>VZTY01015455.1:357808-456890 GCA_013400935.1 Turnix velox
AGAGAGGGAGGGAGACAGGGCGAGAGAGAGACAGGGAAAACCCGTCAAGGATCCACGGACGGGAGCGGCCGCGGCGGCCCTGCCCGCCGGCCAGCGCCTCTGTCCACAGGGTCCCGCTCGCAACCTCTCGCCTCAGGGAGGCGACCTTGGCTTTGTCTCCCCCCCCAGCCCTGTCCCTGCTTGTCCCTAGCCCAGGGTAGGGTCGGGCCGAGCTGCCGATTTGCGGCCGTTCCCTCCACAGGGCAGGATGGTGACTGAGGTAATTTCCTGCCCTCTCCGCCTGGCTGAGGTGCCACTGGCTGGCATGGGTCTCGCTGGTCAAGGTGCCATCTCATTACATGCCGGGCACCTCCCACCCCAGTCTTGGACAGCCTGAACTGCTTGTCTTCTAGCCGAGGACTCCTGAAATACCAAGAACAGCTGGATGGGGACTTGGTGGAATGTCTAAGGGCTCATTCCTTCACCTCCTTCTCCTATACCCTTGAGTGAAGCCATTAAGTAAATCAGAATGATGCACTGGGTCAAGAGCTTTAAAATGGCAAGGGGACTGAGGAGCCTATTCTCAACATTTAACACCAACCATCACTTAAAGCTTGTGACACATAAGTCACTTTGGCAGGTCTTTGGAAAAAAATGTGACCATACTATGTTGCCTTCTCTATTTACAAATCAGCTCTTCAGGTAGCTGTTATTTCTTACCCTGTGGTTGTGGGCTGCCTGTCACATTAGAGCTTCAATTTTGGTTGGGACCTTTAAATGTTAATATAATACCAATAATTTAAACTGCTATTTTAAAAGTAAATCTTGATAGCACAGAAGTACTACATAAAGTGAGTTAAACAGTTAAAGTATGGGCCAGGGGGTGCACTAGTTCATTTAATTCTGACTTCTTTTAAAAAAACACAGTCTACTTCAAGACACTATGTTATCAGTACTTCCAAAATCTCTTGATCAACCTCAATGAGAAAAAGGATCAGGAAGGTCTGGAGTACAAAACTATGTGGGCAGCAGCAATAGCATTAGCTGGTGTGAATTTTGGGTAACAACTTGGTCTTGCAGAATAAAGAATTTTATTTATGCTTTCACCAGTTAACCCTATAGAGGTTTTGAGGACTGCTGGATGTTCTTCCGGGATTGTAATGTTGGGTTTAGCTGAAGTGTGCTGTTAGCTGTAAACCCTTCATAAATGTTCACAAGAACTTCCATGTTTCTGGATGCCTGGAGTGAATACTATGTATCTGTATCATGTTTGCAAAGCCTTTCTCTTTTGCTGTGATCTCACCCTAGCTAAAACAAGGGAAAATCTGTAGTTAGTAGATGCTGAAGAACTTTTCAAAGGATCCCTATTCATACTGCAGGTGCTTATATTTAGACATGCATGACATCCTTGGATGCCTGATGAACCACTATACCACTTGTGAATGAGGACGTGCCATCTGGTCCACCTACATCTCAGAAGAAGTCCTTCATTAACATCGTGTGCTGTTTGAAGAAGGGTAGTCTTACCATTCTCAAGGTTGAAGCAGATCCTAGCTTCTTCCAAGTAAGGGGTGTCACTCTTAGAACGGAGTCTTCTGATAGGTCTCCGGTCTATGTCATCCTCAGAAGGTGGTGTCATCAGAGTGGGCACGGTGAGAAGAGTTGCCCGACGAGCTGATAAGACAGAACAAATGATAAGGAGAACAGCAGGAGAAAGGAGAAATGGAAAGGGGGAGGAAGAGGGAGAAAAAGACAAGAAAGAGCGGGAAAGAAAATTACTTAGTGAAATAAGAGGTTCTGTAGCAGACAGTAGACACTGTTTGCTGTAAGGTCCCTGAATCACATGCTACAGAATTTAAGGGCTGCAGTGAATGATGTCAAGAAAAGATTGCTGTTTTGTGTGCCCCAAAGACACAGATTATAGTTCTGTTCCTGCCACAGCTTGGCTGTTCAGAGTTCCTGGTTTTCCAGCTTAAACCATTCTTTTTAGAATTTCTCAATAGCTGCAGTCTTCCTTTCTCTGAATACTGTTTTTGAGAGTGTGATGCCTGAGTAATAAAAAGAATTTAAATGTTCTCTTAGTTTGCAGAAATCAGTGGAAGCTGTGTTTGGGACACAGGATGTGATGCCTAGAGCAACTATTCCAGAACAGTGTTTCTTGTTTTCTTCATTAGAGAACTCTCAATTTTTTGCTCTTGATCACTTTATGTCTTAATTTCTTAGTTGTGAAGCAGGAAGAATCAACATTTTTCTTACAGTGAGGATTTTGTGAAGGTACAAACTCAATAATATCTGTAAAGTATTCACATATTTTAATGAAGCATCGATGAAAAGTCCACGAGGAGATTAATATTTTTATTTTCTGAGCAGGGTTTTAATGGCTCGGGGCCATGCCTTTACAGAGGAGAAAGCAAAATATTTAATACTGGCTCATTAAGTGAGCACTGCCCGCTCCATACACTGATGAAGCAAATGGTAGGGTAGTAAAAAATTACTCTGTCATCATGCAATTAGGAACCTTACTATAATACATATGTATAAGGAGGCTGAATTAATGTTGCACAGGCAGCCTTCATCCTGGCATTGCCAAAGTATTTGGCACTTGACCTTACAGCCTAGATAATGTCTCTTTAATGGAGGTGGGTTTTATGTATAATGTAATTATGAGTGGCCATTGAATGCTTTGGCTGTTAAGCCTATAAGTTACAAATTCACAAACAGAAGAGCCTCTACAAATATATCCACCTCAATTCTCTCTCTGAGTAGAAAGCATGAGCACCATGCACAAGTGCCTTCTGAGTGTACTTCTTTCCCCTTCCTCACATACAGCTGGAAAGAGTATTTCAGAACTTAAAAGCCCATCCCTACTCTTAATGAGGGACCATTATTGTTAACGTTCATGCGGGACCCTGTATGAGCCTATGAGCCCAACCCCTGGATGTTTCTTGACACTTGGGCAGTATCTGACATAAAGGTCTTTATCTCAGAGCTTTTGCAGGTCCTCATACTTCAAATAACAAATAATGAACTGTATTTTCCTGCTGGGACTGGAGAGCATCACTGAAAGTGACTACGAACAAATTCTGCAGCCTGCTAGCTGTGTGATTCTGTTAAGTTTTCAGAGTTCCAAGGAATGTCTGTCAATCAGAAGCCTTTAGATGCCTAAAACCTGACTTAGGTGTTAGATGTGATAGCATATAATTAGTATAAGCTAATAAAAGCTGTCACAATTTATTTTTCAATTTGCAGTATTATATGGTTTATTAAACAAGCTTATCTGTGCTGCTGGAGGTAGTGGTTATTTCTGGTCTAACTTGATTCTTTTCTGGTTTTAAATAGATTTCTTTCAAGTTTTTGCTCATTTATAACCTAGCATTTGAATTCAAAGGAAGAGCTAAGGGCAAGAGTTGAAATTGATTTAATGGGGTCAACTATTTAGATTAAGCTAAAGTAAACACTGTGACTAGACTGTAAACTATTATTCCCTTGTAATAGCATGTACACTAATGAAGATGAAAGAGAATGTAAAATTTCTGCTGTGGAGAATTTTGTGTGCTGCAGAATCAAAATTGCACTCAAGGAACATTTATCTGTATATAAAACCAGCATTGTAAAAATTGTCTCATAAAACAGCCATGTAAAAGATTTGTCTTTTGAAACTGGCATTATCTAGCTTACTTAAAGTCAGAGAAAGGGCACCCATGCATTTCAGGGCTGGCTGGATCACAGCACAGAAATCTATTAGGGAAAAAAACAACAACAAATTGCATATACGTTTATGGTAAAAAGGGAATGAGAGTGGGCTTTTCTATAAAATTGTTTATAAGTAATTTTTACCTTTTGGGTCAAAATATTGGGATCTGGCTTGTATACATTTTGATTAGAGGTAGGTGGATGCTGGAAAATGTTTCCTAGAGTAATCATTATATATTACTTTGACAACCATGATTATCTCCCCTTTGTATGTATTACCAAAAGGAGTTTTTGAGAATGACTGAAAATTTAAAGAAAACACTGGAAAAATTTCAAAGGGACCTAATAAACATTAGAACATTTTGCAGTAAAACCCTAAGACCAATTCTTTTGTAGCCACATAACTGGAAAGTATAGCTGATCACATTCTGATATCCATAAGGTGATGCTGAATATTTATGCATGCTAGGAATATTTTAGTACACACTCTTTCATTAACTCTAATTCATAGCACTCCTTGTTATAAGAATGACTTGGTGTATACTTTTTAGTGACGTCAACTTAACTTTAAAGCTGCCCAATGTGACCATGGGGTCTACCACAGAAAATCCACCAGTATCTCAAACTTTGTCTGCTCTCTACAAACCAGCTCCATCTCTGGGACACATTTTTAGGAGGAGGTTTTTCATAGAAACTAAAAATTGTCCTCTTGGAGTTAAAGGAAAGTGAGGAGCCCACTTATGCTGCAAATGGATTTGAGTCTGGTGTTTGAAAACTCATTTTAAGCAGCTTCTTTAACTGCACACAGAAGGCAAATCAGTCTTTTTGGTTAAGTTCTTCTATTCTGTTTGCATTGTCCCTCATAGGGCTATACCATGATTGACACATTGCAACAACATCCTGTCTGATGTTTCTGAGAAAGGGAAAGAGTTTCTTATGGAGGAAAAATATAAATGCCTTAATGTATGTAATGACACCTTAGAACTGATTATATATAATCTCACATTTGTTGTCTCAAAATACTGTATGTTACTGAAGTATGACACAAGTATGCATTTGGGAGAAGGGAATGTGAAATGCATAAATGATAATGTTACATATTCAGAGACATTTTGAACATATAATTTCAATATATTTAGTTGCATCTACAAGTGGTTACATCTGCAATTTTTTAATGCTGTTTGAAATTACTAAAACTGGGGGGGCACTGCAAAGTACTTTTGATGCCTTCTATTTTTTCCATTCAAAGTATTTTAATAAAAATGCTAGTACTAATTTTTGTTAGCCAAGAATTGGCTTTATGCTAGAGCTATAATATGGATTTTTTTAAGACTTGTGTTTTTTAGAAAAAATTAGAACACTTCCAATTGAAAAAGCCATCATCCTAAAAATCAGTCAGAGAAAATGTGAAATAGTAATGTATTCTTTCCATCTATTTTTTATCAATAAACTTCTATTTAAATGTTTTTTAAATATCTCATGGGTGACACAAGTACACTGGCCATTTTTTGCTCAGTAGGGTCTTCATCTAGAAATTCTAGTTTGCATAGCATATTTCTACTTCAAAATGGCAAAAACTTTTGAGACCTGATGATTTTAGTTGTAATACAAGGGAGGTACTAAGATATTTCTACTGGAAATGTCTACATGTAGACAAATTGGAAAGGGTGTGTTTCTGATGGATGTAATCACAACTTCAGGGGAAATGGAAATAGCTATGGAAAGGGAAACTCTTTAAGACTAAACCTAATTTTTCAAGGCAAATTTTGAATAACTTTGTAGAATATAATACCTATGAGTATATTTTAATTGCAGTGCTGCTGTTGCTGATTGTGTAGGATTCTTTCTGGCTCCTTTTTTGAGAAGTGTATGAGCTTCTTATTTGGTTCTCCTCCTTCACACTTCTGTGGAAAGGGCTCACAGTGGTGTATTATGTAGGTAATACACACAGAAGTGTGTTTTTGTGTTTTTGGCTAAAGGTAAGCTTTAAAAACATTATTTCAGGTACATTTAGATGTGTCTGGAATATGATATTCCATCTGTGATTTTAAAAATGAGAGATTGCAAATATTCTTTTTTTAAAGACAGATCAAGCAGTGGCTCCAAATGGATGTTTTCCAGGCAAAAAATATTTTGGTGTGATTTAATGCCACTTCCCACTTTTGTCTTGTTTAAAATGCAACTGATAAAGAGCAACATTTGGAGGATTAGAGATGGGAAATGGGGTATGACTGGCAGGAGAAGAGAACAGAAGATGTGTGCAAGCACTGGAAGGGAGATAATTTGTCATTTATTAAGAATGATTTATAGGCTTGTGTCTCTTAGATAAACACAGAAGCACATGCATACAGATTGGTGTGTGTATCTAAAGGAAAGCTGTTGAGATCTTTGACACTGTTTTGATGGACATCAGTAATCTGAATGGAAAGTACCTGGTAGTATTCAGACAAAGCCTGAATGCTGCAAACAATAGTACATCACCAAAGGGACATCCCTGCTTATACACATGCTTGTTACATTGGTTTGTGATGTTTGCATAAATGAACACACAATATGCCTAAGTAGCATTTTTTGACATTACAGGGGAAAGATGCATAGGCTTTAGAAAACAGTTTATTAAAAATAAATAGCCAAATTATCATGAAATAGGGGCAAAGAGAGGCTTGGATATTTAAAATTAATTTATAATTGAGAAAAAAGTAAAATTCAGTTTTCAGAATAATTTTTTCTCTCTAATGTCATCCATTCATAGGTTTTCTGAATTTCTCTTTATGTAAGTGCATAGAGAATTGGATCTCAAGCATCCTCATTTTATTCAGATATGCTGTGAAAAATTAGAAGATTCTTACTTCTTTTATTTGGCATACTAAATATTGAGTTAAACAAACAAAAAGCAGCTAAAGAACAGTTAGTGATTCATCTTGAGCTATTTTTGTACCATTGGTAGGCTACCTGACTCTGCAAGCCAGAGTCTCCCATCATGCCACTCGGTTGCTTGTTTCTAAACAATGGGGACATGTCAGAATAGAAGGTGGGAAAAGGAAAAAAAAAAGTTTAAAAAGGATGAAGTAAAGGGTTATGTTGATCAGTTATGTTCTTGAATTTAAAGGGAGGGAAATAACACCTGGAATTCTTGTTTACTCTTACTAATTCTCATGTTATTTATGTTATTTGTCAAAGAACTAGTGACATCGTGTGAATTTAAAAAAAATACACCTATAGAATGCAGTTAATGCAGTTAATTTTAAGCTTCATGCCCCCTGCTGGTGCAAAAGGAGATAAGATTGCAAAAATGGATGCACAGGTCTCTGGAAAATTAGCAGCGATTTTATCCCTGAGTCAGAAGTCACCCTAGAGCAGAACTGATACCCTCAGTGGGGACTAGGGCATCTGTTGCACAAAGATGGAGTCACACAGCCCAGAATGGTATTGTGACCACATAAAGTCCAGCCTAGTTTTTTTTTCAGTGGTGTGGGGTTGCCAGAGGCCCCAAGAGAGGAAGTGGGTTGAAGGAGCCCTTCCATTGGACACATGGTTGCAGAAAAGTGCCATGCATACTCTCCAATGGACAGCTCTCCTTTCATTATGGTACCAAAAGCCTAAATTTATAATGTACTGTGCAGAAGTTATACTTCTTAGAGTTCATCCCCGGGGCTCCAACACCTTGTATACAATGTAAGAGCGGTCTTCCTTTTTTCTTGATCCTGAGAGCAAACCTAGGTGAGAGCTAAGTACCAGTGGCCAGGGACCCATGTTCACTCCTTACACACAGATTAGTTGGCTATGCTCAAGACTGTTCTGGCATGGCACAACTGTTGAACAGGGCAGCTTAAGAAGCTCTGACCAGCTATGGAGCTGTTTGAGAAAGGGATATGAAACTTCAACAGCTGCTTCCCCCCTTCTTTTGGGAGCTACTGTTGTCCATTTGATGAATGAGGATGTACGTGTGCCTTTAGCTGGTTTTGTTCCTACCCAGTCCACATCCTGACTGGTGACTTGATGTCTAACTTGTTCTCACACCTGTCTCACCACCAAGGTCTGATATAATGGTCTGGACTCTTTGCTGAACCTGGAACCCTGTTATGGGACCTGCCATTCTCCTGCTGCTCCTCAGTGTTAGCCTGCTCAACTCCAGAAAATTTGAGGTCTTTCTTTGTGTGCCCCAAAGCATAACTTCTTTCAAGTAGAACTTCAGGATCAAAGCTGATGTCCCTCCAGCGTATGCTACAGCTGAAACAGGATCTGTGCATTTAGAGTTTTGGATAATAACTTGGGGTTTTTCAGTGGAATTTACTCTCTTTCCTGGATTAGCTCCTATCTTACCTGTCAGTACGTTTCCTGTATGCATACAGAAGCCAACAGTAGGCAAGTTATAATTCTAGACTTCCATAATCAGTAAAGAGAATAAGGCATGATTTATAGTATTCCAAAGAAGATATCAGAAATTAGGTGAAATCTGCTCTTAAAATGGCTGTTTCTCTACTGACACATGCCATGGTAATCAGAAGCCTTAGGTGGAAACTTCTTCCCTGAGGACACCTAAGGAATAAGTGAGCTGAATCTTATTTCGGCCCCATCATATGCTTTCACTGTCATGGCTGAAAGTTGGGGTAGATTTGTATTTGGAATACATTTATATTCAAGAATGACTAGTTTCTTGCATTCACTTCAAAGGCAAAGCACTTATTTGAAAATTGAAGTCCAACTCCATGCTTACATTTCAGATTTGGATTTTCCTAGAGCAAGGGGCTAGATGCAGAAGATCACAGCCCCTTCTTTTCTGATTTGCACTTGTGTCACCAGGCATTACAAACCCCCCATATCTCCTAAATCCCAACATACAGCCACAGGAGAGACAGTCAGGGAGGGCTGTGGAGCTTAGGATATTTCTGGCTGGTATCTGAAGGCTACAGCCAGCTGGCTTCATTTACCAAGTTTTCTAAATGTAGATAATCCTACTGCCAGATCTAGCTTTTGTGACTTTTCCATCCCTTCTGCTTCACTTTCCTTGGAGGAAGTAGGGAACAGCTGTTTGAACAGTAGATATAAGCCTGAATGGCCAACCATCCTCTCTTCTATGCTCAGCCCCCGAGAGCGAGGTGATGGCTGCTTTTGCAGAAGGAGAGGGGGCTGATAAGGTAACACCTCTCTCTTCCCACCTTTAAAGCAGCAAAGGCAGTTCTGTACTTTCTGCAGGCAGCAAGAGACAGAGAAGTTAGTTGCTGTGGCCAAAATCCTGCCTCACTTTGCTGGGGTTAGAGCATCCTGCACAATCATCTGGTACATTCAACTGCAAAAGACTTGAGGTCAGCTGGGGTTTGATATCATCTGCTAGCTGTGGCTGTGTCTCCAGAGCTCTTTGTGCTCCTTCCCAACAATTTGCACTCGTATTCCTTCCCTTCTCTTCCACCCACGTGAAGTGGGTACAGATGAGAACAAGTGCTTTACAGCTGCCATTTTTAACACTGTCATATCATTAATGTGAAAACATTGCAAAGGAGGGGTTTTTTTTTCATCTTTAGGATCAAAGTATTAAAAGGCAGGGATCTTCACATGTCACTGAAAGAGTAAGTTGGGTCATAAACCCCCATTCTACAATGTGTAAACAGAGCATTTTGAAATAACAAATAACTGAAGTCATAAAAATACATACAATGTGTTCTGGTGTTATTTCTAATTAAGTGGCAGAATACTGTAGTATTTCACTCAATTCTGTTGTAATACAGCTTTAATGCATATACACATACTGTTTGATAGCATGATTTGCTAACAACATCATGTCATTATATTGACATCAATTAGTTATTTGCGATCCCATTAGATAGGTCTAGTTATAATGCTTTCTTGCAGACCTTTTATTCAATTCCAAGACAGCTACTTTAACTATGCAATTTATGGTAGAGGTATGCCTCTCATTCATTGTAATTTTGGGGGGTTTTTTTTGTACTTTTTTCAGAAAATTATAACTACCAGTTTTACTGTTCTTCAGTGAGGTGAATAAGGGAAGAAATACATTATTTTTGCTTATGTTTGGAGAAATTAAGCCATTACCTCATACAGAAATGCTTGTTCTGTGGAAGACAGCCTTCAAATTTGGCAGCAGGTACAAGACAAGAGTTATCAAGGCTGTATGGGCAGCATCATTGCAGACTGCAGATTCAATAGGGTTCAGTTCCTAGTTCCTAGGGCATACGGTTTGGTCTAAGGATGTTGATAAAGGCATTTGATACAGGCAACCTTGATATTGATACTCTTCCAAAGGTTTATTGTCTGGCCTGCTGAAGCCACCTCTGTCACCTCAGATATGGTCAGTGCTACCTCAGGCTGTGAAAGCTTCCTGAGACACCTCTCTGCACAGGCCACATTTTGTCTCTCACAGCTATTGCTAGTGGGGTTGTCCATCCACCCTTCCCCACAAGCACTTCTCCTGTTGCCAGGGCTCTGTGTCAGCATTTGAGAATGTCACTTCTGTGCTGAGGGCAGTTTCTCTGCTTGCATGCATTTTGTTGGAAAGCAGCTAACCTGGAATATGAGCAGAGGAAGAGGGGAGAAAATGCCAGAGTTTGGGGAAGAGGTCTTACAAGCAGGTGAGGTAGGAGGACAGGATGTAAAGCTGAGAAAAACATAGTAAGAGGAAAGAGGAAGGTGAAAAGTTGAAAGAGGTGGAACAAGTGCAGCATGACTCTTTGTCAACGTTCTATTTGCAGTTCTGGAGGTAATTAGGATTTGGGAGCCTCTGTACTATGCTGTGGTGCAAGGTGGAAGCATGTTATTGGAGTCTTTCACAAAATTTTCACAAGCAAGGGTATAAAAAAGTCCCCATGTCTCAGTGCTGGTTCCTACTTCTTTTGGCCAAAGGATAGAAGCCCATATGACAGATCTAAAGGTCGTTCCCCCACAGTGATTTTTTTATCAAGGAATATGGTTCTGCATGATGGATTTTTTTCCTCATTTTGCATTTCAGAAAGCAAAGTAATTGCATTGAAACAAAGAATCGACCAAGTGCTAAGGTTAAAATTTCAGTCATGCATCTAAATGATCAGTATGAGCATTTTTTAATGCTAACAATGTAATTTCTCCAAGTTTGGATAAGGTAATGTTTTTTTTCTCTTGCCTTCATGGACATATTTACAGTAAAGGTTGCCTGTGCAACTCTTATTAGTCACCTTATGCACATTACTGTAATAGAATTTCATTGCATAAATACATATTCCTTCTTCCATAATCCCCTCCATGCCCTGCAGTGCACAGGAACACTGTTAATAAATTGCTGTAGGCTGTAAAGCAGTAAGTTGTAGGTTCCTGAATCTCATTTTCAATGGGGTAGAAAGGGGTTGTTCTCATAAGGATCTTGAAGAACGTAATACTACTTTTGTTGCAGTCAATGCATTTTAGAGATGTAGAAAAAGTCATCAAAATCACTCATTGTCTTCAGCCCATTTTTTCCCCTGATTTTGAGGTGTTTTGCTTCTATTGTTCAATACAGAAGGTTTTTTGTGATATGAAAGGTTTTTTGTGACTTCTTGCATCACAACAACTGGGGCAGCAGCTGGGCAATCCAGCATGTGTCAGCCAGCAGCACCTCAGCTGAGCCACAGCTTTGGGTACTGACCTTTGTGTATCCTGGGATGGTGGCATCCCCCAGGTGGATTAGGTCTTGCTCTGGAAAAATGGCCTTCAGAGAGAAGGCAGAACTCTATTGACCAGACTTTTAATTTGATTAGCAACTGATAAAATTAATGCTGAAAAAACGCTGTATCACATTTTCGGAAAACAGGCAGGATGTAAAACCATAAAAGGCCAATAGAGTTACTTTGTTCTTACAGTTTTCTTCAATTTTGTATGTTGTTTAAAGTTTAAGGAACAAAAAAAAAACAAAAAACCTTCTCTCTGAAATGGCAAGTTTTCTCCAAAAATAGAGCTGGTGAGAAAAATGTGAACTGACTTCACCAAGAATATCATCTCTGTCGTGAACAAGTCTCAACTGCACTGAAAGCAAAGAACCTTGATTACTCTTTCCTTNACAGGAACATATGCAGACCAGTGAGAGCCTGCTGTTTCCATACAGCCTGCTGGACTGCCTCAGGGCTTTCCCAAACCAGTTATTCCTGTAGCACTGAATAACACCACATTATGATCCTGACAGCATTGATAAGCAAGAAGGACCAGGAAGTAGACCACATACTGCCACAGCAGGCAGAGAACCATTGTTGACCCCTCTGCCCCTCTGATTTGTCCGTCTGGGTTCTGCAACACTGGGATCTGGATCTTGGCAGTGCCTTTTGGTCCTGCTGGGCACTCAACAGATCTCGTAGCTTTTCCACATTCTCTGAGAGGATAGATCAACCTTATCATTACTCATAATTGCTTTTACACCCTGTAAAGGCCTTTTAAAGGCCTTTCCCTATGGCCTCTGCACACTTCTATGAGTCAGACACAAGGGCTGACCCTATACACCTTTACTGTACAGTTAAAACAATAATTTTGTGAGTCAGTACCAGAGTTTCTTACCTTGAGCTCCTTGACTGTAAAACATTCTCTGAGCAGACTCGACATCCAGAAAGTAGTCCATTTTGAAGGAACTTTGTGTTTTGTGTGCAATACAATAGTAGCGATGATCAGTCAGATTCCTGAGAAAGATTACAGAAATGTCAGACAGAAAAAAGCTGGTGAGTTTCTTTGTAGAAAGAATTGTATAGACAGTCACTGAAGTACTTCATTTGGCATATTAGGGTCAAAGCATATTCAAATAACTATTCATAGACCTTTGTAAGTATCCTTTTCTATTTTAGGGTGTTTGGTTTAAAAGAAAAGTCTTACTGCAGTAGTACCAATACTAGTATGTTTACCATACAATCACCTTAATTTTAGCCATTTCTTACAATACCTACTTAGATTTACCTGCCTGTTATATTTGATGCTAAAAAGATCAGAAAGGCTCAGGGCAGAGACCTCCTTTCATCCGATCCACAGCCAGCACCTCAAAGTAAGCACTGTTGTAACAGACTAAATTAAAAGACAGCATTTCTACTGCTTAGACCAAAATACTGCACAGTATTCTCTATATTTAATTTCACCTAAATAATCAGAGGCCAGTCTTGCCTTTCCTCTGTCCTCTTACTGACCAGAAGCAGAAACAGAACAAACCTTCATGAGTTTTAAAAGGTGTGATAAGAGCAATCATTCAGAAGTGGTAGGCTATTTCTAGCACTGTTTGTAAGCCAAGGTTTGTATTTTTGGCATTCTTCTGAATCTCAGATCTGACTAGATCTTATATTTCAACTGTTTAAGATGAACATTTAACCACATTTGCCTCTGCCAGGCAGAGTTCCTGGGATTAGGTGCATTATCGTGACCCTTCTCCTGCCTTCTGCATTTTTATCTACTTTGAACACCTTGCATTAAAAATCAGGATTTGAAGAAAACAATCCAGTTCTCCACACCTCTGTTAGCTACAGCATGTAATCATAAGCATACAAGAAGCTCTGAACAACATTTTTTTTGAGACAGACAGACAAAAATACCTCTAGTCCTTTTCCATGCAAACCTAATAGAAAGGCTTGGGGCAAGAAGTCTGACACTCGCTGCAAGTAATTCCTTTAATTACGTAGGCAAAAAGCAGGAAACCAGTGTTCCAAAGCTTTCTCTTTTTCCTTCAATTCAGTTTTCATCGACCAACATGCAGTCCTTTCTAAAATTCAGAAGGCTATCCTGATGAGAAAACTTTTAAAATTCCT
Source organism: Turnix velox (assembly GCA_013400935.1). NCBI lineage: Eukaryota > Metazoa > Chordata > Aves > Charadriiformes > Turnicidae > Turnix > Turnix velox. The sequence continues at coordinate 371,218 of VZTY01015455.1, forward strand.
CAGCAATTCACTTCAGTGGAGCACTCCCAAATCGGAACCAATACTTACAGCCGAGTATCAAGAGCTGCCGGGCAGTGGTATAAGCTCCAGTAGTTTCAAGGAGGGTTTCTTTGATCTTACTAAATGTCCCCAGTGTAAGCAAACAATTTTGATTGTTTGATTGGAACTGCGATGAATAATGCATAACGTCAACTGGACTTCCTTTATCAGATAAAAATGGCCAGGAGATGTTGTTACTTAGCAACAGGAGGTGACACTACGATCATCTCCTCCACTCCCCCTCACCCTTCTCACTGAAAAATTGAACCCCTGGTTTGATTTGATAAAAACTTTCTCAAAGGAAAAGAAAATAAAATCTACATCAAGTTTCCTTAAGAATTTGTTTTTCACTCTGATCTTCCTTGCTACATCTTATATTCTGAGATATTTTTAAGTGTTTCATAATGATTAACCATAACATTCTGTTCTAATAACTTGCTTTCAGCAACTAAAATACCTACTTTCTCCATGATTTACCACACAGATTATGAGATTGTTGAATGTTTTGCTGTGAATGTAATGCAAATAACATCATGAAGAGATTAATTTCTTATCCTGTACAGCTTGTTGGACAAGGCAGAGAGAAAAGCAACACACAAAATGTTCCAGTGAGGCTATGAAATATATAGATTATCCAGAAACCTTTCCTATTACAGTATTCCTACTTTAAGTAATTAATTTATTCTTGAAGGAGCTCTAACATCTGATACAAGCATTCTCGAGGAATTGTTGCATTTCTGCTTAAGATACAGCTTTTTACCAGACATGCGATGTAGCTTTTTTCAGGAAAAACACATTGATAAAAAGCCAGAGCTTTCTGAAAGAAAGATTTTTAAGATTAAGAAAGAAAATCAGACACAGGAGATAAGTACTTACCAGTGTTACTGACCTCCTTCCATCCTACTGTCATGGAATAAGACTAAGCAAATGCAACCCAGACTGTGAGCCAGAAGGAACAGCTTCTAATTTTCACTTCAACCTCGAAATCAGGAGTACTGAATAGAGAAAGGTGACGGATCTGCTGTTTTGTATTATGATGAAATGAAAGCTCTTAGCAGAGATCTGAGTAGAACTGCTTTTTTTATACTATATTAGCCTGCTAATTTGAGGAAAGTGAAAGGCTTTGTTTTACTGTCTTTTATCTGTTCTCTTTGCAACCCCCACAATTTAATTTGCATTTAAAATTATTCTTATGTCTCCACTGCACTCCAAGGTATGGAGCATTTTCTAATCATGATGAATGTTCAATGTGGTTTTTGTGCAATGCCACTTTTATTCTGAGCCAGAAACACAGTGAGTAATTATAATTGCCAGCTATTTTCTAGAATGAAATACAGAGTGATTGTCTGATGCAGTTTCTGATTTTTCCTCCATTTAGCAGTACATTGCAACAAACTACTCAGTCAAAGCATCAGTAAAAACATAAATCAAATAGCACAGTGTCATGGCATGATAGCTTAAACATGCATATCCATAGACCATGAAAGCAGAATATGTTTCTATCAAGATCTTTTCAATTATGATGTGCTTTTCCAGAATTTGAAAGTGGGCTTGTATGATTAATAAACTGAATATAGCACAGTTATCTTTCAGTAGCTTACAGCTCATCTAGTTTAGCTTTATTGGAGCTGCACATGGTTTAGAATCTTGATAAAGCCAGGCACTAGGGACTAACAAGGTCCACACTACTAAGTTGCACAGAAATCTCTCACAAGAGGACCAGGACCCTGCTCCTTCCAGTAGATCTCAGCGTAGTTCTGCAAACTCTGATTTTGGAAGTGGATCAGAAATTGAAGACAGCAGTGATAAAGTAAATTTTAACTTGGAAGTTTTGACCTAGAGAAGTGTCGGGAAACGATCAGGCTCAATCCTCCCATGTTTGCAGAGATTCTGCTCCAAAGGTCGGGTAGAAATGCCCACTGAAATCTATTGCCATCATATGTTACTGGTGCTCAGAACTGTGAGTTCTGAAAGATTAGATTTTAATTTTAGTATCAGAAAATTCTATATCAAGTAGTATAGGATTTTTCTGGCTATTAAGAGGAAACCCAAGGAAGTAAAGAAACCTTCAGAGTACAGAGTTTTTTTGGAGCAGATTAGAAAGTAAGAATCCGTATGAGCAGAGTATGCCATGGGTTTCCTCTCATGAGACTTCTTATGTGCTTCTTCAAAATACTCTGACAGTATCAAAGATAAGGGTGAACTCCAGGTGGAATCTGATAAGGGCTTTTCATACAGTGGCACCTGACTAAATATGATTGGAATTGAGTAGGCGTCTTGCAGTGCCACCTAACTGGTGGATTTGGCGTGTGCAAACTGTATTCCTGTTTTCAGAGGTGTGACAAACATTTGCATTCCTAAACAAAAATTAAAGTAAAACCAAACAGCAAGAACACTGCAAGCTGCCTTCTTTGCATTTTGGAGAGTTTGTATTTGCCGAAATGGCTACTGAACAATAGGTCCTCCCAAGCTGTCTTCTTGGATATGAACCGGGAGCCAGTTGCCCATTTGTCCCAGCTGACTTTTATCAACTGAAAACCGGCAAAAAAGAAGAAAGGCTGACAACACAGAGATGCAGAAGGTAAAATGGAAGACAGAAGAACACTATCCTTTACTCTCTGGAAGGATCATGTCCTGCTTTCTTGAAACCAATTTGTAATACTTTTTTTTTTTTTCAGGGGTGCTGGATCTTCCAGTTAGAAGGAGGTTTTTAAAAAAATACAGCCTTGCATGCTGGAAAATGTTTTATAGTACCTGTCCTATGGTCTTTGGTGTGTCCTTCTGATCCTCTTTGCCATCATTCTTAAAATCCACATTGTCATCTTCCACCCCTGACAGACAAGCATAGCTATTGAAATCACCAGCAGCCTCTCTGGTGACCACTGCAAGACCTTCCATCTTGATACCATCCATCTCGATACCATCCATCTCAGGGATTTGCAGTTCACTTTGGATTATATTGCAGCAGTTCTGACAGCTGCTAAGGGCTCTCTCTGACCAGGGGGTACTTAGCAACAAGAAACATAACAGTGCCTTTATATGCTTCTATGGCATTCATTACCATGAGGAAAATCCTTCCCTCCCTTATTACAAAGTCTTTAGGATGATAGTGTGGGCTCAGACGTGACCGACAGGCCCAAGAGAGCTCTACCCAGAGAGGGAAATCCATTACTTCCACTTCAGTTGAAAGGCCTACATGTCTAGAAGAGGTTTAGGTTAAACAGATTTATTTTCTCTTAAATGTGATCCCCAAATCAGGCTTTACTTAACATTGAGGCTCATTCTGGAAGTTTTGCAGAGCTCTTGAGCTACTGCACTGTGCAATGAGCTGTGTAATCTGATTTGGTTGGCAAAGAACTGCAGAGCACCTCAGTGGGCAGGACAGAGAAGAACAGACAGCAGTAGCCCAAACCAGAAACTGCTCTCCAGCTCACTGAACTCTTCCATATACTCTATCAAGCCCTTAAGCCAAACTTGCAAAACCTTTGCCATCAGCTGGACACCTTATCAGCCCAGATCCCTGATCAGGATACCAAGTGTAATGGTTTTGGAGATAGCCACAGAGAACTAGACTGAGACCAAATTTTTTATAAGTTAGACCATAAAACCAGTGAACTGAACTGTGCTAAAGAAATACTTGAAAAAAACCTGTCACGCTTTGGGAAAAAAAGTGAAGCCTGTATTCCTCATCATGAGCTTAAGTAACCTACTGCATCACATCTGACTTTTTCCTAAATTAAAAAAAGAAAACTAAACACAAAAAAAACCTCAAGAGGAAAGTAATTGAACAGTTGGCATTTAAAAGGAGTGAGTAGCCTTCTGGTTCTCTAACAGTCAGATACATGTAGGCATAGGGCTGGCTTTTTTTCCTACCCCGAACTCTCTATTGAGAACATAACTGCTACTGTAATGAGTCAGAGCCTTGGGGAAAAAAAAAAAAAGTCTGCTGCTGACAAACACTAATATTAACCTGAAAGAAAGTGGGAGAGAGAATGTAATGTGTGACTGAAGAAGTGTAGGCAAGGTGATTATTACTGAGAGTTGTTTCCTGAGGGATACATTCAGAATAAAGAAAAAATATAAAACTTTAAGCTCCTAAGCTATGAAGAATAGAGGTTTTAAAACTTTAATTACTGATCTTGTGCTTAGACATATTAAAAAGAGAGGATTACTACCAAAATTTAGGCACAAATATGTTCTCTATTTCTTATTTGTAATGCAAGATAAATATTATGATGCACATATCATACAATAAAACATTAAAATATTGAGAAGGGGGTTACAGATACTTCACACTTATAAAGACTAATACTGATGCTTTCAGAAGTCTCTGCAAATTTTGTACAACTCCATCTTGGGTCAGACTGAAAACACTGAGGATTTTTAAGATACTTGTCCTGAAGAGGAGGCACACCCAATGTAGTGATACTTATTTTTAACACTTCTACCATAAAAATTGCTAGTATCCAGAAACAGTGAGGATAGCATTAGCATAGACCTGGGTCTTGAAAACAGTGGAAGGTTTGGTTTGGGCTTTTGTAGCATCAAGGTCACATTCTTATTATTTAACTCTGAGAGAAGAACTTCATGGATTCCAATGCAGAGGAGATGGGCTTGAAAAGTGGCAGCTCTAGCATCCTGTACTATGAACAAGAAGTTCAAGAAGTTTCTAGTTGAGAAAATCTCAGAAGTGCTGTCATGGAGAACAAAGGTTAGCTATCCTGCATATAAAAAGTCTATTCTAAGATGATATATGGCAGTTTAATACGCCTTCGTTTGAGGGAGGAGAGGTTGAAGTCATAATTATATGATAAACATATTAGAGAAGAGAGATTTTTGGGAGAACACATACGTTAAAGCCTAGTCCTTCTATCTATCCTTATACAGGCAGAAATTCTTCATTAATAGACCTTCGTCATCTTCCTCAATTATATGACCAGATTTTTTTTAAATAACAAACTACACAGGAATGGAAGAAGAGAACTTTGCTTAATTCATTTCCACAGGTGACTTGATGGAAGTAGAGAAATGCAGATTTATCTGTATCAGGGGAAGTGGGTGAAACTAGTTAAAGACTAAACCTCCCTCCTTTGCCCCACCAGCACACAGCAGTCATGAAGCTGGAGGCAGCCCTTTCAGCTTCCAATTCAAAGAGTTCTGTCAAAGGGACTTCAAAAGGGTTCAAAGGGGCATCTGGAAACAGTGACAGACAACAAAATCATCTATCTTCTGGGCCTTCCTGGGACTTAGCAGTCATCAGAGCTTGAGCTATCCCGCATGCAAAGGATGGATGTAACAGGAAATGAACTAATAGGGATGGATATGACAGGGAATTTGCACTAACACAGGTACCAATCATCTAAGTCTTCACTGAAAGAAAGGGAAAACTAGCAGAGGGAAACTGGAAACAAATATCTGGTTATGGTCTCCCAATGGCCTTTGAGAACTAGCACTGGTAGTATACCATTCCTAAATCTGGTTTTGGTTGGTTTCTGGTTTAAATGAGATAAAAAATCATGATGTAACTGAACAGCTGTACGTAAATACAGTAACACAATAAAAATCTAGGAGTTGGCATCTGGTTAGAATAAAATCAAGTAACTTCTTGCCAGCTGACTTTATGTAAGAGAAAGACATAACTCTGCAGTATTAATGAATTTACAAGGTGTGGTCCTCAGATGAGATGAATGCATTTAATATTCACAGGGCACCATGCATACCTAGATAAGTAATGCATAAATGATGGTCTCTGAATAATTTACATAAAAATCAATCTTCTGTCCTGCTTCTACACTCTGCTATTCTCAAAAACTGCATCAACTTCTCATACAGTTTTCAGAAGCGTTTGACCTGTGGTTTTCATGAGTATCTTCCTCAGAAGACAGATTAACAACAAGAACTTCAGAAAAAAAAGCATCCACCTGTCTTATATTTCCTATCTTGCTCTGAGGCTAATGAAGAGCCACATCATTTGCAGTGGGAAAATTTATAGGACTTCGGGTAGAATGCAATAGACAAAAATTGCCCCAATTCCTTAGGTATTCCTGGACATATATTACCATGTCCAGCATGTCTCCTGGAGTTATTCCAAAGTTTGCTTTTACCTTTATCTTATTTTGGACACAAGAGATTTTAATGGTGCAAGTTGGATGTTTTGTGCATTTCAAGTATGTAAGCATATGCAAGTACCTAAAGTATATATTGCTGTGCTTTCCATACTTTATCAAAGGATTTGATCCTGCATAATGCAGGTCTGTGCAATGTCAAAAATGATGAGGAAGATAAAAAGCTACAAGAACCTAATTCTGTCTTAATGATAGTGAGTCTGTAGAGCTGCTGAGTTAGTTTGCCTGGTAGCAAAAGAATCAGCCTGAAAGAGGAATGCATATTGCAGCTTCATGTTCCATTAGCATGATTGGGGCTATACTAGTTCTCACGTCTCCTCAGACATGCTTGCTTTCTGCCCACATCCTTCTCCCTTTTTCACCATACATTGCAGGCTCAGGAGAGTACTTCAGACTCTTCATGTTGTTCATAATTTCAAAGATTTTCTGCTTGCCTTTGAGCAAAGGCTCTTTGCACCTTCAGTAGGAATTCGTGGGACTAACACCAAATTTACATTTCACCATGAAACAGCTAATGCAGAACCTCTTCTTCAGCTTGACAGAGCAGGTCTTTTAACACCACCAGACTTGCTATCATTTCTAAAATAAAAACATCAGCCTAGGATAGTTCCAGTGTTTTATGTGGGTTGCATTCATTTTCGGAGAGAAGTAATGCATTTATTCTGTTGCTCAAGTTTCACTAATTATTAGAGGCACTGCAATCACAGCAGTGAGGTGTATCCCCATGAATACCCCCATGAACTACCAGCACAGCATGTACAGGCCAACTGCAAATAATTGCCCTGACAAATGACATTTCACATGGGTGAAATGATGGTCTATGGGTGGTCTTCTCAAACTATCATTCAGTGTTTAGTTTGTGCCCTCCAGGCTGATAAGTACGTTTTAAAAAACATTATCTCTCAGAGAATTAAGAAAAAAAGTACTTAAGACACAGCCTAGAAGTTAGATTTTTAAAACAAAGTTACATTTCACAGGTGCATTTTTAAAACTTACTTTAAAAGTGTGTGTCAGTGTGCTTTCCCCCTTTTTTTTTCTCTCCCGCTGACTACTGTTTAAGCCATAACCATCAGTGTCATTTGAGATGAGCTGCTCCTGGACCTTGGAGGATAACTGGCAACAGCCAAACCACTGTCTGGATTGGTGACCTAGATATTTTGTTCCCATGAGAATGTGGCTGTTACTCCATAAACAGTGGACAGCCCAAGTGCCCTTTGAGCTCCCCTGCATGGCAGTGGGCTGCACACCAGGATCTACCCTTGAAGGGGAATGCTCAAGGTTCTATTCTTGTGCTTCTCAAGACTGAAAGATTCCTTGCCACAGTGGATTCTTGGTAAGTAACTAATGGCATGCTAAAAACTTTGAAATCTTAATTAAGTGATATAAAGGATTGATTAGATATACATATAATTCTTTAGATATAAGCTATTGACCAAGTCTGGGGCTAGGATTGGATCCAGCAGCACTTAGACTCCTCTCTGAGAAGGAGTTTAGAAAGCAAAAACGGTTCGTCCTTTCTGAACCTTGTGACTCAATGGGAGGGTCTCCCTGACAGACAGCTTGTCTGACACTGCAGTAAATAATCAAGTGTACTTTGACATTGAATCTCATAAAACACTGTTGTACTTACTATCAAACTTTGTTAAATCACTGTATTAAATTAATAAATATTTCACTGCTTTTCTCTTATGAGTGAAGTTTGTCACTCTGTGCGTGACACAGTGGGAAGTCCAGTGAATTTAGATTAGACTCAGTAAGTAAAGTGCCTCAGTTTAATTCCTTACATGGCAGGTTCTCATGGGTTACCTTCATAAACACTGAAAGTTATAACATAAAGCCTCCTGATTAAGGCTCATTTACATGTTGTGTAGATCTCATTTCCAAGACATTTACATTTTTTAGTTAGCAAAACCAGCAAGCATCGCTTGTGTGGCACACATGCCCTCCACACATCTCCAGGGACTGCACATCTGGCAATCCACTTGTGGTCATGCTTGGTGTGAATGATAGTTTTAACATCAGATAGCTTTAGGCTTAGATCACACACTGAGACAGACTACTCACACCTCTCAGCTTTTTGATGTGATTTGTGGGAACTTATAGTGTAACTATAAATCCAGGGCTATGCTTTCTATTGATTTCCAATATTCAAACCAAGTCAATGTTAAAGCAAACAAACAGAGAAGTCCAGTCTGATAACCAGTCTCACTGGTGCTGTTGTAACGGGGCTGTGCACAGCAGTAACAGCAATCACAGGACATGGTTTTCCTTGGGTTACTACTGCAGAAGATTTACAGATACAGCTTGGGAGGAGGGGTTGTGGTGACAGCTCCTGTGTTGCACAACATAAGAAAATGTGAAGCTCAGAGCAGCTCTGGAATTACAGCCCTGAAGCTACAAAAATGCATATTTTGTAGAGGTCAGTGTCTCCACAGAGAGGTGAAGGTGATGTCTGGTCTACTAATGTAGTCCCACTGCATTTACTGTTTTTTTAAAGAAATACGACTTTAATATTTTCCCCTCCCCTATAAAAGGCTCCCTGGGTAATAATAACAATAAAAACCCCTCCCCCTAATGTTTTCTTTTTAAACACATCAAGCATCAGAAAAGCTGTCATTTCAGACCAACTTCTGCCCATCCCTATGGCAACTAATGGAAGCATTTAATACTATATATACAAAATGTAATTTGCACCCCCGCCATCTCTAGTTATACTCTTCTTTTTATGCTAAAATTGCTCTATGACGCCTACAATGTTTGGAAAATGCTTCTGAAATGACAGAGGTTCAACGTCACTGGAAAAAGCTCAAGTGACCAATTAAAAAATATTGATTTTGAAAAAGCAGTTAAGGAAATTAGCAAAGGCCAAAAATATCTTGTGTGAATGGTCATATTTGTAGTCTTGGAATGCCCATATTAAAATGAACAATATCTTCAGAAAAGAAGGTTGAAAGGGAGAAATCAGACACTAATGATCAAACCAGCAGAAGTGACAGTATTTAATATCTTTGCAGGCTGCAATCAGTGGTCCTTGTCACAGAAAGAACTTTAATAACTGTGAAGTCATCTCAGTAAATCTTTCCTCTGCCTTGCCCCTTATAGCTTCAGAAGTTACCTAAAGTTAGCTTTAGGAGCTTAAAAGATTAAAATTAAAATAATGAAAAGATAGAAGTAATATGGATTTTTTAAAATCTCCTTTTCAGGAGGAATAAATAGAGAGTATTCAATGCTTACAAATCTGTTATGAAGCTTGTGTAACAGAGAACACACAAGTATTATTTGACTGTCTATGTCACCTGCTTTGCTCTTCTCTATTCCTTGTATCTTTTACTTATACCTGTTTCAAACAGAGCTGATTGCCATACAGTAAAAAGCATTATTAAATACAAGCATACTTGGAAATAACTTCTGTTAGCCCTTTGAAGTGATCAAACATGTATAAAAAGCATCTTGATTTTGTCAGGCCAAATCTAGAGAAAAAGATAATTTTATAATATGTAAACATTAAAATTCACATATTTTTTATATAGAGAGATGAGATGAGATGAGATGAGCAAGAATCATAGAATCAAAGAATGCATTGAGTTGGAAGGGACCTTCAAAGGTCACCTAGTCCAGTTCCTCTTGGGCGTGATAATATACTACCTTTGTCATTGTTGCAATTATAAACTCTCAGGTTATCAGAATGTCTCCCAGCTATTTCCAGTAGAGAGTTCAAGTGTGGAAAGTGCTCACTTCATTGGACTCAAGAGAGAGATGAGGTCTGCCATTGCCCAGATTCTTATATTCTTTGTTAGAGTAAGAATCTATGCAAACAAGATGTTCTGTAACATTCACCAGCCAGCAAAGACATGAACATGAACTGCCTACATACTGTATGAACTGTGAAGCTATACTGTAAGCTTAGAGAACACATGAAAATTTATGCAGACTTTTGTGCCCAAAATGGGCAAGAAAGAGAGAAGCACTAAATTAGGAGAACGTATTTTACTGTATTACTTTTGTGGTGTGCAAAGGGAACTTGGCTTCTGCAGTGGAGGCAAGTGGACACAGTGCTGTTACAGCTGCTCTCGATGAATCATTTATCTTGTACTTTCCTTGTGCTAGTCCTCTACAGGCACAGACCACTGGTAAATCCCTATAGCCTCCTAACATGGTTCAATGAGATGAAGGCCTAACCAGATGCTTTTCCAGCAAAGGAACCACACAGAAATCTGAAGTTAAGAAGAATTGACCATGCCTTGGCAAGGTCTGTCGTTGAAATAACATCTGTCTGGAACTACAACTAGTGAGTAGGTGAAAATAATATGACAAAAAGGAGTAGAAAAGTGTCTAGAGGAAAGTGAAAGCAATTGCTGTATGGAGTGAAAGTTGCAGGGTGCTATAAAACAGCCAGACTGAACTCTGTGATATGGAGTATTTAATGTATTTCTTATTTGTCTTGTTTTTTTGGCTTTTGTAGGCACAAAAACATAAGCAACTCTGTCCAAACTGTGTAACACACACAGATAAAACCAGTCTCCATTTAAATCAAGTCTCAAACTGAAATTTACTGTCTGAGGCAAGGATTTGATATACAGGATAAAAAGGGCTTCTGACAGTAAGCCATGTAAAAAACCACTTTGTCATGGAGTTCTGGGAACAGTTTCCTCCAAAATCATGCAACAACATATTTCTCATCAGGGCTGGACCAAGGGGATGACTGGAACTTGAACTGGGCCACCACCCCTCATCCTGCTTCAGGTTCTCACACCTGAGGAGGTATATCATCTGGGTAGCTGTTTTCTTTGGGGTCTCTATATAGTCAGCAGCCGACAAAAACAAATTATCCCAGCAGTCTTGACTTGCTTTCCTATGCTAGTGGAAGTGAACTCTCTGTGAGAATCCTCCTTTACCCCTCTCTAGCCCAAAGAGGCTTGCAGCTTCATCCTATTATAGCTCAACATCCACGGCTCACAGGGAGGCTTCAGAGGGTCTCATAACAAATGTGAATGAGTTGTCTGGCTACAGAAATAGGGGCCGATGTGCTGTACTTGTTTTAGCTTGAAAACGTGATATGGTATAGGACTAAGCTAGCCCTAACCAAGGGGACTAATTGGACAGTATCCATAGCGGCTTTCAATTCTAAATGACAGGCTCCTTTAGCCAAATGCTGGCACTACTGAAATCCATCTCTTTTTTACACTTATCTTCTGCCAACCCACTGTTTGACCCCATGTGAACAGTGCACATTGGGAAAAATTAAGATTTTGTAGCTACATGAACTTTCACTACTAGGCTGTAATTTTCCTCTCAATGCCTGGAGCCTATGAAAAAATGCAATTTGCTGGGAACAATTGTAAAAGCCTGAGGAGGTGAAGGGTTGAACACACAAATAGTGTGTATTTAATAAGAGAGAGATGCACTGTGCTCTCCTGGAAAAGAATTATTGGAGAAAGGAAGAGTCTTTGAAGGCAGTACTTAATACAGAGTTGCAGTCTAAATGACAAACAGCATAGTGGGATAAATCAATAAAAGGATAGCAAACAACAACAAAAGCACAGACTCACAGAAATATAAGACAGAAAGGGAGCTTGAGAAATTCTCTGACCTCTGTGCACTGAAGCAGAATTAGCCTCACCAAGGTTCACTGATGTTTCTCTAACCTGCAATCTATAATCTTTCAAACACAGCATAGCCTCCCTGGTAGACCTTTCTGGTGTTAGAATACCCTTGCAGTTATAATTTCATTTCTTAAAATCTCCCAATTTCTAGTCTTAAAACTAAACTCTTTCCTCCCATTTTCTTCTGGTTCATATCATGAATAACTGAGCAAGATGATGTAAATGGATTGTCTCACATGCAAATAAAGTATTCAGTTACTTTGCTGATGAGAGATTTATAGTCCTCTGTAGGTGACTAGAAAGCCACTATGATGTTCCAAAATGTGAGAAACTTTGAAGAACACAGCTGACCATTTTCTTCTTAATCAAGAATGTATTTGAGATGCTCAGAATCAAACATTTCTCTAACCCCTCAAGCACTCTGCTCTTCAAGCCATCTGCAAAGCCTTTTTTTTTTGAAATTTCATCACCTCAGAAAAGGATGCTGCTTAATTAATGTATTTAATAATCCTTCAGACTTCACAATTATATGGAGAATTGTGACAGAGACAGATAACATCTTTATTGGTAGTAAAAGTCCTATTTGTCATTACTATTCTAATAAGATGTCCTTTCATTTTCACATCCACAGCTTTACTCCTACAGCTCATTTCTGCAATAAATAAATTCCTGTAATCTAGTCCCAGACTTCTCACAATCCTGTTTCTCTTATCATGATCACTCTGATTTATTCCTGTGAATCACATTCACCAACCAAAGGTGGACTAGGGCAATGATGACTGAAACTGAGCAGTTGATTCCAAAGGGAAAAGATAGAAGGACTGGAGATGTCAGGCAATCGTAGTGGAAAGACTTTCCCTTGAAAAAGAGAATTTATGTAAGAGTAACTACAGTGATGTATATTCAGATTAGGCTGGCTAATAAATATGCTGCTCAAGATTAAAAGCTTAAGCTTGTCAAGTGAAAAACAGAGTAGCTTGAGCTCAGCCCTTGCAAAGCAAAAGGAAATGCTGCTGGTCCTAAGAGCAGCAGCCATTAGCCTCTGAGTGCTGGGTCTCTTTTGGCATAGAAGCTTGAGCTTGTGTCTCTGCTGCCACTGGGGGAACTGGAGGTGCTGGGGCTGCTTCTTGGAGGGTACGAAACTCCCTAGCAAGTGCTGCTTGGCAAAATGAACAACCTAAGCAACGCTCTGCTGTAGGAGCTCTGCAGCCACTGCTCTTACACAGGCTCCCTTCCTTTCTGGCAGTCAGCTTCCTTATGAAACTCTCCCTTGCCTAACCCCAGGGCTGGCTCTAACATTGAGCTTACCTAGGGTTGAGAAGATCATATATCCAAGACACAATTAACTGAATGGGTTCCTTCTACTATAATGAAAAGATACATCTCCATCCTGTCTGCATTTTCTTCTTCAATTCATTACAAATCTGGATTTTGCTGAGAGATTTAGCTAAGTGCTGTGCATGTCTGCCGTAAACAATCTTCAGGAAATAAATCATTTACAATTTGTGCTATTCTACTACTATTCTTCTACATAATTTGCCTTTCTGAGTCCCTAATGCCCATAGCCATAGCTCAAAAGTCCCACTGTGGGAGGCAATGAAGAAATAATCCCTGCCTGAGAGAATTTACTATCTAAGTATTTTCTTGTTGAAATCTGTAACAAAAGTAACTGAGAGAAGGTCCTCCTTGTTCCATGAAAGAAAACAGGTGAATGACAAAGGAAAGACGAGTAAAAGAAAGAACTTTGCCATTGGTGGGGCACCAGGGCAGACCTGTTGCATCTTATCATTGTTTGAACTCAAAAGCAAAATACACAATATGTAGTGCACCCTACTTTTCATAATATATAGTCACACTAGATTTCTTCCTTAGATATCTATGTACCATTTCCCCCCCTTACCAAGACTTCCTTCACTGCTGATACTCTTCTGGGATTCTGGGATTGATTTTATTTTTTTTTTCATCAGAAGCCACCTGCAAATTTTCAGTTTCTGTTATTCCTCCATGCAAAAAGACCCAACCACATGAGATTTGGGAAACTATCTTTTGATAATAAGAGTGGGCAAAAAAATATATCAAGCTAAAGGCAAGCGGCGTAAACAGCACTGTGAGCTATTTCCTCCAGGACATAGATACTCTGGCTCCAGCACACAAAGTGGCACCCAAATTACAGGCAGGACAATGGCTTTTAAGTCTTGATCTCTGCCTCTGCTTTAGAGCAGGGGTTGGCAGTTATGACATGCGTGCCAGACAGAGTATCTAAAAAGATGCTTAAAAGGGAGCAGTGGCACAGAGAGAGGCATCATTAAGAGACAGCCATCATCAGCTGCTGGCTTCCAAAGCAGATGTTGTTGTGCTATGCAGCATTTAAATTTTGTGAATTTTTCACTAACACATATGCAATCTTACTTGTGAAAAAAAAAACAGAAGCCACAGCATTCTTTGTCTGATCTATGTCTCAGGGGTTACTAAATAAGGATAGTAAATATTGGAGGAGATTTGGAATTACTGATTCAAGTAAATAATTGAAGAGGCATCATATTCTTGTAACTGTAAAAGATGGAAAGACATCCATGAAATAGAGAAAGCAGAAATGTTCCTATCTGAAACCAGGACAAGCATAAAGCTTCTATAAGGAATACATACATAGGGGTGCACACACATATAGAAAAATATGTGAAACAAATAGAGATGATAGGTTAAAACAGTTTCTCCCTTCTGCATAGTTTGTTCATCTCCAGTGGATACAGAACCCCTAAAATGCTGATATAGCTGCCCTGCCTGACACATATAGATTTTCTATAGCTGCAGAAGTGTACTTTTTACTCAGCTAGCTTAGGAAAAAAATTACATTTTTTTTCCTCTAGTCATTCTCTGGCAAAGTTCAGTATATCTAATTTTGTTACATTCCAAAACACACTGTGCACCAAAGTACTTGTAGGTGTAAAGCAGAATGTCAAGGATGAGTCAAAGATTAATACCTAAATTATAGAGTGTGAAATGGGAATTACAGTCTTAAATATCACATTAAGAACTAGGAAGTATTTACCTAGCCTAAAGCACTACAGGCAAAATGCTATTCCCTTTGGTTAAAGGGAACTCTCTAAGAGTCCCAGGCTGGAGCTGGAGGACTGCATAGGATGGAGTGGCAATTCAATGATAGACTTTTATAAACTTCAGTGTAACTCTTACTCAGTAAAGCACTTAGTTAGGTATAAAGCAATTCTTCAGTCGTATCTACTTCCACTGCTCTGCAGAACAGGGGCGAATATGAGACTGTACTTTGGTACTTAGAATAACGGATGCTTGACTAGTTTATTTCCTTCCAATGTATTGCTTTTTCCATTATTGCACTGTAAGATTATCAGCCAAGAAGTTTTCCGCTTTCATCAGTCACTCTCAAGAACATTCAGTTACTTCATTGTCCTGGTTTTCATCCATTCTTACAAAGTTTTCTTTTACTTTCTTGATTAAAAATAACCCCTTGGCTACCTTAGCAGTAATCTTAACAAATCAAAAACTTCTAAGTTATGCCATCAGTGCTTCCTGCTTTCCCATTTTCACCTTTTGCTTCTCATCAGTTGTCTAATCTTTTTGAGAGGATAACTCCCCTTCCCCCCTTTCTGTGTGTGTACAACCCTATAACCAAACCTGGAGCTTTGATGCTCTGATTTAAAAAATATATAAAATATTAAAGCATAAAATATTATAGTCCTAATTAGATTATTAATTTTTTTGCTCTCATTAAGCACATAGCAGAGGTCTGAGGCCTTTTATTTTTTTTAAAAACACAGCTAATGATACCTCATTTGATTCATAGGTTAA
This sequence comes from Turnix velox, assembly GCA_013400935.1. Taxonomy (NCBI): domain Eukaryota; kingdom Metazoa; phylum Chordata; class Aves; order Charadriiformes; family Turnicidae; genus Turnix; species Turnix velox. Next base: position 386,810 of record VZTY01015455.1, read on the forward strand.
TACATGGTGGTGATCCTATCAAAGCTCAGAAAAAAGTTTCAGCTGCTTCTTAGCTCTTTATCAAGGAACTTGTGTTCCAGTAATCAGTGCTTAGTGAGTCCAGAGCTGCTCAAACCCCATGCTTCCGCAACTGATACTTTGCACTGCTCATTAGCTGCTGAAAAATAGGATACAAAAATAAAACTTTAGGAAGCAGATTTAAATAGATTTGTGAACTGGTTATAGGAAACCCTGCAAAAAAATTATCTAAATGATCTTTTTTTAATGTAAAGGAAAGGAGGTTCATCAGTGAAACAGTTCCAGAGACTAAAGTTTTGAAAAACTTGTGTTTTCATAACTTCACACACTTATTTGTTGTAAAATCAATTAACCTCATTTTTTTGACATCAGGCAGCTCAGAATCACTATACTCTAAAGTATCCATGTCATAGTTTAGCACTTCTGACAATTCTTGAGATGACTTGACTTTAAGCTTTGCCATGTACTCCTCTGCTTAGCAGAACATAATTGCTAAAGAAGCCAACCAGAAGGACCTAAAGAAGAGAAATCCACAGGTAAGTTATTATCCTCATGCTTCCCAGAAATTCTTTGTTCAGCCAGGAATATGTTTAGGGCAGAAGGCCCAAGCTCTCCTTATATCTGGGAGACCCAGGCACTTTTTTCCCATCTCTTAATGCAACTGACTTGGTCAGATTTGTAAAATGGATCATAGAAATAGCCATCCATCTCTAGATACAGTTCTACTAGAGAAATCTCTACTGTAAAGACTGAAAAAGTGATTAAACACAAACTGAGTGGGCACTTGGTACCTGTAAATGGAATAGAGTAAGTAAAGCTACTCGAATGCCTGTAATGATGTTGGCTGCTGCATTTTAAATATATGCTGAAATACAGAATGCACATGAGAGTATGGCAAAGGAAGGTATTACATTTCTTTAAACTTTGAGATATAAAATCTTTTGTCATTAATCCAAATTTGTTTTGCTGAGCACTGGTCTGTGATTTTGTTAATTGAACTAGTGTATCTATCCATCTACTACTGTATTCAATAATGTGTATGATAGGCCAATAAAGCCTGGCAGCCCAAATGCAAGACTCTTCCACAATTCAGTGGCAGCAGCAGAGATGGCCATTAATTTATTTTTCTGATTTTGCTTTAAGCCTATGCTACCATACAGCATTCCTAGGAAGTAATGATGCAGCATATATATAATTACAAAAGCTCTAATTTATATTTTTTGTGACAATCCCAACTGCAAGCACCTAAAAGGGTATCAAAGCCTGTCAGCACCTTACTGAGGGGGAAGTCCACAGAGAGAACTAAAGGAAGATCAAGTCCCCAAGATCTGTTCAGGTGTTGCACAAGGCAGTGGTAAGGTAACCTCGCTAATATGAACTATGATGTTGAAAGGAAGATTAACTGAAATCTGTATGGCTAATTTTGATTTTGTTATAGTCAGATACAGGAAGGAGATTGAGACATCAAGTAACTAAGTGAAAAAACATACTGGAATCAAATATTAAGAGTTGTATTTCAGCAGCAGTGTCAAGGGGAGCTCGACCTCTAAAAGAGGTCAAAGTCACTAAAACAAAAAATTCAACATGTGAGTAATTCTTGCACATAACTGACAGAGATTACTCCTGCTGAAACTTTCTGAAATTAAAAGAGACAGTGTGAAATTATTAGGCTGATTATATGAAGTGTGGCTTCTAGTAAGATTTGGAGAAAACAAAAGGTACTTGTAAGAGTAAAAAATGCCCATGATAATTTAGAAGACCTTTAGCCCTATTCTTGTGTCTGCAAGTAGGAAACACAAAAGAATAATTAAGCTAGCAGAAGAACAAAGTCATTCACATGCCCTTTCAGATACATAAGCATCTACATGAACGTAGGCAGCATTTTTCTTCATGTAAGCTGAATCCACTCTGTAAGGAAACCCATAGGAAGATTCCAGTGAAGTAGCAATTCACTCAATTCTACTCTAGTTTATCCTTGTATGGCACATAGGGAAATTTGTCATTCATTTGCAGCAAAATATGTTTGTAAATGGGCCCTACTATTTTTAATAACAAACAAAAAAATAACCTTGAGAGCTTTTTAAGACAGTGTATGTCCTTCCTTTCTATCTCCAATGTACCAAGGTTGGCAATCTGGACAAAAACTCAGGGAGTCGTGTGGAAACCAATTTTGGCATTAAAACAAGAGTATGCCTAAGAGCTATTAGGAAAAGCTTGCCTTTCTGGTAGCTCCCAGAATATGTTTGGAGTAGTTAAATTAACCTTTAGAACAAGACTTTGGGACCTGACTTTTAAAGTACAAACCTTTAAGAAATTAACATCTTATTTCCCCCTCCTTTTCTTTTTGCTTCCTTTTTAGTATGCTCTCATCAAGCAACCTGCTTCCTGTCTGCCATATAAGGAGACATCTGATGGGCAAGGGTCTGTTTCACAACATTTGGCATGTTAAAAGGAATAAAGTCTTACTAAACTGTTTCTAGTAATGGAAAATTTGATTTCTTAGGCACCAATCAAAAGCAAAACCATGATGAACAGCATTTAAAAAGAGACAAGACTTACAGTATCTGATACTCCAATGAAACAGAAACAAAGTTGAGAGAATTCTAGTTCTGTATAATTTGAAAGGAAACAGCAATGAGATCATAAAAATGAAAGTGGATAGAGTCTATGTTAGTCACAACAGAAACCAGAAAATAAAATATATTTATTCTAATAACAGCAGGATTTTGTGTTTATTTACAGAAATTGATCTATCACTGTCTTGCTTCAGAGTAATGGGGGAGGAGTTGAACCAGAGAGAACTGTAAGCATTTCAGTTCTCTGGCTCTCAGTTAGGTCCACATACTGGTTAAATTCATTTTTGTTGGAAAAATATATTAGGGGAAATGTATTGCCATTTATAAAAACCTCCTTTGCTTTCTGTCATCAGCAAAGTAGATTATCCCTACTTTGTAGCTATCAAGTATTTTTGCTGCATAAAGGATGCTGAGACTTGATTCAAAACTCAGTCACTTTTCCTAACCTGTGCCAGCTCTGTACTATATGTCCCTGTTTACAGGATTCATCTTAATAACACCAACATGCAGAGGAGATACATAGAATCATTGAATCACCTAGGTTGGAAGGAGCCATCAAGTCCAACCATCAACCAAACTGACAAGAACCATCACTAATCTAAGCCCTATCTCTATGTCTACCCATCTCTTAAATACCTCCAGGGATGGTGCCTCAACCACCTCCCTGAGCAGCCTGTTACAATGCTTAATAACCTTTTTAGTATAATATTTTTTCCCTAATATCCAGTCTAACCCTCCTCGGTGCAATTTGAGACTGTTTCCTCTTGTCCTTTCACCTGTTACTTAGGAGAAGAGCTAAGTTGGTTCCTTCAGACCTGTTATTAAAACAGCCTGTACCAAGTGTTTGAAGTCCTAGGTAATTTTTTTCAATATTTGCTACATTGTTGTTATGACAATGACTAAGAACATAATCAATCACTGTGGTGTTTGACAAACACAATTTAAAATTGAATGTTGCTTGTTTTTTAATAAGATGTCATAAAACATGCATACAGTGTCTCTGTTACACCATTTTAAATTGAATGTTGCTTTTTATTAATAAGGTGTCATAAAACATGCATACAGTGTCTCTTTTACCAATATTATTACTGTAGCACAACTCTCCTGGTTCTCCTATTCTTATTCTAAATTCTTTCTTGTTATTTCTGAGAAGCATCAATACTTCTGCATAGGCTGACTGGCATCCAGTGACTCAACACACACAATGGAAGGCAGAAGTAAATGAAATTTCCAGCATTCTACTAGATTATGCATTTCTCTGTGCATGCAAAAAAACATACTTGTTCACATAGCTCTGATACTTCTGCCAACATCTGTTCACAGAAGTGGCTATTGGCATGCACTTAGCTGTGAATCACTATGCAAATATATGCAACTGCGGTGAGAGAAAGCTCTAGAAGATTTGAACAAGCCCATTTACTTTTTTGCAGATTTAAAATTTAGAGGTGACTGACAGATCCATTGTCACAGCCCTCATGGAATGCTGGTTGCCTCCTTTTTCCATAAATAAGGCAGGATATTATTTGAGTACAAAAATCATTACAGTAAACACAGCAGTTCCCAATTCTTCTAAGAGTTTGCTTGATCCTGTTTCATAACACAGTGGTAACGTTTGTCCTCAAGGAAATCAGGCCTGGACAATGAAGGGGATATGATATGGTAGTGACACAGCCATTTACCAGAAAGGACATATCCTCTTCTGATAATTTGTGACTCTGTAGAAGAATCAATACTATGAGCATACCTTTATTATAATCAGTTCTCTATTTATACTCATGAGGACATGGTAAAAACAAATCGGTGTGGCTGAATTGAAATTCTCTTGGCTGCCTGCTACTGGTGCTGGTCTGATGCTCATGATGAAGGCCCAACCAGAATAGTCCTGAGACCTATCTATCTATCTATCTATCTATCTATCTATCTATCTATCTATCTATCTATCTATCTATCTATCTATATCTATATCTGTATCTATATGTATCTCATGCTGCCCCTTAAATCTCATGTTGTTTGATCCATCTGGGTTAGACTGGTTGGAACAAGAGGCATTACCAAAGCTATACTTTTCAACAGTAGCCTTCTCAGGTATCACCCTCTTCCTGCAGTCATTCCAGGAGCTCTGTATGTTAGCAGGAGAGTCTGAGGTTGGAGTGAAAGCTTTATTTGTTATCCCAATTCATCACTTGAAATAAAAAGGGGAAAGAACTAGTGTACTGTATTCTGCAGCTGTCATCTCAAAGGTTTTGTTAGCTCATGCAGGTACAAAGGCAATCAAGAGATCAACAGACACAAAGTTTTTACTAAATCTTGCTCCCATTCACAGTGCATAAAACATATAGCAAGATTTCTTTCCTTGCCTGTCATTGTTAGCATGGTTGCAGCAGCCAAAGTGAAGAGCAAAATTGTGCAATGTACTTTGGGAGACAGAGAGAGATGCTGAATCCAGTAACACACAGAATTCTGTGCCTTAAAATACTACATGACTATTGCAGATCAAAGACCAAGCAATTACTTAATCTTTACCCCGCATTTATCTTTAAAACTTTCTGTTTTCATTAAGCAATCTTCATGGATCAAAACAAGTTTCCACCTCTCTCAAGACAAGTAAATTTCCTCTTAGGAATAAGTATTATTCAATGTGAAGGGCTGCTAGCATGGACTCTAGTTTTTCAGGACCAACACTAAAAGCTTTAAACAACCTGTTTAGAGATATCCTTTGATAATGAATCAGCTGCTTCTACACTGCATGTTGTACATTTAACACAAGTAATCCTGCCCTCCAATCACACCCTGTCAAAGAACAGGGGGACTGAGGCAGCAGCTTGAGACACAGGCTTAAGCAAACACAGCCTCCACTTTAAAAAGCGGATTAAGCACACGACAGATGCTTTGTGATAAGTTATGGATAATATATGCTGGCCTGGTTTTATGATGATGATTATATGAATATGTTGGTTTCATTTGATTAGAAGACAGGTGCAAAGCCTGAAATACCTGGTAAAATAAAGCTAACACTGATAAGGACCCTCAAGTCACTTCGCAGTAAAACCTATGTTCTCAGCTGTGGAGAGCCTATTTCTGGGCTCCTGCCAAGCTGCTAGAGTTTTTTTGGAGGCTTAGTTTGGAGACTAAGATTAAAACAGCTCCAGTGACTGTGCAAAAAGTTCACAAGAAATGTGCTAAAAAAGCCAAGCAGATTGTCATAAGAGATTTAGCTGGTGAAAACTGAAGGCAACTTGAATCGCCCTATTCCAATGACATGTTGAAAACAAACATCTCTGAGATAGAACACCTGAAGTACATCTTTCCCACTTGCTTTTCTCTCTATTGCTCATATTGTTTTAAGACCTTTACACATTCAGGAGAAATTCTAGGTGCCCACAAGTTGAGCTTGAGGGACTCAAGAGACATCTCAGTCCTTGTCTCTGAGTGTATGGAAATCATACTATTCTGCAGGAAGTAGACACTAACCTCTGCTTGATGGAGCTGAGCTCAGAGGCACCAGATGTAGCCAGCTCTAGTCTTTATAAGTAGCAGCTTAAAGTTTCATGATTAAAATTATAAAAATAATCTTCTCCTCACATTCGGAAACTTTGAATGCATGAAACATGAGTTGATTTCCTTGCTGTTGACTGCTACTGTAGAAGACTTGCCCACTGGTAGGAAAGAGGGAATTGTGTTTCTCTGGTTGTATCCACTCCTTCCCACTGGGGAAACTACATTCTGCTATGGGAATGTGATACGGTTTGACATCCCTCATAGTTGTATTTCTGTATGAAGCAGCCTATACATGGGGTGAGGGCTTTTACACAGGCAAAGGAAAAAAATGAATACATGCCTAGAAATTCCTATTTGGTATATAACTGGGAGGGACACTCAAACTCACAAACCCAGAAGCACCCTGGGTCCCATAGCTAAGATGAAGGGACTGGAGCACGTCATACGGCTAAGCTCCCAGCCAGTTCAATAGGATCTGGATTTCCCCTGGGAAACCTTATCACAAGGTCATGTTCAGTCAGTGAACACAAAACCTTTGTACATACTGGAAATTCAGCCTTCAGCTTTCTCTGGACTTGTGTGTTCATCACTGCATTAGTACATGACAAATAGCACCATTTAAACCTTTTCTTGCACTGCCATCACAGGCTAACATCTTACTGCTGACACTGTCACACTGCTTATCTTGCTACTCTGCTCACTTGTTCATTATCCATTTGCTGGGAAAAACCCTCTCTCATCCAGTATATACCCTGACATTTGAAGGATTTTATAGGGCAGTAGGTTACAGAGGTAAATTGTTATTAATGTTTCCTGCAACATCCATATCATAGCTGGATAAGGTTTTTTAAGTGAAATGTCAGGTGAGAAAAATTCCATTCAGAGTTCCAGAAATATTTTTTTGAATTTGGATTAATTTTACCAAAGTGCATGGTCTTATAAATAGCTGCTGTTGGGCTTAGAGGGGGCTATGGTGTGTACAACATACACAAACCTGAAGAAATAAAAGCCTTGTACCTTGATATTTTTGACACTGATGTATTTCACTTTTCAAGTGCAGAACAAACTTTCCATTTGAAATGATTTTCAAAATGTATTTACAAATTACTCAGAAAGCTCAAATTTGAAACACAACTCTGTTTCAGACACTTTTCCAACAGAAGTGATTTGTTTTAGTTCTTAATTCTGTGAATTTTGTTTAAATGTTCATTGTCTCGAATCAAAATCACTTATTTATTTTCCTGTGACTGTCATCAAGTCATGCAACCCTTCTTCACATTCAGCTGGAATCCTGGACCCACTTTAAAGGAACTAAGGGCTTGTACCTTTTCAGATTCTGCACTGAATCACTATGAGTGCGAGGTATGCTAAACTGCTGAGCTAAACAACCCTGCTTTCTCAGTAGAAAAAGAATAATGACTGTTTTAGAAATTAGGAGAATATTCATAGCTTTTCAAGATACTCTTCCTGACCTTTTGATCATCAGAAAGAAAATGAAGTACCATCTGCAAAACTTCTGTATTTGCAGATAATGTGAGTTCTCTTTCGGACACCTGCAGGGTTATTCCTGTTCCATCTTCCCAAACAGATATTTATCAATTGCAAGATACAGAAGCAAGGACTGAATAAAAAATAACAGAAAGAAAATTAAGAAAAGGGGCACTGCTCTTGCAGAATCCATCTTATCAATGGAGGTGCCATTATTTCCCCTTCACCCTCCTGCCTTACTCTATACAAATAGAATAAGCAATCCAATTTACACTGTGTTCTGGTTCTTAATTTTTCTGTAGTTCAAAACATGTTTTGGAACAGATTAGGCTCCCTTTGTAAATACATGTATATATTTTAAAAATCCACATTTCAAATTAAAAAAAGATATTTCAAGCTGCTTATATTTCATACATACACATAAATTTCACACATCAGGGGAACAAGTGTGCAGAACCAACCATAAGCGATTAAGTTAGCCAACTCCTAGCACACGTCCTTTGTTCAGCTCCCACAAATTTCTGCTGCTGGTGGGTGTAAGTCTTTTGAAAAGAGAAAAATGTAGATCACAATGTGTTTAACTATGTACTTTCCTGGGCTGCAAGCAGAACTACACTTGACTTGAAGAGGAGCGATATGCATGCATCCAAGGACATGCTGGTGAGCAGCTCACATAATTTCCTGTGTTTATTCTGCATTTGTTTCTTGTTTCCAACGGGACATTTGCACCCAGAGTATCTGAGTGCCTCTGCCATCACTCAGTTTATTGTCCTCATCAGCAGGAGAAAGAGAAGCACCTTGAGTTTTGCTCTCTGGGTTGAAAGTTGAGATGTGCTGGTGTCATCAGAGGGATGCTGGAGAGTTTTCCCACCCCTCTGCTTGAGTGAAACTGCCTCTCTCTAAGAGGTGCCAGTTCTATTCCTCATAATCATCCTAGCTTCTGAAGACCATGAAATACAACCCTCTTGTTAACTTACTGTGAGATCATACCCTCTACAGATGATGACAAACTGGTCTAACACATTGAAACTATAGTGACAGACACAGTTACAGTGAAATATTTCAAAGTTATTTCATGTCCAGAAAAAGAAAGGAAATTGCCATTGTGAAGACTGCAGTATAAAGGAAAAAAAAATAGCTTGGAGAAAGAAGGAAGTTTGAAGGAAGGGGCAGGAAACTCTGAAGAGGCCAGAGCCCAGAATCTGAAAATAGGGAAGGCTTTTTAGAGAAGAAGACAGTACAGAAATAGACTGCTACCCAGCAAGGCAGATGGGAGCTTGAATTCCAAATATTCTAAATACTCTAAAATATTTGCTGCTCTGAAATATTCGCTACACTTTTTAGACGTGGTCCCAGATGTAGCGATAAAATAAACACTTACCTACCATATTAAATGAGCTTCATAATGCACTTGAGAAATCCTGCTCCTGATTGATCAGAAAAAGAACACTTGAAGTCTCTGTAACACATTCGCCTAACCCAAGAGCAAGCTGCTGAACTGCTTAGCTAATAGAAGAGAAAAAAGCCTAACCCAAGAGCAAGCTGCTGAACTGCTTAGCTAATAGAAGAGAAAAAATCTTCAGCAACTCTACCTACCCTGCTTTATAACAGCCTAGGTAAAGGTAAGTCATTTGACCAAGGAGAAACCATTTTCCCTTCCTGAGGGGAATCAGTAGGACCCTGACCCCACCTAGGTAGTTTTATTCTGGTTGGGCAACTGAGAACCTTCGAATGGTCAGGGGTTGCTTAGAGGCCAACAGAGGGAAAAAGAAAAACCAAATTATGCTGCACCCACTGTAAGCCTCTTCCAACTTCATCCCAAGGCTGGTTGCCTCAAGTCAGGATGAGAAGAGAGTTTTGGCCCAGCTCTGCTCCCTGAGGAAAGGCTGTGCTGCCAGCCTGCTTCTGACTCACTGTTGTGATACTTAAAATTAAAGCTTAGGTAGTTTGAAGATGGGTGGAATAGAGGATTTAAAAACCCTGTTACTTCACTTGTACCTTTGATTTTTAAATAACTGTACTAATTCAAATAGGTACGTCCTTATTTACCACTTCCATCCCCTGAATATACTGAGCAATGTTCCAAGTTATTGTAACCCTCCTTTTTAAAGTGGATTTAATCCATTATGGTCTATCACATAAATCCTTCTTAGTCTGCAGATTAGTGACCTGATAGGCCCAAACAGATCCATCTGTCCTTTTAAATGGACACGAATGCTGCGTTTATTACTCCAATCCTATTATTTGTAAAGTGCTTTATTCCTCTCTGTGTGTGTACGTTTGGTACTCAGGGACAATTTATTGCTGAGTTCTTGTCCAAACTCTTTTAATTTTTCCAGGGCAAACTGCCCACATACAGTAGCATAAGTAAGTGCACTGCTACTTGACTTAGGAAATGAAGCTGTTGACTTAGAGCCAGCCCTTAGGAGTGATGTTAAAACCGGTATCCTGGAGGAACATTTGAAAGTGAAAACAGACTCCATTTTGAAACTTTGGTATGAATCCAATCTTAGTAAATGAAGTTTTTATAGGCATGCATATTCCAGATATCTCCTCCAAGTGGTTCTTTGATGCTCAAAGGGACATTTGTTGAAGTGAAAGCAGGAGTAAAATAGTTTATTACCTGTTGGTGTGTGTCAGGGGTCAGGAAGAGAGCATGGAGAGAAAAATAGCCATTTTTCATCAGTCACTATTTGTCAGTCAAATCATTTACACAAAAGCTGAATTAATCATCTTGATGTGTTGAGTCAAATAATTTCTGATGGAAGCATTAAAGTGCTATTAAAAGGTTCCCAGTGCCAGGAAGACCTTTCTGCACCGAGGTATTCTACACACCGTTATTAATGTTTGGTGATGTACTAAAAAGGCTGAAGAACAAATGCAGAACCCGCAAAAGCTGGCTGCCACTTCAGTCTGACAGATTTCACCACTACACCACTACTTCCTACTGGCCACCAGTGGGTTAGGCCACACAGAACCTGTGTATGTAGCTTCCCAATGCAGAAGGCTTTGCCTCTGACAAGGCTCATTCTCTTTGCAACAAGAATTAGTGGAAAAAAGATATTTTAGCAAGTCAGTCCTCACAGTCATGTTTAAAAATCTTACAAAGACAAAAAATACCTTGCAGGTGATAGTTTGGTGGGGTTTTTTTTACATTAATAGAGATGTGTAACAAGGTCTGATACTTGGAGGAGAGTGGTTTGTATCCTGCTTGAACTTTTCTCATGGAGTTTAATGTTTTTGATGCAGAGCTATATGTAACTTATGTACGCACAGGACACATGGTTCTTTTTTTCAGGGATAGGGAAACTCAGGGAACTGGGTGAATACTTTTGTCAAGCTACATTTTCAGAAAAGTAAAGTCAGGTCCTTCTGAAATCCAGAGTTAAGGTCAAACTGACTGAAACTCTTGAATACATTTAATCACAGTGTTTCATATATGATTGTGTCAATGTAAGTATATTTGTATAAAGATGCATGCTGCTTTTCTTATTTTTTTTTTGTTTCTGTAAATGATTTCATGCATTTCAGTAAGTTATCTGGATCCTCTGACCCATTCTTGGGTCTTTGACACACTAGAAATTATGCAATCCTGATGACAAAATCTTGGTCAAGCATAAACTTGCCTGAAGTGAGAGTAATTCACTTATTTCCAAAAATTACTCACTTACAGCAGTTAAATGTATTGCACCCTCAGCAAGTCCTTTTCCCCAGAGCTGTTCTCTATCACATCACCTCCCTGTAATGGTAACAAGGATTGACCTGGCGCTGCTGCAGCACCCTGCGCATGGTCACTACATCCCAGGCTGCCTCCAATCTAGACATCCCAAGTGAGTTCACTGACACTGGTGATTAGCTGAACCAATATGGCACCTCCTTTTATAGGACTCTCTATTTCCTGCCTCAGGAAGCTGTCATCAAGGCACCTCAGGAGCCTCCTGAATCGCTTACAACTGTCTCTGTTGTTTTTCCATTACATGTCAGCGTGGTTGAAATCCCCCAGCAGGAAGAGAGCCTTTGAGTGTGATGTGCCCTGTAGCTGGAGGAGGAAGGCTTCATCAATATGTTTCTCTTGATCAGGTGGCCTGTAGTAGACACCAGCCACAAGTTTCCCATATTGCCTTGGTTTCCAGTTTCCCGTATTGCCTTGGTTTCCGATTTGTACCCGTAAGCTTTCAACTTCCCCCTGGCTATTCTTCATTGGTATCTCTTCACACTCTAAACTTTGCTTAATATAGAGGGCAACCCCTCCACCACTCCTGCCTCATCTGTCCTTTCTGTATTCCTTAACGGCCACACTCCAGTCACAGCATTCATCCCACCAGGGTCCAGTGATGGCCATGGTTTCATAGTTTCCCATCAGCACAGCAGCTTCCAGCTCTTCCTGTTCATTGCCTGTGCTGCCTGCGTTTGTGTAAAGGCACTGCAGCTGAGTTGCTGATTGTGCAACTTTATGAGAGGAATGGCCCTTGAGGTGTCCTTCAGATTTTCCCTATTGACTGTGTCTACCTTAGGAGCCTCTGGCTCATCTCTGTTAGGCTGCAATTGTAATGCAGTACCTTCAACATGTCTCAGTGAAACCAGTCAAGGTGGGAGGGAGGGAGCTTGTCCATTGTCCCTACCATGAACTTTGGTCCACTCACTTCTTCCTTTCAGGTTTCTGCCTTCTTCCTGACAAGGCCAGGATACAGGGACACCATGATCTGATAGGGACTCCTGGTTTTGGTTTAAGGAGGGCAATGTCTTGCTCCACCAGTCTATTTCTGCTTCAGCATCTCTAATGGTCCTTAGCCTTTCCAATTCTTCGTGGGGCTCCACCACCACGCTGAGCAGGTCATTCCACTGCTTACAGCACAGGCAGTCCCCTCAGAGCTGCCTCTCAGTAGCAGTGAAAGGTCTGATATTGGCCACAGCCTGTCATCTGGATGGCTCCATTTCTCTGTGGGAGCTCTCTCTGGGCTCCAGCATCCTTTCTGGCTGTGATTTGGGAGTGCATTCTTCTGTTATATTTATAATACGTAAATATACACACACAATAAAATGGCATGTAACCTTAGGTACTAATGGAATATGTTTAACCCTGAGATATTCATGTGAAAAAACAATTAATTTATGGCAGCATTATGTTTGTCTCAACTTAGTCACATTGAGTTGCTGAGATGAAATTACCCAAAAATCTCTTGTGAGTGGAAGAAGTAGGCTCCTTGCATATGATTATGATCTCTCCACCAGGCAAAGGAATTTGGGATCCCTAAAGAAAGCTCAGCATCATCAACCTGAACAAACATGAAGACAAAAGGGAGCCTCTCAATATTCACTGTTACTACAGTAATGTCTCAGTTACCAGGAGGAGGGAGGAAGCTTTAGCATATTACTGGAAGTTATTAATTTTATGAACTGTACTGATAACGTGGCCTATATTCCTCATGGCTACTAAATTACTTTCTGAGTTTATATTCAAAGTAATGAGGTTTATTTAGTTAGTCCATTAAAATTAAACTTACTAACTGGGCACTAATAAAGATAGGATTTTAACCTTCTTTTAAAGGTATTTTAATGGCTAGGACACTGTTTTAGTGATGACTTGAATGTTGTCTTTAAAATCTGATGCAATGAGTTATGGAAGCTGAGGGAATGTAATCACCAATGTATCGTATACTATACTGAAGGCATGTAAACTCACACGTCTCTGTGAAAGCCACTCTTCTGACACTTGTTTTTAGAGGCTAATAAAAAGAAAGGACATATTGTAGCTAACTGTAAGCTTTTAGATCTTGTATTTTGGGAATCTGAAATGTAAGGGGTAAGACAGCACACATTTCTTTACAAGAACCTTTAATGGATTCTTATGATAAAGGTTATGATACAAAATAAAGCACTATATGATAAGTCTTTCATCATGAAACAGAACAATGCTCTTATGAGCAGTCTTCATGGCTGCATAATTAATTTTAACATGAAATAGCCAGTTGTGCAACAAACAAGTTTTCAAAGATGAGCCAGGACTGCTAAGCCTTTGTTAAAACTTCATCCTGAGCCAGGTGAGAAGACTAAGACCAGTTAAATCCACTGAAATCCATGGGATGTGGCCACACTGAATGTTAAAGCTATTTGAAGCGTAAGTGACTGTGAATAAGCACTGGGGCGTTCAGGGAACCCTATCCAGACTGACAGGGGATTTCAAACACGGGAATGGATTCTGCATCTCTTAGTTCCAGTGAACCTTAACTTTGGTGAAGGTAAGCTGGCTGGGGAGGTTTGCCTAGAGTGCACACACTTTGTCAGGTCAGGGCTTTTTCTTCCTCTTTTCTGTTGAAATTGGCTTCTAGTGCAAGATAAGGCAACTCCTAGAACAGCTGAAGTGTGCAGTCCTGATTCTTCTCCACCTCCAGGGTGAAGGTGCAAAAGTGCAAAAACTCTGAGAGGTTCTAGCTGATCCCAAACTGACCTCTGCAGCCTGTGGGCAGAACATGATGGAGATGCAGAGTTTTATCTGCAGGACTTCAGTTGGCCTTGTACCTTTTCCATGCCAGGCATCAATCCTATGATAATCCTATGACATAGCAGTCCTACATCATACAGATGAGTCTATGGAAACCAAAATAGGCTCTTTCTTCTCTAAATAACTCTGTCCTTTCAATGTATTTTTTTTTTAAGACCATACAAGCAAGCTCAGCATGACTGCAGATCTTGCTTTTTAAATAGTGAAGGCCAACACACTGTTCTGAAATCACAGTGAATATCAAATACCTGAAAAATTTATAGTGTCTCCAGATGCTGAGAAGAAATTATGCAGAGGAGCATAGATTATCTAATAAATACCTGATCAATCCCAAGTGGTCCCAAAGGAGGAAGGTGGTCTAGTACATGAGGATTTCATTGTGTTGCTCTCTACTCCCTCAAGAGATGTGACTGCCTATGAACTTTGTTCACAGAAAGGATTGTTCTCCTTTTTGCTCTGCAGCAGCTGTAAATGCTGAGAGTCATCAAGCTCTTGTTTGCTTCAGATACCAGAAAACCTTTGTGGCAGAGCTGTCATAAAGCTATAACACCTATAGAACAGCTTGTCAGAGGAGGCCTTTGTGTGATTCCCTAAAAAAAAAAAATGAGTGCATAATCATTGGCAATATACATGCAAATTGACTTTCCAAAGCATGGAGCCACAAGACAAAGATTATCAATCAAGGTCGCTGAAGCAATTGTGAACAGTCCCCAGAGACTGAGTCCTCCAAGAGGGTGTGAAATCATTCTGGCAGCCTGTGAAATACACAGTCCAGTTGCTTATATCCATAAAAATATTCACCCTCTCACCATGGAGGCACTAAAGAATGCAGATTAAAACGGCTGTTTCAGGACTGAAATAGTCACTCCACTGAGAGAAGCCAAGTAGAGGCTGATCATTATTTTATCTGTGCTGAACAACATGTGGAAACAAATTGCACATAATTATGACAAAATAGCATCAACAACATGACAGTCTCCTGTCGTACACTGGGGCATTTGGCACACAGCTTTGTCGAGTCAGATGTTTGTTCCCTTTCTGATGCTTGGTATTTGTGTTTTGCCTGTTGCTTTGATTCATACTCTCGCTTCAATGAAGGCTTGATGTACTGACATTGTATGCAGTGTTGCTGATTTATGCCAGAGGATTGGACTTCAGTAGCCAGGAAGTGATCTTCATTCCTCACAGCAAGAGCTATTACCTACCAGGAGCTGTTTCTATTCCCTAGGGAGAGAAATGCACCCAGCCAGCAATTTCCCTGAAGAAGAGGGATATACATTCTACTGCAACAGAGGAAGGCAGGTGGAGATCCTTTCTCAGTGGAAGGGGAGGTTGTTATGCCCTGAGAACTTGCTAGCTACACTATCAGCCTCCAGCTTTTGACAACTGTGGCCTGGACTTGCACCACTCCTAAATCTCTGTGTGCCTTTGGGGGGCTGATGATCTGTCCTTGTTTCAACCTTGCTGACCAAGAGCCTTTCAGTTGACTTTGGCAGAACATGGCGAAAGCTGAAAGAGTAAAGACTGAACTCACCATGTAAGGAGGTGCTGTACAGCGAGAGAGATGATCTCATCGGGTTTGACTAATGTAAGCCAACTGCAGATGAACTTCAGAGATTTTGAAGCTTATAAAATCAAGAGAGAACCACTAGTCAGAATAGATGTCCTCAGCTTTGAAGTTGCTTGCTTTGCAAAGCAATCCTGGCTGGTTGTCCTGCACTTATGCAAAGCCAAATGAATGGCAACTCAACTGCATATCAAATCTGATCCTACCAAACACACTGCAGTTCACGAGGGAAGTCACAAGAATAACAGTGCTAACAGTATTAGAGCTGCATATTCACAATTTTAATTGCAGGTGTGACTACTGCCCACCAAAAAAAAGTGTGCTTCTAAAGCACACTTTAAAAGTGTGCTGTACATACTTAGCAACTGATCCTGCAGAAGCCAGCCAGCCCTGGAAATCTTCCAAGGCTTTGCAAGTGCTGGGAGATATAGGTCCATTTACTTGATGAAGCCACCACAAATAACAGGATTAATCTTCCACTGTAAGACTTCTGCATTGTTTTTTCCTTTTTCTAATAAGAAAAGTTATTCAAAGGCAAAACCTTGTTGTGGCCACTGGTGTATATTTATGGCAGCCCGTCTTGAAGAGCAGGATGTACAATCACAGCACATGTGTGTCAGCCTTGTAGCAGAAGTGCTGGATAAGCAACTGTGAGTTTAAGTGCAATGGAAGGCAGCATTTGAGGCCTTTTACTTTCAGAGGGCTGAAGGACACAGGAGATGTGGTAGTGGCAGGAGGTAGGCAAGAAGTGGCTCCCCTTTGCCACCCTGATGGGCAGCTTGCACTGCGATGCTAAAGCAAGGGCACACAGACCCCCCTCCGCCCAGCAGCTTCTGTTTAAGGCCAAGCCACTGGAGATTTTGGTGGGAGTAAAGGGAAAATCGAAGAGCTAAGCGCTCATGAAGTATTTTTCAAGCAGTGATCCTGTGCAAGGCAGCTGAACAAGGCCTTTCTAACAAGGCAATGAGCCCTCTAGAGGCAGCTGCAACCAGAGCAATCTCTGCCATGATGGTGCACCGTGGAGAAAAAAGCCAGACTGATGTCCCGTGCCTTCAAATTGTCTCTGGGTCCCTGTTCTTCCCTGGAGAGCTCTTCCCTGTATCTCTGATTCCCAGCATCCATCCCTGGTCCCCAGGCAATTACTCCCACATTAGCTTGCAGGGTGAAGAAGTCCCGGAAAAAGGGAAAGCAGGTGGGCAGAGAGACAGCAGGTTTTTTGCTTTATCAAACTACTTTTTAAATGTTTGCAAACCACCTAATAGCTAGTACATGATGTTCAGACTACTGAGCAACCCTCACCCTATCCAGCATTTCTTTAAAGATGTGGTAAGAATTGAGGAAAAAGAGTTTCTTTCCACTGCATGACGATCCTTTCACAGAAAATTAACTGTGTGCAAGGTGAATCTAATCACACAAAGTCTTTGTGCTGGCAAGAGTCATGAATTGCAGCATGCAAAGCCTCTCTTGTCTATGGGGATGACCCCGCAGTGTCCCCCTTCAATCAGTACTTCCCCCCAGACAGTGAGGAGAGAAAGGCAGAGCAAGGGAAAACTGTGGGGAGCGGTGCATTGGGACAAGCAGGCTGCAGAGCTGGTTCAAATGTAGCAGGTGATTAGTTTCTTACTGTTAATGGGTTAATTTAGAACATAGACTCCTGCCCCTTCTATCCTGTGAAAGCAGTGGATGCTATGAGTATGCTGCTTTTTCTACTTGGCTGTTTTTCCAAAGGCTGCCGGAGCAGTACAGCTGACTCCTCTCTGACTCCTCTCTCTTCTGGTGAAGCAGCAGGGGGATGCCCAGAGCAGCTTCCTCATGGCAGGTGTCATGACCATGTGCTGGCTGCCTTCTATCACTCTCACTTTGTTTTTAAGAGCTTGAAACTCATCAAAAGCTGCAGTGTACTATGGAAAAAAAACCACCAAACCCTCCCAGCACTTTTGTTCACCTGTTTTAACAAGAAAGCACATAAACTTCCTGCAGCCCTCCTCAGGAATATGTTATGTCCTAGTTATGTGGGTTCAGTTCGTTCCAGAAAAGAGCTTTGTGTCTTGTCTCTGCTTTCACTTCAAAGCTCTGGGTGATTCCTACCCATCTGCTATCAAACCACAATTTCTCCACAAGGAGACCTTTTCCTTTTATTCCCCATTATGCAAAGAAATTGCCCTGTAAGCCCAGTGTCAAAAGGCTCCTCACAATGATGTTTGTAGTAATTATTGCTGAATGATCTTACTCCAACAGTCTGCAGGATACAGCAACAAAATGGATTGCTCTGGTGAAATAGCTGTCTGGAACTGTAATTTCCTATATCCTTACTTTTCTTGACTAGATCTCGATTAGAATCTTGATTGACCTATTAGAATTCCATTCTTCAATTAGGAGAAGGGGATAATTTGAAACATGTAGTTAATTTCTCCACATCACCGCCAGGTTCACTCATCCATCCCAGACAAAGAAAAGAAAATCAAAAAGAATTAATGAAAAAGAAAGTTACAATGTTACAAGTAATTCAAGAGAACACCCAATTTATAAAAGTTTCTCACAGAATATTTGTGGTTTGATAGGGAAAATAGCATATGTTAGTCTTTTCACTTTAATTCGTCATGCACATTGCTTTAAAATGTGTGATGGCTTATTTGATTCAGGTAAGATATATTAGCTAGCCCTTACCTGGCTGCTTTTGGAGAGTAGTAACAGGAGATGTTCTTTTTTTATTTTTTTCCTCCCCAAAGCAAGGCAAGCATTAGATCAAAAAGAATGCAAACACATACTTTAATTTAATGCCTTACTTAATTTTTTTTTTTAACCGATAAGACTTTTGGAATCACTATTTTTAAGTAAGACAATTCTGCATCTTGATGCTTGGGCTGACATGTTAGCAAGGCAGGGGAGGAACTATTTATTTTTGTAAGTCTGTGACAGAATTGATGTAAAGCCTAAAAAAGATGTTGGTGGTGTGTAAGCAACAGTCCACACATTTGATCTGCTTGTTATGTTGTTGGTCTCTCCTGAGCTACAAACCCCCACTGCTGTAAGCAGTAGTAACAGCAATGCCTAACCCACTAGCATCAGAACCCTAAATACTTGCAATGCAGCCTAGTCCTCAACTGGAAAACACAGAACTAGCTGTTTTTTTCAGTTTGATTTTGAAATTTCAGCCAACAAAACCAAGGGTTTCCTGCATGCATTTTCCGAGGGTAGAAATTTCCAGTTTAGCTGGAAAGGAATCAAGACCTTCCTTTTTATTCATGACTGTCTTTTGGGGTATGTAACTCTAAAGATCAGGATTCATTTTTATTAGTAGAATGAGCAGAAAATAGTATTTTGGTTTTTGTCAAGTAATTCTTTTGCTTCCTTTGACAGTTCAGCCTTTGGGTCTGGAGTGGGATTGGACACAGGGCTGTATCAGAAGCCTTTTGGACAAGCCTATTTGAGAGGGAAGGAGAATGCCTTGGAAGGACATACTGGTTTCCTCTGAAAGCATCCTGACATTTTAAGCTGTCTTTTGGTGCCATTTTGCAATAGGATGAAGTACTCTTGCTGTTAAGTTTCATGCCTTTCTTTTGGACAATATACCTGTAGCCCTTTGAGGTCCAGGAAGGGAATTTTTCTCTCATCATGATTGTCCAGTCAGTGCTGATGTTTCACTGTTTTTCCTGATTACAAACATCTGGTAAGTAAAATTTACAAAGTTTACAAAATTTAAAGTTGGACTGTGCCCAGCAGAAAGGACTGGTTTTCCAGCAAAATGGCTTTTAAAGGGGAAAAACTGCAGTCACAAAATGTTCTTCTTAAATCGACTCAAAAATTCAGATGTTTTGGCTTGTGTCTGTTGCCTCTTGCCCTTCCAGCATGCATTTCCTGAAGGATTCTGGTTCAGTGTTTGCAGACATTCTGTCTTCCCTTTACCTCCTCTTCCTCAGGCTGAACAGGACCAGCTTTCTCTGGTCCTCTATGCATACCATGTTCTCCAGACTCTTGGTGGCCCTATGTTAGATTGGCACTAAACTGTCAAAAACTGGATACAACACTCTAATTGTGTTCTGACAATTGCAATTTCTCCAGCCTTCTCTGAGTCCTGTTGATTCTTGTCTGTGCTGACATCATCTGCCACTCATTCCTCTGATTCAGTCTCTTAGAAAAGACAGTAAACAATAGTGTCTCCTGTGAGGATCTCTGAGAGGCTCTATAAATAAGTGGCTGCCTTTTGAACTTCATACCCATGGTCACCACCCATGAAGCCTGATGGTTCAGATGGTTCTCCATTCAGCTTCTTTTCCCCTCATTCAGTCTGCCCTTCACCAGTTTCCTTCCACTTCCATAAGAAGATACTAAGTCTTATTGAAAACTTAAAATAACTGGTTCAGTGCTGAACAGAACATTGCTTGAGCAATAATTAAATATATAAATTGTGGTGGCAACTCATGCCAAAAATTTGTTTTATGGATTGTGAAATTGCTGCTGATTTGCCCAGAGGTTTATCAAATAACCATCAGAAAATCAAGAGCATTGTGTGATGGAAAGCGCCATGTATAAGCTGGCTGTTAGTAGGAAACTTACATAATACCTATGTAAAACTAAGATTCAATCTAGAAATTTTAAAAGCATTAAACTTATTCAAAAGATAATGAGTCCATGACTTAATCCCTAGATGTCAAGCTATCACTATCATTTGAGATATACCTGCCATATATGTATAAACAGTATTATCATTGTTTCCAGTAACTGCAAGTCACTCCCTACAGTGTATGTGCATTATTTCTTAATTCTTGAAAACGTAAGATCTTTGTCCCTTGATTGGATTTGTAGTAATTATTTTGATTGCTCCCTGTCTAAGAGTAACTCCTGCAATTTTCTCTTCATAACGAATAGAGGGAGAATGGACGACCACAGAAAATAAGTGCTAAAAAGAAAAAAATATAAAAATTTTAATTCCCAAACTGCCAAAAAAAGTTCTTCATAACTCATTTCTTCCAGAATATTTAAGCATTATTTTTAACTCCTTTGGATGTTACTCTTGCTGATGTCTCTGCATTATATATAGAATCACTTTCAGAAAAGGGACTCGTGATTTCAGACACCACTATTTTGGGTGCTCAAATTGAGACATTCTACTGGAGGATGATCATCAAAAGATAATCATTCTCACTTTCTTGCAACTATTTGCACTCCCGGATTCCATGGACATTTTGAAAATAGTTACATATCTCTCTTGAGGAGTCTCAGCCACTGAGATCATAAGTAGGGCTGTTTCCTTATCTCCATGCATTAAACACCAAAGCTGATGCTGGGAATGTTCAGTAAACACCTGTCTGGCTTTTCTCTTTGGCTGAATGAACTGTTTCCAGATACTGAAGAAACAAGGCTCTGAATTTCAGAGATATTTAGGGTGATTTAAATGAAACCCAGGAGCCTGTCTTTGGGTGCTTGGTCTCTCTATGACCAGAATGAACAGTTTCAGGCTGTTTCAGGCTTACTGTGTCCTGCAAGGGGCCCTGTGGTGGAGGTCTCCAAACCACCCAGCTTGGAAAGACCAGTGTGGCACACTGCATTTCTGCTTCTCCTCCTTCCTCACCTGTCAGTTGAGTGCAGGATGCATGGAGGAGAGTCATCCAACCACCTCTTGACTCATCATGCAGCTGAACTGGGGAACTCAGCTGGGGTTTAGGATTCACGGGCACACCACAAACAGCATCTACTGCCCAGTGCATACACAACTGAATGAAACTATTTGGTAAGTTTGGAGCAGTTGAAGAAACTTGTGGAGAGTTAGAAATGCGCTAGGAAAAGGAGACACAAAAAGAGAGTAAGCATGAATTTAGTAAGCCAGATCTTTTCAAATTTCAAACACACTTCACTACCTCAGTGGCAGTGGATGGGATGGGGAAATATTTCATCCCCAACCCCTCAACGAGATGTGCAGATACATGTTAATTTACTGCAGTGGAAAAGATAGGGCAATAGCAGACTCAGAACCTAAATATAGCTGCTTCTGCTCTTAGTTATGATGTAATGCTGCTTGATGATGGTTGCCAGAGAAACCCATTTATGCCATTGAATAAGGTTGTACTGTCCCTGCCTTATCCTCTCCCACATAATGAACTTTTAGAAAAGTGAAGGTTTAGAAGAGATTTGAACTATGGGGAATGTGCTGCATATGGAGACAGCTGAGTGTCTGGATGTCAGCTATGTGTGCGTACTTTTTCATTGTGGAGCACTGGGAAATAGCTCAAGGTACCTCTCTGCAGTGCTGGAGAGCGGCAGTGGTGCTAGCTCAGCCTGAGCTCTTCTATCTCAGATGTGTGGGGGTGGGTGAGGAAAGGCACTTTCACAGCACACTTGGCAAAACTTTTGCCTGCCTCTTGAGTTCAGCAAGAGCTGAACTTTTTGACAGTTACGAGCTGTTTGATAACTTCACAGCTGCATAGCTTTTCATGGTTGTGGATTCTTTCCTGACTAGGACTAGAAGCAGACAAGCCAATGAAACATGTGAAATGAAAACCCCCACCTATGAACACCTATGGCCTTGGGATGTCCCTTCTTCCAAGAACTGCAAGCTTGTCCAACTAGGCTGACAGTAGATCATGACAGAAATATCTGTATTAAACAGTGTGACCTGTGCATTAAGAATCAACATGACTGGCATGGGCAGGAAGAAAATGGGCTAGAGCTGGCCTACAGTTGGGCTCTGCAGCCTGGGAAACAGAGAATTTTGTTAGTATAAAATATAAGGTTACAAGCAGACACATAGGGATTGAATAACTGTTCAGTCTTCTCTTGTATGATCAGTCTCCAAGTCTCAGCTAGGCTTCCTTCCTCTCTGCCCCTTCTTGTCCAAACTGAACCATTCAGTTCGGCCTTCAGCTTTTCCTGGGCTTGATTTCTGTAAAGGATGTGCTTCATGTGTGGTTATTTGATGGCTAGAACTGACCTTCTCTGTCTCATAGCCTTGTTTGCAAGGAATGGATTTTCATGTTGGGCTGTGAACCCAGTAGCATCTGTTACTCTCAGTCAACATGAAAATCAAAGATACAGTCCTCATACTTGCCTTCTGCAAATCCCTTTAATTAGCCCTGTGAGCTTTCATGAGACTGGGAGCCTGATAGACTTTTAAAAGGGAGCACATGCAGTATTTCCCATGGGAGTTTCCCTTTAGCTGTGGAGTTAGCTCAGTCTTATTACTTATTGATTTATCAGGGCATTAGTCTTGTGACAAAGGTTTCAGCAAAGCACTGAACATTGAAAAGCAACAAGACTGAAAATATGGCCACTGAAAATAAAAAGTATTTATCTCCAGAAATGTTGGCCCTGTCTTGGGAACAGCAGAACCACTGAAAAAATAAGGACTGAAAAAGGTGTCAGGAGTAGCTTCACTTTGATAAGATGTGAAAAACAATTCTGAGAAGGGAAAGATGGTGAACCAGTTGAGAGCACTGGGGGACAAAGGAAATGAAGAAGTGTCACGCACACCTGAATCCAAACTGCTGAGCAGAGAGTGCAGAGCCCCTTAGATAATTTGTATGTTGTGCTTAGAGACCACTCACAGCTGGGCAGGAGCTCAATAGCACAGTCAGTGGCAATTAGACACTAAGTAGAAGGAGGATGGTATGGAAACACTACCACCAGATTGCTAGGAATATGTGAACATGAGGGATGGAGGTGGAAATAATATTTTGAGAGCTCATTATAGGAATTTTCTCCCCCTTCCCTTCTAGTAAAACTGGCCTCATTTGTTCTGAAAGGTGTCTTCAAGGATTTTTAAAATAACTTCATATATTTCCCTTACAGCTGATCTGATGTTTCCTCTCATTTCTTTCTCTTTGGTTAGGATCTCCCCATGACTCTTTTTATTGGTTATATATGTGAAAGGTGACCTTTGATTTTCACTTATTTTCCCTCTGAGAGGACTCACATTTTAAAACCTGCTGACAAAAATGCCAGTTTGGGTGTTCATTTCATATTTTTTTCTTCTTGAAATGCCTAAGACAGTAAGTCATGTTTTTTTCATTCCTCTTTCACAGTGACTTCTGCAATAAAAGCCTGATACTTCATTAGAGTTGCTAGGAGCTGTTGTAGCACTGGTGATCATAATGCAGAACAATCCCCAACAATCCCCAAACATGTTACAAGGTCTTTCTCACCTCAGTAAGTACATGCAAACATGTAGAGATACTTTGAGAGGTTTACCCCCACTCAGTGCTTTTTCCTAGCTTAGAAAAATTCTGCCTTCAGCCTCTTTGTATTATTGTCTCCTTGATTACTGTGGCTTTCATTATGGTATTTCTTTCATCAAGGTTTCAGAAGTCAGTGACTAATAGTACTTTTCTCATAACTTTCTGGCTCTCATCTTTGTGAACAAGCAGGAATTGTTCTTTCAATTTATCAAAGGACAAAAGGTTCCCATATGCTCGCTGCTCTACCTACACAATTGGGAAACATCATAGGGAGAGAGATGCTGCTGAAGAACAAGATCCATTAGCAGTCATTTCCCATGCAAGGGCACGAGAAAACGTAATTCTCTACGTGTTGTTGATCACAGATAAATTTCCAGGTCACCCTTTGGCAGAGGTGAGAGATCCTGTATGACTCTCAGCTTTTCAGCTATATTTTCTCTGGCTACTGCTGTAACTAGATTAATCACTGCCAAGTTTTAGACAGATCTTTGGGCAAGTATCAGCCTGAGGACCTGGCTATAATGAGGACATTCATTCTGTTTTCACAATAATCAAATAAAACAGGAGCACACCTCAGCCAGAGAAACCTCTAAGAGCAATACCTGTGTCTTGGCTCTTAACTTTGGGTAAGGACTTCTGAAGTTTTGGGTGAACCAAAATTTGACCATAGCATGACAAAGGGATCATGGCCCCTGGCCCCTGTAGAAAACAAATGGGGGACCTATTCTGTACCAGTCAAATAATGAGCACAGTTTGCTTCACCTCAAACCCCACTGACTGGCTTTTATGGACAGGGCAGTGTTCGAGTACACCTGTATGATCAGCCTGAAAAGGCAGACCCCTGCAGGCCTAAGAGGGGCTGGTGGTGACCCTGCAGAGGACACCACAGTCAGATAGCTACACAGTGCACACAATGAGCCATGCATGCCCAGCAAGGGATCAGCTCACCTTCCTCTGTCCTGTCCTAGAGGTGGAGCAGGAACACAACCCTCAACACAGGATGTAACAGACACAGATGTTGGTTGTATACCCACAAGACATGGGCGCATGGTTCTGCCAGTGCAAAGGGTCAGGAAATATAACCCTTCCACCATGGGTGCAATTACTTCACACTATTCTGAAAATGCTGATGACAGGAGAGACAAAATAAGAGGAAGAGAAGAGGATAATGGACTTAGCCACAGGAACAGACAGGTTGCTGTGATTCTTGGGGTTAAAAACTAGAGAGATAGAAAAAGAAAGTAAACGTGATGCCAATCACTGTTTTCAATATCCTCCCACATAGCAACTGCTTCTATTGTGCCTTTCTGTTGCAGAAGTCCTTCTTTCACTGCAAACACAGCGGGAGTTCTCAGTGAGCCTTGGCTTCCAGTGAAAGACAATGCCATGCTTTTGTCAATGGTGGTGTTTATGCCTTTGCTTTGCTGGAGAGCTTTTAGAGCTGGGAACTTGGCTTAGTTGGCTTGGCTTTACAGAGAGAGCAAGCTGGAGGTGGCTCCCAATATGCCATTTTCCAGTGGAGTATTTCTGTAAAAGAAACCCCATCCTCCTGCTGAAGACAACCAACAGGTCCTCACCACCCTTTCAGCCATATTGCCTGCAGAGCTCCATCTCTCAGGTTGGGGAAGCTGGGTGATAAAAGGTGTCTATAGGCCATGATGGCTAGACACACTGTCCCATAATCTCAGTGCTGGTGACATCCCAGATGGATGATTGTAGCCACCCTGTAATACCCAGGCAGCATCTCTTACCTATGAGTTTCACAGAGGGATGCGGACAGGCTGGATTGATGGTATGAGGTTCAACAAAGTCAAGTGCCACATCCTGCACTTGGGTTACAACAACCCCATGCTGGAGAGCTGCCTGGGAATCTTGGTGGACTGCTGATTAAATATGGGGCAGCAGTGTGCCCAGGTGGTCAAGAAGGCAAACACCATCCTGGCCTAAATCAGGAACAGTGTATTTTGGACCCCTCACCAGAAAAAAAAACACATTGAGGTGCTGGAGCAGGTCCAGAGAAGGGCAGAATTGCTGGTGAGGGGTCTGGAGAATATGTCTGATGAGGAGTGGCTGGAGGAAGAAGGGTTGTTTCATTTGGAGGAAAGGAGGCTGAAGGGAGACCTTATTGCTCTCTACAGCTATCCTGAAGGAGGGTGTAGAGGGGTGGGGTTCAGTATCTCTTGCCTTGTAACGGCTGATAGGACAAGAGGAAACAGCCTCAAGTTGCACCAAGGGAAGTTTAGACTGCGTATCAGGAAAAGTTTTTACACTGAAAGTTTATTAAGAATTCGAATAGGCTGCCCAGGGAGGTGGTTAATGCACCCATCCTGGACATATTTAAAAGATTTAGAGATAAAGTTTAC
Organism: Turnix velox; assembly: GCA_013400935.1. Classification (NCBI taxonomy): domain Eukaryota; kingdom Metazoa; phylum Chordata; class Aves; order Charadriiformes; family Turnicidae; genus Turnix; species Turnix velox. Next base: position 412,993 of record VZTY01015455.1, read on the forward strand.
ATTAATGATGTTTTTTGTGAGTGTTATGATGATGTTTGGACTAGATGATCTTCCAGTCTAGGCAGTTCTATGACTGCATGAATATAACATCCCTGCCATTAAAACTTCCAGAATGATATCCCATACCCACTAAATTTATACTTGAATGTGAATTTTGCTGCTTGAATTAACTTGTTGTTTTTAAATGAATTTTTGTTGGTTTACAACTAGAACAAAGTTTACTTATCTAGGATGTGTGATCAGAATGGCAGCAGAAAAATATGAATTTACCTTGAAAAATATGAATGCAGGGTATGAGCAAGTAGCAAGGATATCCCAGGGAAAATCAAATTGTTAATACAGATATTTTTTTTCAAAAGAATTCTTAAAAAGCAGAGCTAAGCAGGCCCAAATGGTACATATTGCAGAGCATTAAAGGAATTTGCAGTTTTCACAAAACATTTTGAAAGATCTTCATTGCAGGAGAAAAGAGAGCAGAAGATGCACTAATGCTCAAAAAAAAAAAGGTTTTGTGGCCACTGTCTGGTTACTATACAGATTTTCATGTCAGGAATAACAAACTGGAACAAACAGTAGTGCTATAAGCCACTAGAGTATTACAGACTAAGGAAACATTTGAAACTACCCTTATTTCAAATGTTTTGATAAATTATTGAAAAGATTAACATTAAGTACAACTGTGCTGTAGTATCCCCTCTGTTCTTTCTGTGTGAGAATATTGCTTATAAAGGAAAATGACAATAAAGAGGTGCCACTACAAATTGATTTGCTCCAGCAATTTTTGGTTTTGGTTAGGAACTTGGTAATTGAAAGATCATTAATTAGTGAAAATATGTCTTAAAATAACTTGTTCAGCAAAGAGTCTCTGTTATTTGATTTCTTTATGTGAAAAATAGCTTTGATATTTTTTGGAGCTGCAATATGCTGAGTAGGTTCAAGTCCTTCCTGCTCTTTGTTGCAATGAACTGAGTGAGCAAGACTGCTTCTAGATATACTGAACTTAATGAACTTACATAGGAAGACCTAATAATTTGACTAGAAAAGAGCCCTCTGTGGCTAAACCAGCCACTGTACACATGCTGAAGGGATGACAGCTTGATGAAGACACCACAGAAAATAGGATTCCTGGGGTTTAAGATGAGCAAGACTGCAAGTAGATGTCTTAGGGATTTAAGGGGAGGCCTTTAAGAGCTACCTTTCAAACACAGCTGTAGATAAAAACAAAATCCCTTAGAACAGAGAAGCTAGAAATTTGAACTTGTCTTTATCTAAAACATGATTTTACAGCTTCTCTCTGATCACTTGACCAGAAGTGTGCCTTGAACATGAAACCAATTGTGTGTGCTGTGTCTTCACTGCTGGTTTTTGGTTTTTTTTCACCATGCCTTTCAGCTGCCTCAGAGCCAGGAAATATGTATGACCTCCCCACCCTATTTGCCTCTCCATATGAGAGCCAGCGGGGCAAATCTTTGGCCAAGGCAGATTGGGAACCTGTGACATCACTGGTACTGCAGCTGGGCGCAGAGCAGTCATCCAGCCAGCCACTCACTGCTCCCCTCTTAAACAGATGCTGCCCACTCTTCAAAGCCAACACACTTAGAAACCTTCATATGAGAGATGTAATTAATCTGTCTGCTAATGATCTTTGGATAAGGAGCATGCCACTGTTTAGTTGTTACATGATGGCTGCGATGGGATTTCAGAAATCCCTGGCACTGGGTTAAGAAGGATATGGAGAGGATCCAGATGAGGGGCTGGAGCACCTCTTCTTTAAGGACAGGCTGAGAGTGCTGGGTTTCTGCCAGGAGAAGGGAAGACTCCAGGGAGACCTTATAGCAGCCTACTAGTAAGTACCTGAAGGGAGCCTGCAGGAAAGCTGGGGTTGGACTGTTTGTCAGAGCATGTAGCAATAGGATGTGGAGCAATGGTTTTAAACCAGAGCAGACCAGATTTAGATTCTTCACATGGTGAAGAAGTTCTTCACCATGAGGGTGATGAGACACTGGAATCGGTTGGCCAGAGAGGTGGTGGAGGACCCATCAGTGGAGATGCTCAAGGCCAGGCTTGAGATAAGGTTCTAAGCAATCAGATCTAGTTAGAGGTGTCCCTGCTTACTGCAGGGGAGTTGGACTAGATGGCCTTTGAAGGTCTCTTCCAACTCAATATATTCTATGATTTTATGGCACTGTATAGTGGAAACCTCTGGGAGCAGGGGAGCACATGAAGACAGAGGTCTGCTCTCTATAGACCTGCACGTCAGCACTGTGAGCTCAAATCTTTCCTATCCTCAGTGCAGGTAATTATACCCTCCCACTGCTTTAAACAAAAATACATTCTTCTCTTTCAAACAGTCAGATTTTGTTAACTTTTTTCTGCCCACCTTAGCTCATATCAATCAGGATTTACGTAACAGTGGTATTTTGAGAAGTGACACCTACTCTGTAGAATTGCTATTAGCAAAAGCCAACTTAAGAGGAAAATGTGAATAAGAAATCTTATATTCTGGATAGGAACAGTATTTTCACAAATAATGACCAGAAGGAAAAGCTGACCCTAAGGAAGAATTTGATATGGAAGGATCCTTAGAATAAACCAAACATGATTTAGTTTCTCAGTGCAATTCCTGGCCCTGATTTTGTTTTCATTTTCAATGTACTACAGAAGAGGGCAGTATAAACTCAGCGTTTTGCAAGTAGTAACAAGATTGCTTCTGTGGTCACATCAATAGCATTGAATCTTAAATTAACTTTTCTCTTAATACACAGGGGTATAATTTACTCAGAAGCAGAGCCAGCCTGTTAAATCTCCAGTGGTTCACATTCTGGGGGATTTTCTGCTCAGTTAGAAACATGCAACTGGGAGTCTCCTTTCACTCTGCCTATTCTGTACATCCGACCTATAAATCCAGCATATATTCTGCATGTGAAATATATATATATATAAATGCCAAGCAAGAAACTCAGTAATGAACAAGGTAGGTAATTACAGCACAGTGCTTTTACTTACTCCTGTGGAGACAGGGAGGCTGTATCACAGGAACAGCCTGGTTCTTCTAGAGCCTCGCTTTTGCTCATTTTCAACAAGATGAACATCCAGGTGTGGAGGTGAATGGAACAGCTGTAGGATTCCTGATGAAAGAGCCTTAGATGTTGCTACCAGATTTTAAAAGTCTCTCTAAGTTACTGTTCTGACATTAACTTGACAGGACCTTATGGACAGAGACAAATTGAGGTGGGAATTACTTCATCTTGGTGTTTGAAAATGTAAGGAATACAATTTTGTCTGCTTAGATTGACCTCATCACCAGTGATGTAACACCTTCCAACTATGGTATGATTTATGGCTTCAGTGACAGCATCAAGTTGTCTCACTTGTTTGGAAAAATGAAAGAAGGAAAGTTTTCAGGCAAAGATGATATTCTTAATCAACCTAACTGATAACTATTAGAAAAGCAGACAACCTTTCAAGGATGTAATTTTTCCTCAGACCTTTGAGGAGTTAAGTTTGCAGAGCAATTTATACTCTTTCTTTTCCATAGCACTCTTTCCCTTATATAATGATTCAGTTTCCCTTACATAATAGGAACTTTCTAAAGGCTCCTTTTATTGCTGATTTTTTTTTTTTTTCATAGCTTGCATCTTTCAAAAGACAAATTTCTCTGTGAACTGTGATGGGAAACATCAGACAGCTTGTGGAGGTTGTGTGTGCAAAAGGGAAGAAAAAGTTTCCTCCAAAAGCTGGGAGGAAGGGGATGAAATTACTATATATACTATCTCATGCTTTAAGTTATAATTTGACATTTAAAATGTACTCAGTGAGAAACTTCTATAAAATCAACTTTGAAAACCTAACCGGATACCACAGGGTCTGTAGGTGGTTACAGTCTAATAGAGAATTTCATGGAAGTGTTTAGCAGGGATAGTGCTCTAATAAAAAGAGTCTATAAAAAGATTTTTCTGTGAAAATAATCAGAATTTAACAGCAGAAAGGGGAAGAATGAGGGAGAGACAGGAAAACTGAGAGAGAGAAGATGTGACTTTAAGTAATGTCTGCTGAAAATTGCATGTTTTACAATCTTGTGTAGGTGGACTCTAAACATTTTAATGATGCAAACGTCACTCGGATTTCAAGTGCCCCGAAGTATGAAATGTTCTGATGAAGGGATGGAGTTTCTGCCCATCTGTAGCAGAATTGTACTGCTATTTATAGACCTGCTTTTCTCGAATATCTAAAATGCTTTCTTTGCTTCTCATAAAGAAGGCATGCCTATAATTGAATGTAACTGAGTCATCTGAATAGACTGCAGTTTCCCTCAAATTAAGAGGAAACTGAAATCCTATCTTTTGCCTATGAAAGGACCAAGGTAGGCAGATAGTCTTCAACTGCTACTTTTTGAAGAAAAAAAAAGTGCAACTCATGTATGAAAGGTGATTTTGTAGATTTTTAAGCTGGAGATTTTCTGCTGCTCCCAATGTTGGGTTTGAAATTTTCACAGGCTCTGCCACATTTCTCCTCCACCATTTGCAGACTCTTCTCACTTTCTGCTGTGTTTGACAGGGAGTATCATGACTGGATTTGCTGGGAAGAGCCATATTCAGAGAAGGCAAATTATAACCTACCCACACAGTTACCCTGAACTTGTCCTAGAAAACATGCTAGGGAAGTGCATTATGCACATTTACTTTGTCGGCTGTTTCTCACAGATGTCACTTGAGCACTGCTTAAGTCCTCTCTGGTTGATTTAGGTTTGCTACAGTTTGGAATCCCTGTCAAACCTAAAAACTATCTGTGAATAAGGAAATACGACCAGCAGCCAAGCTCAGCCATGGGTGTAGAAAAAACACATTGCAGTAATTGCAGTACAGGGTCTGTAATTGTCTGAACTACCTGAAATTATGTATTAGTTTCATCTTCTTGACAAATAGGTCCCACACTCATTCACAAGGAAGATTTGTATGATGTTAGTTACTCCTGTTGTCCTAAGCATCTTTGCAAGTGTCTGGGAATAAGTTACATAGTGGCATTGAAACTAACTCAAAACTAAAATGTTTAGGCTCAAGAAAGTGCTGATGAAAGGCAAAGAAGACACACAGGAATAAATGTCTTCTCTGCCTCTTTTGCCACTTTCTTTGTGCGATACAGACTGTTGGTAGGAGGCAATTGTCCTGTAGGCTCTGTGGTCCTTCTCATTTCTGCATGATCTTTTTCCACCATGCACATTTCCTGGACTCTGGGCAATGTGCCACTGGCTTTGCCACTCTCAAAGTGACCTGGAAACAGGACTTGTCCAGATGACATAGAACATGTCTAAGGTTAGCCTCATCCAGTAGTGTTTCTGCTGATTTGAGGATGAGCACCCTCTGCCCCCTGAGCACGTCCCATTCACAAGGGACAGTGTTCTTCTGTGGAACTGTACTGTGTCTTGCACAGTTTTCTCAGCACCACTCTTCAACGAGGACTGCAGCAAATTACTTCTCTAACTTGTTGCCATCAGTCTTTCCCTGCTTATGTCTGGCAGAGCACTAAAGCCCTTGGGCATGTTTTAGGCTTTCCCCTGCATGATGCAACATGAGGGAGAAATTCCTCTGAGTCCTGCCAGACTCTGGCCACAATAACCTCAACTAGAAAAAAAATCAGTCAATGTTTTCCTAGCTAAATGCAAACTCTGCATGTCATTAATTTGAAATGGTCACTGAACAAGTGCCTTAATTTCTCCAGGAAGAACTTGCAGAAATCTGCCCAGCCCACGAGGAAAATGAAGCAGACATCCAACTAGACTTCTTACAGAAGCTTGAACTTGTGATGTATTGATCATAAAGGTGATAACCTTCTAATGAGAGAACGTAAAAATGTCACACTGTGACCTGGTTGACCATTTATCACTAACCAGCAGATCCAGTTATAAATACTAAGTATCACAGTGCCCCTTTCCATGTCTTACTGAGACATGGGTAGCATTAAGGAGTAAAGCCCAGCTGTATTGGCATATGTTTAAAAATACATCCACGCCTTAATATACTTAAACGTCTTGGCAGACATGAAGAGAGGACTGGATGGGAAGTGCAATGCTGCTGGAAAAGATATGATCTAAATCTGCACACAGTGAGGAGAGGCAGGGGCCGAGGAGTATCTGAGGGCAATAGGTGAGTTATGAAAGCAGATCACTCTGAAAATACAAGTGAACACTGCAAATAAAAATGAAGCAAATATCAGAGAGCAACTTGCTTATATAGGTAATGTAAGCTTAGAAAATGCTCACCACAGTTCTTTACTGTGAGGGTGGTGAGACACTGGAACAGGTTGCCCTGAGAGGTTGTGGATGCCTCCTCCCTGGAGGTGTTTAAGGCCAGGCTGGATGAGGCATTAACAACCTGATCTAGTTGTCCCTGCCCATGGCAGGGGTGGTGGAACTAGATGATCTTTAAGGTCCTTTCCAACCCAAACCATTCTATGACTTATTAGCTCTGCTTTGATAACAGTGGTCCTTAGGATTGCAGAGTTGCATGCTTCTGTTTCTTAATATTTAGGACTTGAAAAAAAATGTAGAACCAGAGTGCAGGCTCCAGAAGATGGTAGCAGCAGCAGCTAACTACGTAACTACCTTCTTCTTCATATTGGACATTGTTCACTAGAGGGCACCAGCACCTCAGCTTGGTGCCACGCTGCTCTGACCAGTAAGAGTTAGCAGGAAAAAAACCAAATACCTCCGTTCACAGCTAGGAATCAGTATGTAAGAAATAAAATTTGTAAATTGCAACAGGAGGAAAAGTTGCTCTGGTGTAAGGAAAAAAATTCAGATCAAAGATTAGCTTTCCAAGTTTGAGCTCAGCAAGAAAATTGGAAACCTTCCAGGTTCTTGCTGCTAATGCTCACCTCTGAACAAATTTGAAGGGTATAAGAAACCTAACCCACAGAATTTTTTTTAAAGAGGTAAAACTATATAATTACAATGAAGTATATACAGTTTGATGCATCAAAAAAGTTAAATCAGCACTGAGTGATTACTTCAATACTGCTGTTCTTCAAGGCACCTTAGAAGTGAATGGAAGCAGCTTAGCTCCCCAGACTGAACCTGGAAGGATACAGCAGGTGAGTGTTTCTCAAACTTAGGACATTTTCTCCTCTTAATGCCTAGAATAAAGCCATTTTCTTGCTCTTAGTCAGTTCTGTGCAAGTCCACCTCACACTCCCATCCCCACTGCTGTGGTGTTGCATGCCACGTCAGGGCAGGCAGCTGATATTAGGGTCACATGGGTTTCCCAGTACATGCTGGTTTGATACTTAGCACCATGGGATATTGATTGTGGCTGCCACTAAGGTGCCTCCTCCCAGATAAACCGCAGAGAGCTCTGTCATGTCCCAAGCTGGCCTGACCCAGTCAGTTGGGGACTCACTGCTGGCCTGGCCTCCTGGCACTTTTCTTGATTTTGAGCCCTGAAAAAATCAGCAATACCCTGAAACACCACTTAAAATGGAATGCCTAAAAACAGGTTCTCCTGAAGCCAGCAAGATAACAAGGCCATTTAATCATCCAAAACTATGTGGCTTCAGCTCTGCTCCCTCAAGGACATAAACATCTCTTTTTAAACAGATTTGGCAGCAACAGTCTTTCCCCTGGATTTCAGCTTTCTAAAACATTCATAGAAAAGCCAATCCTTGTGTGACCTGACTGAAACAGCCTGTGAGGGACCCAACAACCTGGTCGTTAAAGCACTGGCTGACACATGGGGAAAGCAACATCACAAAGGGGGCAGGACTTGAAGCTGTGCCTAGGGAGCCTATTTGTAAGAGTACTCTGAAGAGCACTCTTTACTTTGCAGTGTCCTCTCTTTTGTCTAAAAGGTACTTTCGGGAGAGAGGAATCTGTTTGTACCCACATGTCTTGACAGCAAAAGGACTGGAAAACAGGAGGGAAAATAATAGAAGTATCGAAAAAAATATAGCTGAAGAGACACCTGAAAACAGCTTTTCAACATGTAAAATGAGACAGGACAGTGCTTGCTCTGCAAGTTTTGGCAAAACTGAGGTGTGAGATCTGCTCGGAGGAGACCTGTGTCATCAGTCTCAGCTGGGTATGAACAAACCCCAGATTTCCCCAAAGAAAACCCAAGCATAAAAAACCCCCAAATAACTAAGTGCTTATGAGTTTCATTGGCATTTTATGAGTACTAGTGGTTGCCACATGCCATTCTGATGCTTAGGTCTCTTCATGTTTGGCAAGTTTGAGGAACTTGTCTACAGAGCATCGATACCAAGGGGGAAAGGGGCAATAAGTTTCTCAGGGGAGCCCCTGGATGTAGTTTTTCATGTCACTCACATCAAACTCCTCAAATCTGTCCCCCATCAAGTGCTTCTGAGGCCATAGCTTGGACACTGGCTCTGAAATGGAATTACATGCTTTAGGAGAAGACTGGTGAGGTGGGCTGGACCCACAGCCAAACAGGAGGAGTGACAAAAGCCTGGCAAATACAATCTGTAAGGAGCAACCAAGGTGCTATGTGGATAGACTTAAATGACAAAGATCAAAGTGTACTGAAAATAAGCCCAGAAACTCTTCACAAATTATGTAGCCAGGTACCTAATTTCAGAGGGATTCAGTAGATCTCCTGAAGCACCTTTCCAGGGTACTGTTTTATAATCCTCAGGTTTAGAAATCTGTCTGAAATCACAGGGACAGTAAGCAAAAAAGGCCTAATAGTTTTACCTGGCATTTACAGCTGAGGAAACCAGAAGCAAGTACCTAATCCTTTCACTCTGAGGTATTAGATTTTTTCCTTCAGATGGGAAATTCTTAATAAAAAACCTTAAAATGAAACAGAAGCACTTTGTGCTTTAGCCTGAGTACTAGTAAATATATTTGAGTTGCCACATTTCTTTTGGAATTCTTGGAGTATGTAATTCCATTTCCACTTGTCTTCTCGGATGCCCTCCCTGTTTCATCCAACTACAGCCCCTGATCTGTTTCCACTTTGAAAATACAGGCTCTAACAGCAGGGTACTTCAACAAGTGACTTGAGCACACACCTCGCATCAAGACCAAAGGCCCATTATAAGAGTAATCATCTGCAAGATCTTTAACTTGCCTTTTCACCCTTAAATGAAGTTAGCAAAACCTACATGAGCATCAGCACACAAAGAGTGGCCCGTGGGCTATCAGCATCTTCTCTGTTTATAGTAGTCCTTTTGCAGTGATAGCTGAGTCATGCTGGAGTGTTAGACAGTAAGAATTTAGTTGGCAAACTTTACAAAGTTGGGGAAGACATCTCACTAAAAGTGAAGTAGTCAAGACTCCATACTCTGAGAAGAGAGCCCACACGATGAAGGGGACAAAAGCTTTACTTTGTCCACAGTGGCCAGGAGAAAACTCAAGCAGGAATGCCCAGAAGGAAGGAAAACAGCAGCAAAGCCAAGGAAAATGGGTACACTGTGGGTACACAATGCAAAAGCACCAAGTCACTCCCTCTCTCTGCCTGTTTGTTTCTATTGTGTGGATCTGTTTTTGCTTTGCTCATTAATTCTTCATGTTGACCTTCTAAGGACAGACATGGTGGGGAATTTCAGATGGTGCTGTAATGTCTTGGCCATTGAAAACTCTTCCTTATTTTGTCTGAAATGTTCTGTGGGTGCTTTCTTTAGCAGCCTTACTGGCTCTATTACAGATTGCTATTTAATTTATATCCAGCGTATCAGCTGGCTGGCAGGAACATCAGGTAATTTAGGGGAAGAGGACTTAAATTTTTTTTATGGTCACTGATTCGGTAACAGTAACTAAGTCAGTGAGCTGTTATATTCCTAGTGATCCCCCTTTTCTTCTTTTCTTATTTCAAATGGATATACTGTCATGGTGACCAGTGTATATTTTGGGAGGGAGGACATGGGCTGAGAAAGGAGGTGAGGCAAGATTTTCCCTATGCCTTAACTCATGGATAGCTGCTGAAAAAAGGAAAGTTCAAAGTAAAGTTCCAAGGATGTGGCAAAGTTCTCCAAAGGATCCCTGTGGTGCTGGTGAAAAATCTGAGGGCTTGCATGTGATGTGAAGCCAGCTCCAAGGGGTAGCAGCTACCAGAGTACCAGATAGAGAAAAGCACCTGGTCATCCCCTCCTTCCTTGTTCTGAAAGGTTTTGTTATATTGCTGTCCTTACTGTGGCTTTCTTCCCATAACCCAAAATCACTGTGACTAGCCTAGGCACTTGACACTGGACATTAAATTGAACTTGAGCAGGAAGCAATGATTGTTGATGCTCAGCTTTCAGCCTCCTGTGCAAAGTAGAATGGCAGTTTTGAGTGCAGGTGAAGGAGACCAAGGAGCATCTAAAGGACACGGTCGACCTGGGGGAGCAATAGGCACTACTCATAACTTCCACCTCTTCAGATCCTTCCTTTCCAATTAAATGAGGACAACTGGTCCATCATGGGGCTCTGGTTCATGTGGAGGTTGTGGAGGGAATTCTGAGCCATCCTGGTACTTCTCCTGTTCTCTGACATGATTTGACAACCTTCCATTCAGGAGTCCTTGCCCTTTAAGGAACTCTAAACTCTGCTGTGCTGGAGCTGCCTGCAGCTGCTTGATCTCCAAGCCTCTGGTTTATAAGCTTCATACTTTAGTTAGTGTAACTTCGTCACCTCTGGTTTTCAGAACCATTTGGGGCTGCTCTTCATATATGCTGCATTTCAGCCTTAAAAGTGGCTGTTTAAGACCAGGTCATCTTCCTTGAAAAGGGGCCAAAGTCCATACCGTTCTCGCCTGCCAACATTCCCAAAAAACTGCTACATATTCTTCCACTCAGATCTCATTTTTATTTTCTCTTCCGTTTTAAATCTTTGTGAAACTTAAAAATAGCTCTCTGCAAGTTCAGAGAAAAACCCCAAAACAAAAAAAATAATGCAACAGCAAATCAGATAAGATGAAAACAGAAAGGGAAAGGGGGGAGGGCATACCACAAATTATATCACTGTCAACATGGAAATGCTTAAAGAATGCATATTGAGAAACAACAGGAATTAAGAGGCCACAGCTGTGCGATGAGAAGTGATAAGAAACTGCCATCCTTTAATAAGGCAGCCTAGGAGACATGCTTCAAATGCTCCTTTTCCCCAGGCCTCCCTAATTCCAAACAAACAGTACCTGCAAAAAAAGAATCATCCATAATAAAAAAGAAACCCAGGCCTCACTTACTCTTGTTGTTTTGGATTAAACCTGAGTGGAGATGAATCAGTGAGCAAATAAAATACGTATGGGCAAAGCTCCTGGGACCATCAAGAGGGAAAGGAGGAAGAAAAGAAAAGAAAGCGAGGGGTGGTGGTAAATAACATTATTAACTCAGCAATTGTTACTAGTCCATCAGTAAACATACTTTAGGGATTTTCTTGCTAAGCCAGGGGGATATACAGTGGTGGTAGAGGATTTTAGCCTTTCACATTTATTTAAAGCTGTCCACGCATTTTGACTAAAAACTCTCCACAAGCTTCTTTCATGTTGCAGGAGCCATGGGTAAATGTCTCTTTTAGCAGCCATTTGTTTGCTTGGAATTTTTCTTGAGGCTTTTTTTTTTTTTGGCTGCTGTGCAAACTTTTCACATAAATGACAGAGAAAAGCACTTTCACTCCTGCTAGGTTTTAAACATACTGTTCTTTTTGTTATTTATTTATTTTGAGCATTGTGTTGAAGATCCAAGCACAGTCTAAATGCTAATATATATCTCTGCTCTACAACCTGTTCTTTCAATTATACCTCAGTCTGATCTCTTCTGAATTGCCTGTGATGCTGCCAGCTTTAACCATGAGTTGGGAAATAGTTCATGGCCTAATTAAACCCCAGCTTCTAAGCTCTTGGGACTGTGTGCTATTTAGTTTCCCTTTTGAGAAAGGAATCCTGCACAGCTATAGGGAAAAGCTTGAAAGCACCACCTGAGTGCACCCAAGAGACTGGAATGCCAGAACATAAGTAAAAACAATCTCAAATTCTTTAGAATATTCAAAATGAGAGTAACGCCAGTGAAAATGTATGAAATGCCAGGGTTGAAGAGAACAAGTTTGCGTAACGCCCAAGAGGCTTAATGTGTTGATTAAAATCAAACAATTAACAATAAGAAACAATAATAAGACCTGAAAGCAATTGGAAAGAAATATCTGGCAAAGGGAGCAAATTGTAAACATATTAACACTCCTGGAATTTTGCATCTTAAAATCAAAATGGTGTGAATTAGTCTGTTTTTACAAGAAAAGAAAAATGAGGCTATGGAAATGCCATAAACTAAATTCTCTTGGATTAGGTAAGTGACTCATAAGCACAGGATGATGTTTGCAGGTAACCTGTTCTGTCCATGACAGCAACAAATTGCATTTCACTGGAAAACTGAGCTGTGTAGTACAGACTCTGGTACCAATGATAGCCTCTCATTATAAACACACAAACAAACAAACAAAACCATTTTGGTGGAAGCGACCTTCCTGCCCAAGTCACACAAACTGTGCTGAGGTTATGAAGGGAAATATTTATCATTTGATAGAGGGTTATGATCTGCTGACCTTGGAATTAGTCTTGATAGCAAGTAAAGCAGAGTTCTTAAAGGCTGTTGTTACAAGCAGGAAGCCAAAATGGTCAAAATTTCCCATGAAATTCATGTCAGGTTGCTTTGATTGTTGCTTTTTTTTTTTTTAATTTATTTTTCAGTTCTCCAGAGAGCCATGTGCTGGTGGTTGGTAGGAAGTACAGATCATCTCACAGGATCTACCCATCTGTTCAAGCTTCAGACATCCCTTCACTGGGTTTCTTGATATGTGTGGTCATGGGGTGGTGAAAGGGATGCCTCAGAAGTTTCTCCCCTTGTGGAAAAAGGAAGAAAGAGAGCAAAAAAATCTGAGTTGCATGCAAATAGACAACAAGGTAGGCAATGGCAATAGTACTTATATGTTCCTACTCTCTGTTCATTACTATACTTCTGAATTAGGGACTGCAGATTTGTTACAACATTTCTGGCTGCATCTAGTGTAGTCACAGAGTTTGCAAACACACGTACAGGATGGAGTCATTTTATAAACCTTGGCAATAGGATGCTGCAACTGAGATTTATCATGCAGTTTACAAAATGCTTATATTTTGAGAGCAGTATTTAGTGGCTCCAGTGCTTTTCTGCTCCTTTTCTCTGGATGCTTGAGAAAAGTTTGTAGGAACTCCACTGACAACCTGCTCTCTACATCTGTGCTCCATGCAGGCTCTGCCTTACAGATCAGTTTCTCCTTTTCTCCCTTCCTTGGCAGCTTTAGCAGTTTCTCCTAACTGAGCAAAATATTTCTCCCAACAAGTAGGTTTAAGTCCGCCCTAAGTTAGGAAGTAAAATATTTTCCAGATACTTCTCAAACATGTGTTTGTAGTCCTTTTCTCTTTCTCATTCCTTTGTCATTTGCTCATTCTCAGTCTTTAAACGTCTTCTGTTACATATCTCCCTTGAGCCACAAATTTTATTTGGTTTCAGATATGTACTTTTAAATCAGCAGCCCTAGTTTGCTACAGTCTTCTATCATAGAATCAGAGAAAGAAATTAGATGGAAGGGACCTTCAGAGGTCATCTAGTCCAGTCTCCTGCAGTGAACAGGGACATCTTGCACTTGATCAGGTTGCTCAGAGCCTCATCAAGCCTGGCTTTGAAATTTCCCTGAGATATTCCAATTATCTTAGGAGCCACCCTTATACGAGTAGTTTAGATTACTTGTTGGTTGACTACATCTTTGAGTATCTCTCCTCAGTTCTTTACATTCGAAGTCTGAGCCAGACAACCAACTTCTTGTTTGCAAAGAAAAAAAAGGTGGGTAGTAAGAGGAGAAACTCTGCTCTGAGAGGGGGAGTGTGCCATGTTTTAACATGTGTGTCTTCCCTGTGTGTCCTACCAGACATGAAAAAATGATCAAAGTACCATAGAAAGAAGGTCTGAGAACTAAATCTCAAATAAAGATAGCTACTCTGCTACTTTCTGGAGGTCATTCTCCTCATTACTCACAAGCATATCGCACACAGAAGCATTTCTCAACCCCAGAAGTTTCAAGTATTTGCTCTAGGAATGCAGTCATCATCTTCCTGGGTAAACACTTCCAGTTTTCCAGGAAGAAAACCAAGAGGAAATGGAGCAAGTGATCATATCTCATAAACTGTGAATAATCACCCAACAGCTGCTGTAAATAACAGTGCCAGGGGCATCAAAACTCTTCAATGCCTGCTGAAAGATGACAACTGGATTAATAGAAATGGGGCTGCACCAGCAAAGAGTTGAGTGTTTGTCCTTCATCCAACAAAGCTCACTCATGACTAATCTAAGACACATAAGTAGACCCAGTAAAGTCAACATTATTTTTAAGATTTGCTTTGTCTGCCTCTTCACTTTTCTGTTTTACATGCCCTGAAGGGTATGGTGCACTGTGTCCCAATAGAGTCAAATAGTTTAACTGCAAGTATATGCTAAACAAAGCCAACATACTTACGCTTGCTCACACTGGATACACTCACTGTTTTCTAATTTTCCTTAATCTGAGCCTCCTCTCACCTGTCCCCTTCTCAAACCTTGTGATGTCTACCTCTGGCTCCCTTGGAAGCTGACCTTTGAGCACTTGGGACTTATCTTAGTCCACTGGTGTCTGGCTCTGTTGCCCCTTTTTCTCAATATTTAGAGACTTCTGGTGGGGCACCTTAAAAGTTTCTGTGACATGAGGTATTAGACTGGATAAACACAGAGGGGAATGAATCAGAGCAATTTTTCTGGACACCTGAAGATGGTGGATGGGAGGAGATGTGCAAACATCTGAGGCCATCAGTTTTCTCTGCTGAGAAAATACTACCCACACCAAAGGATTTTGCCAAACCAGTATCTGAGCTGATGTTGCCTCAGACAGGTGCCTTCCCCTGCCTTATGTCCTCCTGGGCAGCAGGAACTATTAGTGGTGTTGCAGTGAGAACACACAGGCCCAGCTGCAGCTCAGCAAACACACTCTTGTGCAAGTGCTCTTTTCAAACTGAGTTTCTGGTCTGGACTCAAGGTTTTAATTCATGTCAGAATTCAGCAAGTGGAGGGAGAGGATGTGATGTGAAAGATGTCTATCAAAACCAAGTGTTTCATCCCTCAGCATGCTACAAATGGTAATTATGTGCTCCCTTAACTCCTCTTCTTGACATTTATTTATTAGAAAACAATGCTGTACTCCAGGCTGCCTGGTTGGCTCTCCACAGTTTGACTAAGCTCCAAGAGGAGATTTTGCCTACTTAAGGAAAGTGTTTCTCTTGTTCTGAGTCCAGGAGATCTTTACCCATGGAGAAGAAACAGGACCAAGAGCAGACTGCTTAGTTAGGACATGTTTTAGGCAATTTACTTACCCTAAGGCCCCACTGTATCTCGGGAAGGGAGTAAATTCTTCTCTTCAACCATGATTATGGGGAAGGAGGGAGTGAATGAGAGCATGAGAACTCCAAGACTTTTCCACTCCTGCTTCAGAGGCTGTTTTCATGCTCCCTCACACAGGGGCTGCTGCTATAATCCACAGCCCAGGCTCTCCCTGGCAAAAAATGGACATCAAGTGACCTGTGAGGGATTTCAGCTGTGTTCCTCTATTTTCTTTTACTACACCTGCTGGATACTCCCTCCCTCCTTCCCATGAGCATGTTGCATCTTGATTGCAAGATCCTCAGTGAGGGACCTCCCTGTAGTGATCATGTTAAACCTGCACTTAAGGTAGAGCATGCTGCTGCTTCTCACAGGTCCCATCTCCCTTGGACTTCTCGTCTGTCTTTACCCACCTGCCATCTGGTGTGATGGCTAACTGAAAGCTTCTCAGCTTCCAGACTACAACATGAAATCTGCAAGTCACTAACCACCCAGAATACTTCTGACATGTCCACATTGTCACTGGTTGCCATACTGAAACAGGATCACACAGACAGGTCCTCTCCTCTTCCAAGAAGTGAGCATCACTAATTCATTTTAAAACCATCTTTTCTGGATGTTAGTAAGGAACCTACTTTTAAAAAAAAAAAACCAACACATTCTTTGCCCAAAGAATAGCCAGGATTTTGCATTGCAGTCTTCAATGTGATATAAAGCAAGAGATCTGCTGCAAAACTCCCCCGCTTTTGGGGAGCAAGTCTGAGCCATGCAGATCTGCTTGCTGGAGCCTTGTGCATTGTGCTTACTAACTTTGGCAATATTAAACCCAAGCCAGGTATCAGAAATAGTGCCTAAGCACTTCTAATCCAGTCATCTTTCACATATACACATTGTTTTTAAGAACACGGCCAGTGACATGTCAGCACCAGTCAGCGCTTGTGTGAATTAAGTGATCAGAGAAGTAGCAGAGAAGGAACTTTGAATTTATGGTTGCTTCCCAGAACTTTACTTGTGGCTGTGGCTCTCCTGCATCACTGTTCTTCCCTCACCCCAGGTCCAGCACACCCATTGTTGGGTTCATACCTCTTCCTGCTCTGAGAGGGCAGCTTTGCTGCCTTGGGGAGTGCCCAGAGCAAGACTCTGGGATCCTGGAAGTTTCCTACTGATTTCTCCCCTAGCTCTTTTTTCTTTTGCTTCTCCAGGAGGTGGGTGGCCTCACTTGCTGCGTGACTTTCTGCATGCCGGGGGATACTTCAGATGACATGATGGACATTCCCCCTTTGAACCCAGCCCAAGCCCATGCCAGAAAGGCCCATGATAGATTCCTCGTGCCATCCTGCAAAACAGGCTGAAATATAGCACCTTTTAACCAAAGCCCAGGGTAAACAATACAGGCTGTACTCTGGTTCATAAACAGTCCTCATTATTACAAAGGGCATTTCAAACGCAGTGTGCTACAGCTTGACCTTAAAAGCTATAGACAATCTAGTGGAGCACAGACGGTTTCATAAAGTACAATCACTTCCTGCAATTCTTGGGGCAGTGCAGCCGGAGCCGTGCAAATCCTGTTTTCCCTGCATTGTTTCCTGCATGTGAATATCATCAGTCTAGTGGTGCTTGTAACCATGGCACTCGTTAAACAGGAGCAGGGAGACTCCTGATAAAGCCATCCAGGATTCCAAAGACTTGCCAAGCTGAAGCTGCTGGGCAAGGAAGAGGTGCCAACCATCACTTCAAAGGATCAAACAAGCAACAAGGATCAAACAAGCTAAAAAGAAGTGCTGCAAGGATACTTATGGGGTAAAAGTGCTGTCAGACCAAAGTTTAGGCTGGTAAAGATGGTGGGATCAGATAGAATCCCTCCCATCCCTCAGTGGGAGTGCTGTTTGTCTTTTGGGAAAGCCTTCACTCTTGCCTGAGCATTCACACATTTGTGAGAGCCCATGATGAGAGGACTAGAAATAATGGATGTAAATTGGAAGAGGGTAGATTCAGGCTAGATATAAGAAAGAAATTCTTTACAGTGAGGGTAGTGAAATAATGGAACATGTTGCCCAGAGAGGTTGTGGATGCCCCCTCTCTGGTGCTGTTTAAGGCCAGGCTGGACAAGGCACTGAGCAGCCTGATCTAGTGGGAGGTGTCCCTGCCCATAGCAGGGAGGTTGGAACTCGATGATCTTTAAGGTCCCTTCCAACTCGAACCATTCTATGATTCTATGAAAGAATCTGCACAATGTGAGAGGAGATCTGCAGAAGGTGCAGAGGTCGGAAGTGATCTCACCTCTCTCCACATCTCCTTGTAGCAAGGAAAAGAAAAAAATATTGGACAGAGATGCTATTGCGGACTGACTACGTTACTGAAGGTAGACCTTTTGCAATGTCCAATGCATGCTCTGGATGAGATTATGAATTACTCTCTTTTATTAAATGAAATCTCCCTGGGAGTATCAGGTTTTGAGACAACACAAAGGTGATACCTGCCTGGCACATTCAGGGCTGCCAAATCTTCTGAACATTACATTTTTACAGACAGGTCCATGTGAGTAAGTACATGCAATTAAACATTTAATGAACAAAAAATACAATGGGCTGACTATTTTGTGTCTGGCCATCATCAGACACCTGAATGCTCTGTCTTTACTGAGTTTGAGAACGAACACACCAGAAACAACCTGTTTAATACTGGAAGGTATCTGGGTCAAGAAGATGTTGGAGGTGTAATTGTTCCATTAAAGTTTTAATTTACAAACTACAGCATCACATAATGAAACCAACAGCGCCAAGCCTGACCTTGATGTACAAGGCAGCACCCACAGAGAGTGAACCAGGCAAAGGTTACCACAAATCTCAAGGCAAGTAAAGGCTTGGTGATGATGAAATATTACATGAGTAATGAATCTAATTGGGCAAGACATAGTTCATCATGTTCTTAGAATACTGTAACAAAAAAATTGTGTTTCCAAGAAGGAAGGGTTTCTGCCTGGGCTAAGAGTACATATCTTAGTCATGGTGCTGCTGAATAGGCAAGCTTTAAACTGCTAGGCAAGAGGGATGATGGTGGAAACAAAATGGTTACATTCATGAAAGAAGTGAAAACTTCAGAGCAAACATCAGCTTCTGGAAAACAAACTTCAGAAACATCACAGAAATTAAAGTGGAGTCTCATGGGAAGAAATTCTGTAGGAAAGAAATGTAGAAATGTTGCTCCACCACCCTATATTTGAACAGTCACAAAGCAGTCTGGGTCACAAAAAAGAAAAGGAAGTCCAGCTGAGGAGCAATGGGACAGCACTGTCAGTTTGTGGAAGATTGCCATATCAATGAAATTAATGTAGAAGTGGACATGCAGACTGGTTTTAGTTCATGAACTTTGAGAAATAGCACAAGCATATAAGGACAAAATGAATAGCAACTAGTGAGGAGTATAAAAAGCTTTCCAGGTGTCCAGAAACAACTGGACAATGCAGGGGAACCTGTTATTTATTTGATAAAGAACAGAAATAAGGGCTGAAACAGAAAGCTGTTCAAGCCTTTGTAAAGAAGCTGACTGTGAAATTGATTTAGCAGGTGACAAGTACAAAGATGGAAAAAGAATTGTCTGAACAGTTTTTAGATAAGATAAAATCCCACACTAGTGTAATTAAGGAACTAATCAAAACAGACCAAGTTATTAGTTATTATCTGCAAGAATTCAAGGTTTAAAGATGACGTCCCATAGGGCTAGGAATGGCAGAGAGAGGACCTGTCTTTATAGAGAGGAAAAAGGAGGAGCCAGGGAATTCAAAACTAATCTGCCTAACTTTGATAAATGGAAAGATAATAGAATGAATAATTAAATAACTAAGTTATAATCCCAGAACAATATGTTGACAAATATCAGCCAGTGCAGACTTTTTTTTTTTAAGAACACGGCCAGTGAAGTCCAATTTAATGGATGAGTAGCTCAATAATTAAGAAAAAGGCAGGATGTCACTTTCCTGCATGGGATTCTGAAAAGCAAAATAGGAAAATATTATATTGGTGAAGTCTCATTTTCTGAGTGAAAAATTGCAATTGGAATCAGTTATCAGCCATTCACTGTCAGGACAGGATGATACTTAGGGAAGTCCTTCATGCATTTTACCTTAGCCTTTGTTCACCTTAATTGTTAGAGGCAGGGACTGGCAGTCAACTCAGTGCTTACAGCACCAGCTATGAAGTCAGTGAATGATCCAAAGTGGTGAGGGGTTTCAAATTTGCTGCATGAAATCCAGCAAAAATGAAGAATTTTTGAATGCACAAATAAAATAGACTGAATAAGCAAAGAAGTCACAGCACACCAAGAAGTGATCTTGGGGGTGACAGAGAGACAGAAACTCAATGTGCATGTTGAAAACAGGACGAATCTTGCTTTCAAGGTGTATCAATAGGAGGGCTATATTTGTAACACAAGGCAATCTAGCTTGCTCTCTGTGACACTTGGTGGGGAATCAGTTTGTCTCCCCACTTGAGATGAGGTCAATGCATTAGTTAGTTCAGAAGAGAGCAACAGGGTTGACACGTGATGAGAAAGACATGTTATTCAAGCAAAGCTTGGAGAAACTTTGTTCAGTGCAGAAACAGGAGCAGAGGGAGAACTAGAGGAAGGAGAGATGCTATCAGTCTTGCAGCATGCAAGAAGGGTGCTACAGGAAGAAGAGAACTTAGCTGTTCTCTGTGTCATGAAGAATTTTGTTTATTTTGCAGAAAGAAGATTTGAGATAACTGCTTGGGAAAAAAAAGAAAACAAAATAACACTAAACAAAACAAAAACATACCCCCAAACTTTGTCATTCGAAGGATAGTTGGAACAACCAGAAGAGGTTGTGCAAACCCTGTCATCAGAGGACTGTCAGAGAAACATCTGTCAGGGTTGCTCTAGGTCACCTCTTGGGGTCCTTTCCAGCCCTGCTTTTGTATGATCTTGCAGAATAATTAAACCTCTGTTTAACATTCTGCACATAAGCTATTTGCAAAACAGGCAGTGTTCCGAGTTCAGCACATGCTTAATTGCTTTGCTGGTCTGAGGCTCAAAGTACTTCTAGTAGGTGTTAATTTATTCCAAAAATTCTTGCTAGCAACTATTCCCCTATGCACATTGACACCTGCAAAAAATAAAAGCAGCATTATTCTGCTTCCAAGCTTCTGCATTCCTTTCAAACCACCCTGCCTTCCTCTGACAATACTAAGGAAATACATGCTTCTCTGTTTGAAAACTTCTTTACTGAACCTAATTATTTCCTCATGTGCTGTAGATACAAGAGAAACATGAGTTCACTGAAACTATTAGACAAATCATATCAGCAAAGTAATAGGGAGGCAAAGTATACAAATGAACATGTTTATAATTCTTTGAAAAACATACATAATGCATACAGACATCACACATGCTAATCTGTTCCCCTAAGCCTTACATTGCTTGAATGGCTTACAGCAGGAGGACCATTATGTTTAGTTAATGGTATATCTCTCTGTTTAATTTCACTGTACCTTTTCTCTGGAAGCAGTTACCAAAGGAGGACTGAAACACCCTCAAGAAGCTGAGACATACTGAGATTTGACTTCACCAAAGCTACATAAACTTCTTCCCCCAGCAGAACAAGGTTGATGACTGCTTGGAGTGGTTGGATATATACAGCTCAGGTATCAACAAATCCCCACCTTTCTGTTGCTGGGATTTTCTTGGGGGATTTTTTTTTGTTTGTGTATGTAATGCAGTGTTGTCCAGGAGTATTGTTTATGGTTGAGTTCTTCCTACTCTTTACTAGGTGTGCAAAAACCGGAACTCTACCTAAAACTTTCCAAATTTAGTGCAAGATGAAATACCACAGGTGAATAAAAGGAAGGCAGGGAGGAACCAAAGGAAAATTAATCAGGGTGTCCTATTATCTGAGAAACGCTGCTGCTTACAGAGGTGAATTTTAGCCCTTCTAAAGGGTTATTTGTAGAATGGAATGAGAAATCACCATCTTTGTCTCAAATTATAGAAGGTGGAGAGAGAATCGCTGAGAGAAGCTCCCAAACTCAGAAATTCAAGGAATGATGTGCTTACATTATCAGCAAGAAGCCTTGCTTTAACCTCTTGCTGAAAAATTGGCAGAGATTGAGCTGAGTCTGCCTAGGCTTGGACAACTCGGAAAAACCAATGATCTGCATGTAGATGGTGGATTTGGGAAGGGAGTTGTTCAGTTCAGCCAAGCTCATTGTTGTTAAGCCTCTTCCAGACCTATATCTATCAGAGACTTCTGTCCTTCATCTTTTTGACTGGAGATGACAGTGGATGCCAGTAGCACCTAGTTGGGCTGTGACCTCTTTTATTGTGAAATTTGTGAAAGGAGAAGGAAAGATTCATTGTTAAGAGGGCTCCTTCCCCAACTCCAAGCTGGCTCCTGTGCAAGAGTTGATGTCCCCAGGCAGGGGACTCTTTGCTTTCTTTCCTTGATAGGACCATTTTTCTCAAGAAAAATATGTTTTAACAGCAACACTAAAATATTTCATTTAAGCTCGCTTTCTCTAAAACTTCAAACTGCATTTAAAAGATGCTTGGGTTCTCCTGGCTTTTTGCAGATACACTTAATCTTGGCAGTCATCCTTTCACTATGAACTTTCAGGTATGCTGCTTCACTGATGGTATTTCTCTCTGTGAAGCAGCAGTGCTTTAATTCTGATAAAGTGAAACTCCCGTCATTAATCTTTAAAAATGCAGAGCATGTGAATTACTATTTTCTTAAAGTACACATTTCTGTCAAGCTGTTCATTTTTTATTTCAAAGATGCTTATGTTTTCCAGCTTTCCTACTGACTCATAAATTGGTATTTTCTCAGCAGTTCTGCTCTGAACAAAATTTCTCACGCAATTTTCAGTCAACCAGTTTCAGTTTGTAGGGCCTAATCCTTTAATTGTTTCACTGGTGAAAATTCCAATAGCACCTGATTAAATCTCTGGCACTTATTAGTTATTATTTCCTTATCAGTAATATTTACTATTTATTCCAGAGTAAATACACTGGAGCACCCAGACCACACTAAGCAAGATTGTTGGGTGTTCTCTTGTAGATCACTTGCTAACTTCTTTCCCAGAAAGCTCAACCAAAAGCTTGTGAAAAACCTTAAAGTGGTCAATTTGATGAATCTGACTTGCACATCTTCCAGGGTGCCAGAAAAACCGCAAGTGCTGTCTTTTGTCTGATTTCTATTATGCCAGTGAATAGCATTTGCTTTATTCATTAGTGGAGGGGCCTGGGCTGTGTGCTATGGCTCTGCAGATAGGACTGGCTCAGGACCCAGTTTGCCCCAGTCTATGCAACCAGGAGCACTGACACAAGCAAACCAAATTCAAACATAGACATGGGGTAACACCACTTCTTTATGCCTGAAGATCAAGAGAGCACGAAGTGGTGAAGTTGAGATAACCAGTCTGATCCCACAAACTACAAGCTTGGGCAAGGCATTGAAGAGAGCACCTAGACCTTTTTCCAAAGGGAAAGCCCTTCTGCACTTGCTCTTGGAAGAAGGGCATCAGCTTCTAGGTCATGGAAGCCTGCTCTCTCACTTCCAGCACCACTCCCCTCCTAGCTGGCCCATCCAACTCAGCATGATGCCATTTTCCTCACACAATCACACACTCATTCTTCTCAGTAAATTATCCTTCTGCTCCTTTCATCTTTTTGCCTTACAGCTTCAGTTTCTTAGAAAGGTAATGACATTTGCTTGGAACTCATTCCTAATCCACAGCAGGATTATCAGAAATGGAACAGTCAGTGGCACAACACAGCTCATAAGGAAGCCAAACATCAAAATTACACCATAATTTAAAAATTCTGTTTACTTCCTCCTCATCTTCTCCCCATTGGAAAAAGATAAGCAATTCCAAGAGCACTGTATCTACTGTGATCTTTCCACAGTGGAGAACACGCAAGAGGGCTATAATTGGAGATGGCAGAGAAGATTTAAAGTAAAGGGGGGTGTTTCCTTGGAAAAGGCAGTAGATTAAAATTGACATTTTCCTTAGAGACCTATTGTTATTTGCTCTCTTTTTGATGAGGAATGAAGAAAATGGTTTTTTTCTTGGGTGCAGAAAAAGACCTCCAGCCTAGGGAGACACACCCCAGAATGGCAAGTAGGCTGGTGGTAGGAGTGCTCTTCCTCTTACAGATTACAGACCACTTCTCAAGTGAATAGCTGTAAGTCTCGAGTTGTTGGCTATTGTGCAGTGTGTATTATTATTTTTTTCCTTTCTTCCCCATATTATTATCTTAATTTTATTTTTGGCAAAAACAATTGGGAGAGTCTTGGTTTCATTGCACTTTGACACAAGCATCAACACCTTGAAATATTTTGCAAAGTGGAATTCTTGTTGCTGGCCCAGCCCTATAATCAACGCCCTGAGGTTTCCTCAGACACCTATCTTACCAGCAAGTCTGGAAATCCTTAAACTAAATTAGGAACTAAAACACATATGTCTGCAAAGGAAAGTTGGCACATACCTCCTTAAAACCCAGTTTTGTGGGGAAGAAACACTTGAAGCAGGGAAGCTGTGAATCCCTGGTGAATCCCTAGTCCTAGAGGCCTCATCCTGGTTGATTCTTCATCAGTTCAGCTCAGTGGCTGCTTACTGAAAAGCAACTCTGCACCACAGAAAGTAGTGGAGAGGCATCTGGGTAAGTGTGGCAAATGAGTGGCAGTGAATACACAGTAATCCCATAAACAGTTTTAGAATTATAGAATTGTTTAGATTGGAAAAGACATTAAAGGTCATTGAATCTAACTGTTAACCTTGTCAAGTCCACCATCAAACCATGTCCTGAAGCACTACGTCTAAA
Organism: Turnix velox; assembly: GCA_013400935.1. Lineage (NCBI taxonomy): Eukaryota > Metazoa > Chordata > Aves > Charadriiformes > Turnicidae > Turnix > Turnix velox. Next base: position 437,200 of record VZTY01015455.1, read on the forward strand.
CATCTTTTGAAAATGTCCAGGGATGGCAACTTCTCTTCTCTGGGCAGCCTGTTTCAATGCCTGACAACCCCTTCAGTGAAGAAATTTCTCCTGATATCAAATCAAAAACTCCTGTGGCACAACTTGAGGCCATTTTCTCTCGTTCTGTAGCTTGTTACTTGGGAGAAGAGATGAACCCCCACTTCACTACAATCTGCTTTCAGGAAGTTGTACAGAGCAATAAAGCCTCTTTTCAGTCTCATTTTTTCCCAGGCTAAACAATTCCAGTTTCCATAGCCACTCATCATAAGACTTCTGCTTGAGGCCCTTCACAAGCTTCATTGCCCCTTTCTTGAACTCACTCCAGCACCTCAATGTCTTTCTTGTTGTGGGACCCAAAACTGAACACAGTATATGAGGTGCAACCTCATCCAGGCCAAGTGAGGGGAATCAATTGCTCAGTCCAACTGGCTACATTATTTCTGATAGAAGCCAAGGCACTATTGGCCTTCTTGGCCCACCTGGGCACACTGCTGGCTCATATTCATCTGACAGTTGACAAATATCCCTAAGTTCTTTTCTGATAGGCAGGTCTCCAAGCCACTCTTTCCCAATCCTGTTGCACTTCATGAAGTTGACCCAGGTGCAGGTCCTGGCACTTGGTCTTGTTGAATCTTACATCATTTGCCTTGATGCATTAATTCAGACTGTTTAGATACTTCTGTAGATCCTTCCTATACTCAGGCAGATTAACACTCCATCCAAACTTGATGTGATGTGCAAACTTACTGAGGGTGCACCCTTGTTCAGCTCATTAATAAAGACATTAAACAAAATTGGCCCCATTATTGATCCAAAGGGAACAGCACTTGTGACTGGCCAATAACTGGGTTTAACTCCAATCACCACAAGACTTTTGGCTTGGCTGTGCAGCCAGGTTTTTTTGTTTGTTTGATTTTTTTTTTTTTGACCATAGTAATCCAAATCATGAGCAGCCAGTTTCTCCACACTGTGGGAAACAGCATCAGAGGCTTTACTAGGGTCCAGGTAGACAACATCCACAGATATTCCCTTGTTAATTGTTGCTCTCCAGCAAAAGCCATGATGAGCTGCAACACTCCTGTTTGTAAATACCAGCCTTCCGCTTTGCCTTCAGGAAACATTTAGGGACTAGGCTGCATCCACAACTGTTCATCAAAAGCTGCATCTATTAACGTTTCTTTTGGGTTCTGGATGACTGAATGGAAACCCTCTCCTCTGCCCCTAGCTGTGATGACAGGCTTTCATTCCTGGTATTGGGATGCAGCCCCCATCCAGAGAGGTTGATGGACACCCAGGGACACACAACCTCTCTTCTCAAGGATTCCTTTTATTGTTCTTCTGCCCCTTTTTTTTTGTTTTTGTTATTCTTGCTACATAAATGAGAAATCCTTCAAACAGTGCCTGCCGGAAAAGCCAAGACACATTCAAATGCTCTCTTTTCATTGTTCCCAGAAGATTAATGACATGTAGGCCAATGGGCCTGTAGTTCTGTTCCCGTAACCTGCATGCCAAGGGGGAACAAACGAAAGCATGTAGCTGGAATTTCCACTCAGCTTGTCTCAACAGCACACGAAAAGCTTGGACAAATCAAATTACAACTACAGAATACAACAAAGAAGTTCACCTCTCCTTTCAAAACAAATAAACAAACAAGAAAACAAATGAGAGAAGGGCCTGGTTTAATTGCTGAAGTCAGGCAGCACTAGCTGTGCAACAACATCTGGGCTGTTCTTGCATTTGGCTGGAAGCTACCTTATTATGCCTGTGCTAATCTCCATCCACCAGTGAGGATCTGGTGGGCTTTGAGCATCTCTCCAGCTCTGCAACCTGCTGCTGGATCTTGGTGGCCAGCTCCCACAGCTGCTCACAGCTCCTGTAACCTAGCCATTAAACTCTCATTGCCCCATTTCAGCCATGCATGAGTATCCATGTACTTCTCCCAGATTCCAAAGCAGCAGCAAAAGCTGGCTAGCATATTAATTGCTGTGCAGGGGCCTGTCAGTCAGAGCCATAGGTTTTCCCTCAGGCAAGGTGGCTTCTTCATTCCAGGCTGCCAGCATGAGAGAAAAGCAGTCACTCACTTTGAAGGGTGTCAGCAGGTTGCATGCCTCAAAAAAGCAAGCGTTAAATAAATATGCAGGTCCAGGGGCAATGTTTTGTTGTCTGACTCTCTCTCCCAAAACTCTCACTGCGGTTGTTGAATTGCTGGTTTGGAAAAAAGAAAATGGGATTGAATGAGCCTGGGGTAATGGCAAAGACATCGCATAAAGCCAGCAGGCTAAGACAAAACACTAAATCCCAAAGAGCCTGGGAAATGAAGGAAGGCAGGGTGAAGTCCCTGTAGTGAACCATGGAGACAAACCACTCCTGGAAATGTAGCCATGCTGATGCCAAAGCAGGTGGTACCCTCCCTATGGGGAGAAGAAGCCTTACGAAACCCCTGCTTCCTCTATTGTCATGACTGAACTGGAACCAAAGATAACCTAATTCCTGGCTGGAGAAGCAGAAACTTTCCTTCTAAAGAGGTAAAATCTTGAATGCTATTTCCTCATACTTTCTGATTGGGCCATCTCATATTTTTCTCTGTGAAGATGGCTCTCGGCAAGCAATCCAGCCTCCAGCTGGGGAACAAGAAAAAACCACCACAGCCGAGCTCCACTTCTGCCAAGAAGCTTGGGTAGTCCCTGGTACGATGAGCAGTTGCTGGCACCTAAGGTGTGCCCCAGAAATCCCTCCTACCTACTATTCCCAAGCTTTGTAACTTGAGCCAATGCACCCAGAGTAATGTTTTCCATTAATTTGTACATTAAGTAACATTCACTAGATATGATGAGTGAAGCACAGCAATCTTAGGCATGGCTAATCATTCTCCCCCTCCAAAACTAACCAAACCAGCCATAGGTTCAGCATGCAAGGAGGATGTGCTTATCCTGCAGTTCTATGAACTATCACTCTTCACCCTATATTTACAACAGCTATAAGTAAACCTAGTAGTAAGTCACCTTTCTGGTCTGTATTCCGGTCTATTTTTTCAAGGGTTTCTTCTTTCTTTAAACATAGATTTTTCTGTAATAAGCTTCCGCTTCTACCTTCTTTTTTTTCTGATTTAAATACAATGTACACAAATGAGAAGCCCCAAAATCGTACCCATGATACAGCTTCCTTTGGGTCACATGAACTGGTAAATGGCTTTACTTACACTGCATTTGCTGAGGTCTGAAGTACAGACCCAGAGCCAAACGAAATCACAACTTGCTTACTTCCACTGTGGTTGCTTTAGGGGGAACTGGAGAAAAAAAACAAAAGCAATGTCTGTTTGTAGTGGCTGAAAGACATTTGTCAAAAGTCAAATATTTTTCTGCCCATTACTGGGATGAGCTTCCAGTACCCACGGGTGCCCACAGGCGAATGTTATCTTTCAGATAACAACAGCTAAATGACTGCCCTGATTTTGCCAAGGTTGCATCATTACTAACAGTCACTGTGGTCAAGCATTGTCCAATGCCTGAAAACATCAAACCAGCTAATCACATCCATTACCAGGAAGTGACACAAGGAAGACCAAAAGCCAGGCAACCCATTTTTAAAATATCAGCATTGTTACCTGACCCCTACATCAACAGATCCTGTCTTGTTGCCCATGTTTCCTTCCTTCTTATTGCCTGTGTTAAGATCCCACTGATCCAACCTGTTGGTGTTTCTCTTGTTGTAGCTAGAGTTGACAGTCCCGGCTGTCAGAGCAGCATGTCTGTACCCAGCAGCTGCACCAGGTAGAACACAGCATGGGTTCATGAATTGCAGATGCCAGAGGATGGATTTATGGTCATTCTGCAAGGGCTGCCTGACACTGCTATTTGAAGGCCTGTGCTTTAAGCAGACATCTAGTCTGGATTTAGAAACTGCCAGTGAGGAGAAGGCATTACGCAAGAAGATAGCATAGGATCTGTTTGTTCCAAAACACAATGTGGGGGAATACATGTGCACCTCTTCACGTGTGGGATGCACTCATGCACGCCACATACACAACAAGACAACAAGCCACAGTGCTTTGATACACGTGAAGTCTAAGCAAATGAGCTTGCAAAACAGAGGCAGATGGCAGTAAATATATAGCTAGCTATTTTAAGGCATTATTGTGCTTTGGCCACTTACAGTTTGTCCATCACTCCACCACATCCTCCTAAGCAGCAGCATTTCCATCCCTCTGTTTTTTTACAGTTCAGGGGTGCCTCACAGGTTAGAGGGAGACCTTATAGCTTATTCAAGGGCTATTTGCCCTCAAAAGACATCAGAGATAGCCTGTTTATGACACAATGTCAGGCACTTGCTGCATCAAGATCCCACGCAGGTGAGCAAATGGAGCACATGCTTGTCACCCTCCCCAAGTATCATTTACCTTAGGAAATAGCACCGAGCAACTCCCTAGCATATTGAAGTTGGCATTGGTATCTAATTAATCCTCCCCACCCCAGTCTCCTCTGTTCTTTTTGCTTCCCTGGAGGTCTCTGAGCATGTTCTGGTGATTATTGTTCTCGGGGCTAGGCAATGGCAGTGCCCCAGAGGGGCCAGGCTGGAGCCTGGTGTGATCCACACCCACATTCCTCGACGGTGGGAGACGGATGTCTCCTTGCAGCCTCTATTTGCACTACTTACTGTATATTTCCATAGAAGGACAATGAACATCTACCTAAGAGTAAGAAGCCTCCCAGATGGTAAAGGGCCTTACACATGCACCCAAAATGAGGTATTTGCAAAACAGAGAAATTCCTTGCGTACTTCTCCTCTGAGGTTTCATGGGGAATTTTTTCTTGCTTTAAGCGACAGAGTCATTGTATGACTAATGTTGTCCCATTTATTTTTTGTTGTCATTCATTTATGCTTCCTATCATTTTCTTAGCAGACAAACTTCCATAGTTCTGGAAAAGGACTTGTACTCAAAGTTCCTCTTCTACAGATGCATGGCCTTTCAAAAAAAAAAAAAAACCTTCAAAAGCTGTTTCAGATGAAAATGAGATTCACTGTGAGATGCTTAAGCATGTCCTAATTCTAATTTATGTCAACTGTCCTTTTGGCTTGAGGTACCAGTAGACAACTGCTTGTGTCAAAAGCAGAAGTTCACCTCATTACAAGCTTAGTGTTTGTTCTTCACCAAAGACCATTTGAGGGCAAGATAATGATGGCTTTGTAGCTACCCTGATGGTGTGAGGATAGGATGCAGGCAAAATTTATATGGAGAGTCAGTATCTTCCATTAGATCAACAGATACAGTGGGTGACAAAGTAAGCAAGCTGTAGTGCACACCAGGGCTCATACACTCCTGCATTCTCATTTTTCTCAGCTCTATCCGATGCTACTCTCTTCTCTAATGAGACCAGTTGAGCACTTTGCAGGTACAGATTAAAGTCTGAGAGTTGAAAGTGAAAGGAATATAACTGGGGGACCGGTCTGGCCTCAGCTTGGTACCTTTGAAGGCAACCTCTTCTGCCCTGTTACTTGTACTATTTACTGTGGTGTTGATAAAAAACAGGTTTTCTTGTGCTTTTTTTTATTGTTGCTGGTATGAGCACAGCTACACCCGGGGAGGGAGATTTATTTCATCTCACATGAGCCATTTTAGCATTAGGCATCTGGCAAGACCTCGCGTGTCTTGGATCTTGCTGCAGTCGGAGAAAAGGATGAGCTCTCCTGAGGCTGATTCAATCAATTTTATGGCAGTTATCAGAGACAAGAGGGATGAATCACCCTATAGACAGGCTTCGCTCTCTCTGCTGAGGATACAGGGACTCTTGATGACTAGACCTAATCTTAGCACCTAAAATTAGATGAGGTGAATCATACCCAATGGTGATTTTCTTCTATGCTAGAAGCACTGACATTACCCACCCAGCAAAGTTAGCCAAGGCATCAATGTCTGTCAGTGTAAACCTGTATTTACCTGTAAACCTGTCAGCATAGATGTATTTANCAGGTTTTCTTGTGCTTTTTTTTATTGTTGCTGGTATGAGCACAGCTACACCCGGGGAGGGAGATTTATTTCATCTCACATGAGCCATTTTAGCATTAGGCATCTGGCAAGACCTCGCGTGTCTTGGATCTTGCTGCAGTCGGAGAAAAGGATGAGCTCTCCTGAGGCTGATTCAATCAATTTTATGGCAGTTATCAGAGACAAGAGGGATGAATCACCCTATAGACAGGCTTCGCTCTCTCTGCTGAGGATACAGGGACTCTTGATGACTAGACCTAATCTTAGCACCTAAAATTAGATGAGGTGAATCATACCCAATGGTGATTTTCTTCTATGCTAGAAGCACTGACATTACCCACCCAGCAAAGTTAGCCGAGGCATCAATGTCTGTCAGTGTAAACCTGTATTTACCTGTAAACCTGTCAGCATAGATGTATTTACAGTTCAGGAATTTGAAGTGTCATCTGCCAAACAGTCAGATTTCCTACAGACTCCCCTTCCTTTCCAGGATGGCAGCTGTACCCAGAGTTGTGCAGATTTGACACCCCAGAAGAAAACTTGTCTGTCCATTCTCTGCCTCTTTTGTTTCAGCAGCATGGACCAAAGCTCTTTGAGAAGAACAATATTAATTTTCTATACGTTTCCAGTGGGAGCTAAGGCAAATCAGAACATCAAGGGAATAGACCCTCTAATTTAGTATTTTCAATGCATCAAAGATGAGGCTTAACATTTAACATGGAAGCTCAATATTTAAGCCTCATCAAATCAGTATGGGATACTAGTAAACTAGTACAATTGCTCTTACAATAACTGACACCAAAACTTGTTAGATGTGCATTTGGGGGAACCACAAGGAAGATCCTATGAAGTATGGAAGATAATTACACTTCATCCCATTATGAGAGATCAATAAGTGTCTCTTCTAAACAGCCCTACCCAAACAGCCCTACTCCTTTGGCATTATGTAATAGAATTCATAATGTTCTTATCATCAACAAACATTCTGAGCCCTTTCTGAATCTTGATAAATTCCCAACCTCAGGGACAGTCTACAGTAATGAGTTTCATGATTGATTTATATCATACTGGGGAAAAGAATTCTTCATCTCAGCTTTGAACTTGCTACCTTTTAGTTTCATCCTGCGTCCTTGGATAGCAGCTAGGGCATGTTAGGAATTTTCCAGGGAAACAGGCTGGAAAAGGGCAATTCAGAGTGACAACGTCTCTGGGAAGTGAGACTGTTTGACAGTCTCCTGATAAAACACAAACAGGATTGGGTCCTGGAGGTGTTTCCTGCTGGGCTGCCTGACATGATGCTGCAAAGCTGAGGGACCCTTGCTCCAGGGCAGGTCATAGCTGGTCTGGCCACAACCAGGAGAGCAGACAACCCAGAAGCCAGGGCTCCTGTGGATTGATTGAAGTTTAGGTCTCTCCCTTTATAGAAAGCTTATTTTTTTCTGAAAAAATGTGATTCAGTTATGAATTTTTTTGAATAATTCTCCTTTTACAGGAAATTTAGAAAACATTTCTCTCTCCTTTTCAAAAGCACTTCCTCCTTCACTTGCTACCAAACTCAGCAACTTTTGACCCCATGTCTCTGCTTTCTGAATTTAAGGAAGCATTTGACACCTTTCCAACCTCTTCCCTAGGCAGGGTTTTCAGACAGATCACAGATTTCTTGCTCTCCTTAAAACTTGACAGCACTCTCACTGCTTTAACTAGGGGACATGATGAGCATTTCTCACATAAAGAGCCATGTAAAAGATGAACACTGCTTGGTATTTGCACACCAATAATCACCACCCAGCGAGTGTGCAGGGAGTGTCTTTGTGCATAACAATGCACAGTATTTGGCAGCTCTTCAAAATTGTGCTTCTTCCCTTTTGGTATGTCTCTGGCACATAACTGCAACTCCCTGAAGAGCTTACTGAAGGCCAAGTATGGGAAAAATTACTTGCTTGGTTAGAAATGCAGACCCCCTTCCTTTTGCAAGGAGAATTTCAGTATCTCTATCTCCTGTTTCTGTCTGGGCTTAGGGAAACGGACCTGAAGGCACATTCAGGGTTCCTTCCTTTAAAGGTTCATTTTAGCCTATTATGGGCCTACAGCAACAAAATTAAACAAAAAAATTCCCACACAGAACAAATAGAAAGGGCCAAAAGGTCTTTAATGGATGCTTTCCTTTGGTGCCCTTCTGAAGCAGACTAAGGTTGTATTAACACATATTTCAGAAAATAAAAAAAAAAAAAAAGATTCCCAACCACTGACATCATGGGCAAACCAAAAAAGCAACATGGCAAATTCAGGCTTCTCATAACATTAATTTTTTCATATTATTCTTTCTCATTCCAATGTAGGGAGTATAAAACAAAACAGGAATAGGTATAAATGTGAATTTTTCTTTTTTTTGAGTGTGAAACTGAGACTAGTGAGCTTGCATCCACCTCATTAATGTCATTTGTTAGGGCACATAGTCCATGGCATCTCATTGGAGATGGAGGTAAAGCATTTTTATTTAGAGGCAGAGAAGTATGAATCATGAAGCTGGCACAAGGGTGACAAGCCTGTGAATAAAAGACCAAGGCAACCTGAGCATCTCAGATACTTTTTTCAGTTGCAGTTTGAAACTTGCAAAGCCTGAAGACTTATTTCCACTTCATGGTACTTTGTGCAACCTGACCTCTGGCAAGCATTGGGTCAGCAATTGTCTTCACAGCCACATCTCTGTGAAACTGGGCAGAAGCAAAGGAAACTCATCGTGGTGCACCATCAGAGCCAACCACCTCTGACAAGCTTTACTTACATTACTTACTGCCTCCCTTGAGCTATATATAGCCATCCAAGCCTGGAAAAATGAGAGTTGGGTCATCCACTCCACAAAGATTGTTTCCTTACTTTATTCTTTATACTATCTAATCCTATCTAGTCTCACCCACCCATGTTACTGCCTCTGCTAGTGTTTGACAGTCTATTCCAGGCATGCTCAAGGTTATGAGGTTTTTTTTCCCTTATGTCTAGCCTGATTCTTATTCCATTTTTAATTTTAGGCCAAACTCTGTCCAGCCACTTTCTAGATAATCCAGATAACCCTCTTCCTTTCTTTCATGCGATTTCCTTTCATTTATTTATATTGCTATCATGTCATCACCCCCAAGCCTAACTTTTTCCAAGAGCTCCTGGCTGATGCACTCTCTGTTCCAGCATAGTCACGTGTTCTTCTTAGCTGCTATTTCAAGGCTTTACAATTTGCTATTCTACTACTATGGCAGTTTAAGCTTTCAAGCAGCATTTAGAAAGCTAAATTCTCTGCTCCCATCCCACATGGGAAGACTAGAGGCTAGTAAATTCACATGTTTTGTAAACATTATGTTTGTCTTTTAGACCTTTAAATCAACTCTTTGCCCTAAGCATCTGATTTGTAAGATCACAAAATGGAGAGGGCAAGATTATAGTCAATACCTACACAAATAGAGGAACTCCGTAGAAGGAACAATCTTAGAGGAGACAGGCACTAACTAACAGTAAGGGCTTATCTATAGACTGTGGTCACCAGGAAGACTCTGACACAGTTTGGGTAACAGGAATATCAGATGCTTGAAAGAATAGCAGAATATAGGCCCATGATCCAACATTTAAATAAAAAAGTGATTCACCAGAATATTTTCAGATTATAAAAGACATAATAAAACAGGAAAGGTGCAGGATATTTGGAGGAAAAAGTATTTTTTGCAGTAAAACCAGAAAAATTAAAAAATAATTTTTTACTTGTTTCAGTAAGAAACAGTTCACATGGGGATAGTTAAAGACTTCTAACTGCAATAGACACCATTAGCTTTCCAATAGAACCTATCCTAGTCTGCTTTTCACCAGCTGGTTACACAATTGGCATACCACTTGTTGACCATTTTGTACCTCAGCCTATAGAGGTGTCACTTTAAAAAAAGATAATGCATAAGTGATTCTTACCAGAAGATTCTTATCTTTCTCCCAACCACCATCCATGAGTGACACTGAGCTGGCCACCAATCCTTCCCCTGCCTACCTAGACAGGGGCCAGCAGGCCCTCTGGCCTTCCTTCTCCCAGTGTGTCCCCTGGGTTTGTGCAACTCTCTAGTAATGTCCTAGAGTGATGACACTGGGAAGAGTATGCTCTCAGGCCCCACTGGGCCTGTATGCCTCAGGCCCCACAGGCAGGCTGCTGGTGGCTACTGTCCTTCCCCACAGCTGAGAAATAGGAGAGTGAGCAGAGGAGGCAAAGCGGGAGCTTCTGCCTGAAGCAAAGACCTCCACCATCATCACAACAACACACAGAGAGGTTCAGCCAGCACCCAAGAATACCACTGAAGTAGTCATCAACCCTCCAGGCCATCCCTCCCCCTACCTAATCAGCCGGGGGGCCAGCAGGCCCCCCGGCCTTTCTCCTCCCACCATGTCCCCTTGGGATATGCAACTCACCAGTGATGCCCAAGAGCAGTGACACCAGGAGGAACATCCCTCAGGCCCCATGGGGGGACAAATGGTGGCTGCTACCTTACCCTGGTGGTGTTAAATAGGAGAGTGGGTGGAGGGGGCATAGTGGGAACACCTGGGGGAGGAAGGAGTCTTCAGTGGAGTCCACCTGCTTTGTGTTTGGGGGGAAAAGTGTTAGGGGGGTGGAGTAGATGCAGGAGATTGGGTGGAGGCAGGAGAAAGAGAAGTACATGGAACATGTTGAGAGGTGAATTGGAGGGGAAAATGGAAGGATAGGGACCTGTTGGAGCAGGTCCAGAGGAGGGCTTCAGGATGATCCATGAGGGTGGTGAGGCACTGGAACAGATTGCCCAGAGAGGTGGTGGAGGCCACATTCCTAGAGGTATTCAAGGACAGGCTTGGTGAGTCTCTGAGCAACCTGATCTAGTGCAAGATGTCCCTGCTCACTACAGGACTTCTGGACTAGATGGCCTTTGAAGGGCCCTTCCAACCCATCACAACCTATGATTCTAAAAGGCTGCTTTTTTAAATTGCTGCTTCCACTTTACTTCCTTTTTCTAATCTGCAAATACACAAATCACACTTTAGCAAATAACTCTCTTCCTTCCTTGCCCCTGCTGTTTGAGTGTTGCCCACAAGTGACTGGAATTTGACTCTTGTTTTTAACACTGCTTCTTGCAGTTATTTAAACACTGAGCTTGCTGCCACTGCAAGTGTTAAAAGTCATGAACGGTAGTTAGACAATGACTTTTATTGACTATCACAGGAAGGTGAGGAATGTAAATGCCATTTTATTTTTGAAACTCTCCCCTCTCTCCTGTACTTGTATCAATTCACTGGAATCTCATGAGCAGTTTGCTGATTTCTTCGAGATTTTCATCCTCCAATAGGTCAAGTGGGGAAAAAGAATTAAAGAAAAAACAAACCACAGTCTTCCTCTATCATCCCAGATCCAAAAAAAGGCAACAAAGGACATATCTGAACATTAATGTGTTTGATTTAGGACTAGACAAGATCTCTGAAGGAGATGCTTTGGTTAATCCTGACTATGACCTTGTGGTTTCACCCACTCATACCAAGGGCAGCGTTCTTATTCCCTGGCTATGTCATCCTGCCTCATTTGCAGTGACAGGCAGACTCTTTAGTATTTTCAAGTTGGCTTCTCAGCCACTCAAGTTAGTGGAAAGGGCAGAGCATAAATGCAATTGCAGAAAGGTGTTGGAAGAAGAAAGCAAGCTGGACTATTATGGCTTCAGACTGGCCCAGAGCAATTATGAAATTCTAACACAGATTGCTGGCGACAGGGTAGGACTATCCAGCCACACACTATGCTGGGTGGATTCTCTGATCTTCAAAACACACCAGATTTATGACTATAGTTGTTGTAATTATAAAACTCTTATTTCATGACTGCTTTTGTTACACAGGAAAGTTCCTGCTCCTGGGCAAGCTGTTTCCTTCTCTTCTCCATGCTCCCAAAGTCAGACTTTCCCAACATGAGATCTACTCACAAATATTTCTTCCTATCTTTTGTCCAAGCAATGTTTAAAGATAGCTCAACTCTTAGCATTTCTCCAGTGAGAAGTTTGACGTGAGTTAGCTTTCCCTCTTAGATCCTTGGGAGAGGGAAAAGGGATTTATTTACCTAGCTACTACTTGTTCCCACCTTTACTTCTCTGCTTCTCTACTACTTTATGGAAACACTAGGGAAGACCCTAGGTGAACCCTAGGAATCAAAAAGCAAGATTAGCCTAGTTGTCAAAATAGAATTGGAGTCAGATGCAGACCTAATCTCTCTCTCTCTACCACATATGAAGTGTTTGATCAGGCAGCCACCTAATGCAATCTCTTCGTTAATCAGTTTATGCAATGCTAAACTGAGGGTAGTAATTACCCGGCTACTATGGCACCAGGTTAGAACAGCAAAATTAAAGAAACCAGGCTGCTTGAGAAGGTAGTTAATGAATGTTTGCAAAATTCTGTGATTATTGGACACATTATTGGATTATTAGGACACAAATTACTACAGGCAAAGCTCTTTTGGTGATGTTTTATACAGGGAATTAGTGTGATAGCCCTGGAGACAATGGATCTGGTACAATGTCACTCCTATGGTCCCTAAGCATCTACCAAAATCAAATAATTCTAACATTTTTTTTTTCTAATAGCTGTGATGAGTAATGAAGGAAAGTAAACATGGCAGACTGGGACATGATTCTCAAACTGTTGGGAAGGGAGGGGCCTCTCTAGCAACAGCTAAAAGCATCTTAGAAGATTTTGCCAGCAAGTAGAACTGAAAATCTTCTGCCCATGGATACAGACATCAGGATAAGAAATATTAGATTTTCCGTAGAAGTATTATTGCAGGAAAGTGGGTCAGAGAGTCAAGAAACCGATTAATGAATGGGGAATGGTATGCAAGGCAAAAACCAAATATCAGCATTTTTCCCCCTTGAAGCTGTTGATAACTCGAAGCTGTTTCAATAATGATATCCCAAACCGATGACAATGTTTCCTCCTGCCATCTAACATTATCCTGTTGCTTTGTGTTTTAAAGGCTGTCAGTCACATGGAAAACAAGGAAGAAAGGTCAACAAGTGAGGACAGGATATGAAGGAGTATTGTGCAACCACGTCAAGGCTTTTGAGCTTACTGAAACCTTACACAGATCCTTGCAGCTTGACCCAGCAGCACGTGACTTGGAGAGTGAAAAAGGTGAACATAACTGCACCTACCCCATGCTTGATGTTGTTGCATCCTGTAGAAATGGGAAAGAGTAAAAAGACCTCCAGGTAAGCCTGAAGAAATTTTCCAAGCATCTGTCCTCAAGGATGAAAATACTTCCTGTGGTAATAAGCTCTCTCATGCAGCAGGCACATAGAGCTCTGTATGCCAAAGAGATGCTCATGTGCATCTCGGAGCAACAACAGAGGATCCAGTTCACAAAGCTTATGTATCAGTATTTTGCTCATTCTTTGAATCAGACCAGGTTCATTACCACGTCCACAGTTCTCTGTGCTTGCTGCATAGGGGGCAGTAATAAATGGGAAAAAGTAACTATATGAATCCATGGCAGAACACTACAATCCCTGGAGGATTAAAAAATATTTTTTAAAATATAAGAGCACCATCCCAACACTTCTGTCTTGCTGAAAATTACTATCTTTCCTAAATAATGGGCTTCCTTTGGGTCCAGTCTTTACATCTGTGTAGGCTGCAGAAAGACAGTCCCTGGAATCACATGTTGAGACACAGTTTTATCATGTCACTTGTGTGCCACCTTCCCTCAGTCCAGAAAAAAGCTGTACTTGAGCCAGAGTGCTGCTTGGCCAGCATATTGTGGATGTGCATCCAAGGATTCTGAACATTTTGTCCCTTAGGTAGCAGCCTGCTATTTAACACACCATTTGAAAGAGCTTGTGCCAGGAAGAGAGGAAAGCATCAAGGAGTAATGAAAGCCCTCAGACAAGTCTATGTAATTTATGTTAATTTTACTCTTGTCAGCATCCAGATTGGAAGTGCCCAGCTGACAAAGGTGGGTTTCTAAAAATTCAGGGAAAGCCACAATCAAAAGGCCACATTCTGCAGCAGCTCTGTCTCCTTTGAAGACAGAAGATTAAGACTGAGCCTCTTAAAGTTCATAGCTACTAAACTGTTAAGGGTCAGTGAGGAGAGTAGCCGTGTAAGTAATGTGGACTATTTAACAGACTAAAGCTGTCCAGCTGCCTTTTTTCCTCCTTTTTTAGTTTTTCTTTTTTTTTTTTTTTGGCTAAAGAAGTCAGAACAAAAGGGCAACCTCAGAAAGGGAAGAGACCACACACACCTGGTAGATCAGAATAAGTGCCAGGAAGAAGCAAATTCCTTCTTAACAACTACTAGAAGTATTGCTTAAGGTTTGCAGTAGTGCAAAAACTAAAGACTTAATGCAATCCACGAATTTGCTTGTCGCGTACTTCCTACAAATACTCATAAGTGTCCAGGTAGTCTGCACATTTAATCGTCTGGTTTCTCTCTTATTTATACATATTGCCAAGGTATATTGCTCATATGGATCTGGACAAAATGTTGTAATATTTGGTCCTGTTAGATCAGCCTCTTAAATATGCTAATACTTTAATTTACTAATAATAGACAAATGGTGATCAGAACTGGATACATATGTTTTGTTGCATTGAAATAACACTCAAGCTTTCCTCTCCCTATGAATCTAAAAGCATTTCACCCTTGCTCTTGATAGCTTTTCACAGGGACCATACAAGCATGGAGAAATTGCATTGTAAGGTACCAACTATCCCATACAGGCAAAGAGCATCCTAGATGTACAGCAAAATGCAAAAATCCCTTTTGGTGACAGCAATGGTCTCAAGAATGAGACCATTTCCCCACTTTCCCCAACAGCCCTTGGGGAAAGTCCAAGGTGCAATTTCAGGTCCAGAAGACATCATCCCTCCTTGCCAACCATGCAACAGTATGGCTTCTTCCTGAAATATCTCAGGAAGAATTATTTCCCCTTAAATGGTGTAGAAGTTAGCTACCATTACTAACTGGAATACATCATTGCTATCTCATTTTTTCATTTATTTCTATACCCATAAATTCAGTGGCATTAACAAATGCAAAAATAATTTAGAAGAAAGTACAACCAAAGGGTCAGCCATTGGAGTACAGCAGCTCTCATCCCATGGCTACTAAACAGGAAGCCCATACTTTATATGATGGTGCTGCTGCATGCCAGCAGATTGACTCCTTTCTGCCTCCCTTGTCCTCAGAAAACCATATATCAGATTCTGATTTAATACTTATATCATCCCAAAATAAGCTGTTCTAGCTCCAAACTAACAGAGAAACAGAACTGTGCAGCTATTGCTGCCAATCAAAGAACAAGTGGAAAGTAAAGGATTGAGAAGAAGGGATGCAAACTGTGCTTACCTGGCAGTAAACGGCATTGGCTGATCCAACTGAATCCAGTACCAAAGACTCACCTGGTGTGTAAAGTGGAGCCGAGCTTTCCACAGAAGCCTAAAAGATTTAGATAAAACATCAATGAAGGATGTGTCCATTTACCCTCCACTTTGAAAATCATAGTTCTTTGTAGCTGCTTAAGATCAGCAGTCCATCTAGACCTATACTCCATCTCTGACAGTGGTAATGAATAGGTCATATTATTCAAAGACAGCAGATGGGCCTCATAGCTTTCTGTGTTGTCTTCAGCTCATTCTCCTCCAAGATCTGTAGTGGGTGTATTAGGAGTGGCAGGGGACAGGCCTTTACTTTCAGACCTTCTGTCACTGGGTTTGACTGACTGCTATTTGAACCTGCAGACACTGTCTGCCCAAAACTTTGTGGCAACAAATCCCAGAGCTTGACTGCTAACAGCAGAAGGGAATTACACTTGTTTATCTGTGTTAAACTAATTTCTTCCTGGTTTCAGCAAGCATCCCCTGGTTCCACTAGAAGGAATTTGGCAAAACTCTTTGTCCTTCATCTAATCCATCACCTTTATGATTTTGTAAGATTTTATGATCTCTTCCCTCTCACTCCCACCTTCTATCCTAATTATAGTATTTAGATCTTTTAAATCTTTCTTCATAAGATGCCATACATCTGGCAGTCTCTAAGATGTTTTCCTTGCCCTTCTCTGGACCTTGTCCAGCTCTGCTATGGCCTCTTCAAGATGCAGAACCACACAATATACTCCAGGTACTGTCAGCACAGCAGTTTTCTGTAGCAGGAAAATAGCACTCTTCCTCTCATTATCCCTATCCTTCTTTACAATGGGTGGTCTTTTACTGGGCCTTTGCACTGCCACTGCACACCTAGCAGAAGATCTCTGAGCACTGTAACTGATAGTGCTAAGTTCTCTTTCCTGAACTGGAGCAAGACAGGCCCAGCATCATAGAATGACAGAATAGTTTGGGTTGGAAGGGACCTTAAAGATCATCGAGTTCCAACCCCCCTGCCATAGGCAGGGACACCTCCCACTAGATCAGGCTGCTCAGTGCCATGTCCAGCCTGGTCTTGAATACCTCCAGAGAGGGGGCATCCACAACCTCTCTGGGTTACCTGTTCCAGTGTTTCACTACCCTCACTGTAAAGAATTTCTTTGTTATGTCAAGTCTAAATCTACCCCCTTCCAATTTACATCCGTATACCACTATTTGTTAGCAGGAGAGAGGAAGGAAAAAAAAAAAAAGAGAAGGAGGAAGACTGTACCTGGACATAGTCAGCTCCTTGCAATACACAAGGCATTGAAGTACCTCTAATTCCTGTTCCCATATAAAAATTCTTCTATCATGAAGGCACAATTTATAATTTCTCCATAGATGCCTTCCCTTTTATTTGCCCACCTGGACTTCAAGTGCCACCTTTTTGTCCATTCACATGTTCCTTCTGAACCTGGCATGATATTTGCCTCTGGAGAACTGCTCAGCATTATCTGCACACCTGCACATTTCACCATTCACTCACTCCCTTCTCTCCTCTTCATTATCAATAAACACATAACACTCACCTCACTGCTGGATGTAACCTACACAGTTATTTTCTGCAATAACATTTTGCATAGTACCTCGTAAATGGCTTTTGAAAGAAACAGGTGATTTTGAAAATTATGCTGATGATAGGGTTTTTTTCACCCTCCTAAAAACCCAGAGATGAGCACTGCCTTCTCATAAGCCTTCTGTTTCCCAACAGATGTGCAGGGCTATCTCTCACCTTTCCTGGGATGGAAGCCAGACCGGTCTGGCTTCCTAAGTCTGGTCTGTATTTCCTAATTTTAAAGCTAAATTGAACTAAAGGAAATATTTGAAGTTAAGAGAATTTTCTTCTTCACTTAAGAATAGGAATACATAAAGACTGCATAAAGTATTTTCACTGTGTATTCACTTGGCTTCTGGTTGTCATAGACTGTAGAAAAAAAGTGCAATGAAGTAATTTTGCAAAGTTGAAAAAAACAAATTCACTCAGTCCCAGGGGTATTTGTATTTGCATACCAAATTCTTAAGTTGTAAGGCCATTTTCTAATTCAGGATGACTTTCTAAGAGTCCATTCTTTCACTCCTTTCTGCAAGGGGGCACAAGCATCCTGCATGTTTAACTGCAAGCACACAATGTTATCTG
Source organism: Turnix velox (assembly GCA_013400935.1). Taxonomy (NCBI): domain Eukaryota; kingdom Metazoa; phylum Chordata; class Aves; order Charadriiformes; family Turnicidae; genus Turnix; species Turnix velox. Next base: position 454,775 of record VZTY01015455.1, read on the forward strand.
CTCTTTCTCTCTTATGTAAGTTTGCAGGAATGCTGAAAGACTTTCCGGGCTAGGGGAGGTTAGGGGCTGGAATCAGGTCCCTTGTATCTCACTGCATTGGCTTTTTGGGATGTGAAGTTATTGCAATTAAGATACTGGCCGGATGTGTGGGCTAAGGAACCCGACTGATATCACAGGCATTTATTGATAATGCAACTTCTTAGGAAGAAATCTGGGGAATTGTTGTTCTTCATGCTTTCCTCTGCAAGCAAGCAAACCATATGGATTTATCAGAAACACACAATACTTTATCTAGCTCAAGAGAAAAATAATAGTGTTTGTTCTACCACAGAGGAATGTTCTCTTTCATTTTTGAGAGTCAGTTGTTGGAGCTGGCACTGTGTACAGTTTGGCCTCCAACAGACATAATGCTCTGGTTTAATTCAGTGCTATCTTTAACCTGATTATTATTTACTATTTGTGTTGTGATGTCTCCAAGCTGCAGTGCAGAAGGGCTTCACTATGTTAGGTGCTGTGCAAACACACAGCTGAAAGGTAAGTCTTGCCTTGAACCGTGTAACTAAGCAGCTCCTAAGCTAAGTGCTGGCACACAAGGAGGAAAACATCAACTGGAAACTGGGCTAAGAGCTTGGGCTTTGCCTTCCTTTCACACATCACACTTGTGCACTATCAAACAAGCAGCTTTCACCTCCATCTCATTCATCCTGGGCACCACTGTACCAATAGCTCAGCTGAAAGGCAGCAGAAGGTGGTGGGAATAGCCTCGTATGTCCCAGTTCTTCCCTCTTGAGGCACCTGGTATTTAAGCAGATCATCTGCATATATTTTCTCCCTGTGCTGGTGGGCACACAGGAAGAAAAAGCTGGCAGAACTAAAAATCAAAGCAGTCTCCCACCTGACAGTCATTCTGCAAAGTGTTAAGATGACCTTTGTGCAAAGAGGAAAAATCCTTCTCCAGAAAACTCACCAGAGTGCTGAGAACATTTTGTTTGGCAACAGATATAGGGTAGTCTTCTGTTCCAACATTTTTGGTACTTTCTTAGCGCTCAAGGACAACATCCAAAAGTCCTTAGGAGGGATATTGTCTGGTCTAGCTTCGCCATTTACAATATTGAGGTCTGAGGTCTCAGTGGTATCGTAGGATGAGGCCTTTTGCCAGAAGAGATTTAACAGGGTCCATGTCCACCTGTCTGGGTCTGGCAGCAGAGATCCAAATGTTTTGTCAAAGCCTTTGGCTGAAAGACTGTCCCTAAGAAATGGATTCTGAGTGAAGCCAGAGTGCAGGTAAAATGTTTTCTTCAGTGCCTTGGGATGAGTCATGGTTCCAGAACCTGATTCTCATTTTCCAGGATACAAACTTAAATTCCAAGAGCCTGAAATAAATGAACACCCATGCTTAACGTGGGTTTCCCAGGGGAAGAGGAGGAATGAAGATCGGCATACTAACCCTATCTCAGCATTGGATTTGTTTTCCTGATTTTCTGTTAAATATTTGTTTCCTTCTGTTTCAGTAATATTTCAACTCTGTCTAGGTTTTGATATTTCCCAGGTGGAGATTTACTGAGTCATTTCCATCTGCTCTGCAAGGATGAGTATTAGATAGTTCTGCTGAGGAAAATGGAGCAAAATAACAAATGAGTAGAAGTGCAATTCTGTGGCTTCTTCACCTGGATCTTGGACCTTTTTATTAAGCTGTAGCCACACTGGGCTCTTCTTGGACTATTTGCCTACCTCAAGGTACAAGCAAGAGGTAATAAAGAAAAGGGTTTTTTTCTTTTTTTTTTTTTTTTCACAGAAATATATTAAAATGACACCATTCCTTGAAGAGTTGGTAGCCAAGGAGCAAATGTTTGCCATTTTTCACTTACATTATTATCACTTAAGAACAAATACAAAGAGCAGACTGAGTAGTTCTATACTTTGTTCATCTATCTCCTAATAAAATGTAATCAAGACAGTGCTTTTGTTTTCTTGAAGCCACACTAACATCCCAGCTCCTGCGTACCTCTTTGGTTGTTCCTCTGTGGATAGCACAGAGCGTAAATATAGAGGTCTTTGTTGTATTCCTGAAGTATTTATAGCAATACTCTAATCTTAATATATATATATATATATA
>VZTY01015460.1:0-18670 GCA_013400935.1 Turnix velox
TGTGAGACCAATGACATCGTACACGTGTGTGTCTACATATCTGCAGCTCTTCATGCTTATTCCCCAAACTCCTTGAATTGAGATACAGGCATTTAAGTTGCTCCCTTACCAGTGTTGATTTAAGAGCCAGAACTCCCCTTTTAAATCGTGAATCTGATCTTCCTCTGCCCTGTGGTCCTAGTCCATTCCCAGTGATATCTAGGTTGTTTGATATTTCACTATTTGAATCCTTGTCAACACTGGCACCCTCCTTCTTTGCCTCGACTTCCGGCAACTCAAAGCCCTTCCTTACTTGCAGAAGCCTAGCTCCAAACCCATCCCCCTTCAAATCTAGTTTAAAGCCCTCCTAATGAGCCCAGCTACTTTCTGTCCCACAGCACCTCAAATTATACTCCAGTACAGCATGAAAAAAAATCTGCTCTATATTCTCTCATCAGAGAAGTTTCAGAAAGATGCTATTAATAAAGTATGGAAACAAATATAAAAAAATGGCAGAAGTGTGACAAATATTTCCCATTACCATTTGCATATGGTTTCACTCAAAACAAATTTTCTTGCAAGAAACATGTTTATATAATACTATTAAGTTGTTATATTACCAAGCTGACTCTAAGTTTATAATGGGAGCAGTTTGATTTAGGCACCATTAGCATTTAAATGGAATTCAATATAAAGGAAATAATAGAAGGTAAATCTTGGAAGATTCCCCATAAGTAATTTTATAAAGCCTTTTTTCTGAGCACATTAGAATGCCAAAACCTGAAGTTAAGAGCAGGAAGGCTGGGATTCAGCCTCCACCTCATACAAAGACGTGCCAGACAGATTCAGCATCTGCTGCATTGTACAAAGCTATTAAACCACCTGTGATGAATGGCAGGGCCACTTGCTGGCCTTCACTCCATGTATCACCTGCTTTTCTAAGAGAACACTTCTGTCTTTTTCCTAGTCCATCTGGTACAGAATTGACAATGTGTACTTGCATGATAAATGTATTCCAGGATACAGAGCTCTCCAATCCAGAAACTCCATCCACTTAGAATCAGAATTTCCCCAGCAGCTTACAGGTCTGAAAATGTCAATCACTCTTTAGTCTTGCCCCCTGGTTGGGACTGCCCTTAGTACCTTCTTCTCAGAAGTATCTGCATTATCATAGCAAAATGAGTTAAACCCAGTTCTCCTCCACCTTAAATTGTTCATGCAAAGTTGGAATATTAGGTGATATAAAGAAGTAGAGGCTACCTGTCCAGAAGGCTTTGTTGGATTGACTGCGGTGGTGTCAATATTATCAAAGTACAATTTGAGTAGCTGGCTACAACAGTATTTTTAATCAATTCTTAATTCAGCCTCCTGCCTAGATGAAACAAACAATTCAAATGAAGCATTATGCTGTGAATGACAATTTTTATTCTTTGACATTATGTTGCTTGTGGAACCTGGATTACCTTTCATTGTTGGTGTGACTGAAGTGGAACTGATATATGATAATGTCATAAATGCTGCAGGAGTGTAGCGCAAGAACACTGATGGCAAATACATGCAAACAAAAATTACCCAAACGGTGTGATATTAACATGGCTTACTGCCCTCAAGGACAGAGAGGGGAAAAATATATCACACATCTTGATACTAAACAGAGCCTTTAACAAGTTTCCAGCATCCTAATCTAGGGAGCTGGGAGCTACCTCTTACAGAGGAACAAAACCATAGACACCACATGAGCAGATGTCTCTTGCTTTGTGAATTGCAGCAGTTTATGCCTCCTGAATCCTCAGTTGCCCGTGAGTAGGGCATTTCAAAGGCACCTGGGGTGAGACATCTTAGAAGCACACAGGAATTAAAAGGCATTTCCATACAGAAACATGTAATGACCAGAACTATGGGCACATGCTGTTGTTGAGTGACCTGCTCTGGGTTGCTAACCTTGTACCAGTAATTCTGGAATTCATGGCCATCGAGGAAAGAACAAGTGGGAAATGAGACAATGGCTCAATACACAAGAGCACTTAAAGACAGGAATGGGAGAAAGCACAATGGCACACCTACACTCTTCAGGCTAGAGTGACACTAGGCTTTTGTCAAGCAAGGTTCCTGTATATTTAAAGAAAATAGAGAAAACACTTAAGAAAAAGCAGATGCATGAACCCTCACAGTAAGTTTTCAGTGGTGGATGAAAGACAAGTACTTTCAGCATTGTAATCCACCACAAGTAAAGAAGTATTTTTTCTTTTCAGAGATCAAAAGCAAAAATATGATTCTAACATAACAATTTGTTACATTGGGAAACAAGTGGTGCAAATTAGTCAGAAGCTACATATATATATTATCAAAAAATACCACATCAAGATGTGGTGCAGAGGCAGAACTAATACAGCCTTTGGAGATAAGGGTGGATTGCTAATTGCATTTCTATAGTAATAAGAAGAAAATATATTCTTTTTAGCATAATAATTGTTTAGATCATTAAAAGTTCACTGTTTGCTTTCTGATTTGAAATAACAAATGCAACGCTGCTTCTTGCAAAGCTTTATCAGGACGAAAACAGGCACTTAGTCTCCTGCTTCTTTATAGCTTCTTTACCTCTGCTCTGCAAGAGGTAACTTTGCAATCCCTTTTTCCCCTCAGACTACTACCCAAATACATCAATAAAATGAAAACATCTCAGTAAGCTGCTGCTGCAGACTACTGAATGATGGCCTTGCACAAAGCTTATCAGCTTGACTTGGATATTGTAATCACCAATAATAATTTAGATTTTTCATGCAAAATGCCATCCTATTCCCCACCCAATCTTCAAAATAGCTTTCCTAAGCCAAAATGAACCAGTATGGGTTCATTTCTTTTCAATTAATTCAACCTGGCTCAGAGGAGAAAAAGGCAAATTTTATTTGCCGCTGAAATGCAACGGTTGTTCCATATTTCTAGCACTTGAAAGAGTCTTTATACAAGTAATAATATCTGTCCAAATGTTTCCTTCTTTAAAATTAGCATCTAAAATTAAAAAAGCAGTCTCCATATCCTGCAGGATTTCCTTATCTGTTTAAGTTCTCAAGGGTTTGCTATAATTGGGGCAAAGAAATCTAATACTGGAGCAAATGAAAAAAAAAGCCCTCCTGACCTTGTTACAGGAGGAAAACATAGTAACAGAAACAACTAAACACTTCTGCCAAAAGTTCTGCTTGGTGCCCAGTGCAGCTCATAGTTCCGATATCCCAAATGCAGCCACTCCAGCAGAACTGGGCAGAATGCATCTCATGGCCTTTACTGGTTTTGCAGCAGAAGCTTTAAAGATTATTCCATTGGCATCTACTTCCCAAAGCCTGAAAAAACACAGTCCAGCTCCACCCAGATCCTGGCCCTACACCAACAAAGTGCAGATAATGCAAAAAATCAGGCCACATTATCTACAAGGAACGCTGGACAGTCACACACTACTCCCCATTTTTCTACAAAATGAGAATTTCTAAAGTATACATTATCCATTATTAACTTGTAATTGAAAGGTTACCCAAATGCTTCAAGAAAACAGGCCCAATAAAACCACTTTGCTTGGCTAAAGCACTGTCATCTCAGTTTCTGTGCCACTGCTGCCCTGGAGCTGCGAAGGTTCAGGCTTTGCTGGCAGAGCTGTGTGGGGCTCACACAGCCACCACTCACTCTGCTCAGCCCAGGGCACAGCCAGCAGCCTGGGCATGTTGAGTCTGACCATCAGTCAGCCTCTGTCCTAGCAGTAACACTCTGGAATAACATCTTAAAACATTCATATTCTTGTTCAGAACAGTGTCTTAAAATGCTTACTGGAGGGTGGACTAGATGACTTACCTTTGAAGGTCCCTTCTGACTCTATCATTCTATGAAAATCAGTATTAACATAATTTACTACAAGAATTAGTACCGTCCTAATTTTTCATCATCAAGGTGCTTTCAAACAATCCTGCAAATCTAAGTGTAGCTTATTTAAAAACAGAGCAAAACAGACATTCCCATCTAATTGCACAAGAAGAATAATAATTATAGAAAAAGCAATGTGCTCTGTTTGCTCATCAGAAAATTCAACAATACACCAAGACCCTGAAAATGCAAAAATGTGTTGAGAATGATAGGAAAAAAACTGATCTTGATGAAAAATAATGCCTTATCTGAACCTCATCTTGTGGTTTTTAAAAGAAAATTTAGACATTTCATTGTGAATCTAAATACAATTGTAGGACATGACATTGGATAATTCTTGTAGCAGAGATGACATATCAGTAGCAGCCAGCCCCTGATGTGGATTAGGATAATAGGGAAGACAGAGGAGGAAGAACAGTGATCTCTCTTCTGCCTAGCATTTTCCATGCACACTGTACATCAACTCAATCAAATGCCACAGTCACCTTGTTGAATAATGAATAACCAAATGAAAAGAAAATTAAGGAGCAGTAAGCCAGGGAGAAAAGATTGAAGCTGACATTTCCAATGAGAGGAAGCCAGCGAGAGGTTCACAGCGCCTGTTCCAGATGGCAGGAGCTATTTTGGCCAGACTACCTGGCCAGGACAGGAGCTCTGCAGCAGTAAGCAGGAGGGGGGCAGGAAGGAGGAAAGGAACAAAGAAAGGAGAAAAAAAAATAAATCAAAATCACAGAGAATAGGATTTTTGTCCTGCAGATCTCCTAATTCAGAGCCTTGTATGTAAGAGAAAGTAAAAAATAAAATAGTAACTCACAAAGATTGCTCAGGGAAAGGAAACCAATTGCCACTCTTGATTATGGTCACAGAAATTCATTTTGGCCACTGTATGAATTAATTATCTCTCCCATGCCTGCCTTAGACATAATTTGACTGGTTTTTAATGAATAAATCTTACGTGTGCTTTAGGAAACAGAAAGCATCTTGCCATCTAATTGTATTCTTCATCTGTACTTTCCCCATCAACCTCCCTTACTATACTAAGAGGAAAGGAAAAGCCCTTCTCTATATATTTGAAATTTTTTTTTGTTTGCCTTAAGGTTCAGTGCATATTCAGGCTGTCAGAAGTGATTTCCCCACTTACTGAGCAAATATTGTCAGCAATTATTTTCTTTCTTATATACTGCCATTGGACAATGATGATACAGACAAAGATAACAAATGCGAGCAGGTCAGGGTGCATCAAAGATTTCTCTGGGTAGGAAGTCTGGTTTCATTAAGTATAAAGTTTATGTAAGTGGAACAGAGCTCTTGTGGAGTTGGCTTTGGGACACAGGTGACAAAAGTTGCAACTAATTTATGAAGAACATAGTAAAGGACATTCAAAACCCCAAGGCCATATGTTGTGGGACTGTAGCACTCTCAGAAGAGGACCATTTGAAACAGTATATCCAATTATAGAAATACGTGAAATTGCATTACTCCTATGTCCTGATGCCTGCTAAAAGGAAGTAATTTGCACTCTATTACACAGGGCTTAATATGAGAAAAAACTCCAAGGGCTTTATATGAGATGGAAGATATATAAGAATGGCAAAATTGATGTAAAATAGGGTTTGTATGTAGAGTCATCACCTGAGCAGAACATGTGAACCACATGCAGGTACAAAAAGAAACCAGTGGCCAAGCTGATAGCCTGAAACAGCTCTGTGCTTCCAGGGTATCCAATCCAATTCCAGGATGTTCCCTTGGCTTGTATTTAAAGTTCTGAATTGAAACAATTCCAGGGGTCTCCCAAACATCCCCCTGCTTCCCTCTCACATGCTGGAATCCACAGGCACAGTGGGATGGACACCCATTAAGAGAAGGGTAAAGCCTGGAGCAGCTGTTGCCAGATGGGTTGATCTACCACTAGAAGTGGTTCTGGCCATGGAACTGAAAGAGCTTTAAATTACCTAAACATATAGCAAGGAAAGGATTGCTGTTGAGGTGGATTGGAGACAAAGGGGATCCTTTTAAAAACATCCACATGAAGCACAGTCACATCTCTACTTCAGAATTTAAAATGCCACTGCTTTCAGTAGAACTTAGGAACCTGCAGCTGGATACCTGGAGGTATTTAGCCCAAACAGTACTGACTACAAATCTAATTCTTTAATTTCTTATTCTAACCACCAGGCATCAGCAAATGTCTAACATCTCCAGATACCAACATGTAGAAAATTGGAGGATTGTTTAATAGCTGTAAAAGAAATGCAAGCAATATCATTCTTTCACTAGAAAAATAACAGTGCAAACCAAGAAAAGCCACCCACCAACTATGTAAGAATGATTTGACCCATACATAGCTATTACCAGTGTATCAAGAAAATAAATACAAAAATACAGATGTTTCACTAAGTAAAAAATAATTTATGAAAGTGTTTTTTTCCCTTAAGTCACATAGGTGATTTTAAATACAAAAAGGTATCAAATCAAGTTTGTTAAGAGAATTAATAACTATTTTAGAGTAATGAAAAATAGACTTTACATTTCTTCATTATTATTGAAAAGCATAAGTGTGCAGTACCAAAATAGGAAAAGTTGTTCCCAGATAGACAAAAGTAATGACAGCAACAAAAGGTCAAACAAACTAAATAAAAATAAGTTAATAATTCAGACAGAGAAGAATGCCAGTAAGGAGAAGCAACTGAGAAGAAAATACTCCTAAGGAAATATAAATTCTGAATGCAGACTGTTATACAACCAAGAGCAGGAAGAAATCAAGAAAAGCCCTCTGTGCATGACTGAGACAATGAAGCCTGGTCACTTCTCTACTGCCTAATAATATACATGATTAAAATGGAGCTTTCTTTACAAATTAAAGACATTTTTTGAGACCCTATTCTCAAGCAACATCTTGGCATTCCACAGGCACCATCAGACATTTTCCTGGGCTTGTTTCTCCCTTATCCTGGTCATCTGCTTTGGCTGCTGGCAGGAACTCTATCTTTTCATCTTTACCTCCAAGCTGAGGGACTAGGATTGGCCCAGGGACTCTGGAATCACTAGAGTGAGGACAGAGAGGATGAAGGCAGAAACATGCCACCACATTTCATTTGAATATCTGGAAGGGCAATAACTGCTACAGCCCTGCAGCTCCTCCTCACTCATCTTCTCACTTTGCATTTTCTACCTCTCTCTGCCCCCACACTGAAGCACAGCCCAAGTGAGGAAAGGAATAAGGAATCTAGGTTTTGGGAATGAATCACCTCTCAGCACTTCTCTTGATGAGATTTTTTTTTTTTCTCTTTGGAACCTCAGCAAGAAATCATACATATGCAACAGAAATCTCAACAAACTATATTTATTATAAACTCAGAAAAGGGGACTAGAAGAACTCATTCTTTCTAGCTAGCCAAATATTGAGCACTAATTAAAAGCAAGCCATTCTCTGATTATGAACAATGAGGGCAAAGAAGGAAAATGGTCACAATTAACTTGTCAAGGTGTCATGAGGGAAGCTACCCTACTTTCCAGAGCAGTTTTCTTCAGACTCATCACTTTCTGCTAACAGATGGGGAGCTGAAGATAGCAAGGATAGATTACGCCTAGCACCAAGGGGAGAGGGGAAGAAAAAAAAAATCAATCTCAGCAGTGAGATCCCACAAATCTCTGCAAGTTTCATAAAAAAAATATCAGCAACTATCCTCCTCCTTAGGAAAAAAAAAATGGAAGATGGCGATCAAAGACTTTCCTGGTGTTGCCCGTGTTCTAAATGCCTGAGCTGAGCTCCATGAGCCTGCAATTGATTGGTTCTACTTGCCCATTTTCCTAATTGCACGTCAGTTTTAAAAGAACAGGAGTAGTAAGAAATCACTTCTTCAGAAGTCTAACAAAGGGTTCCATCATCAAAAAAAGCTTCCTCACACTCTAAAAATGAAAAAATGTAAAACCCTATAAAACCCAAAACATGTAGACTAATCCTTAATCCTAAATTTTTGTTTGGATTAGTTTCTTCACCAAGTGGCCAGAATTTCAGTAACTGCAAACAGCAGCTGATGGCAAGAGAGTTTATAATTACACAGCAGTGGAGGAAATGCCACCCTTGGTGCATATGAAGTGAGTACTGACGCATTTAGAGTGTTGTTTCCTTGAGGTTGCAATGATACAGTAAAAATATCACAGAACTTTTTTTTTTTCCCTTCACAAACCAAATTTTGAGTGCTTCTGGATCATGAGAAAATTTAACAGCAGTGATACTAAAACAGGAAGAAAAAAAAAACCAAAAAAAACCCCAAGAAACCAAGCAGAACTCTACATCTTTATACTGCAACCCTTGCAGTATTCCATAGGGGAAAAAAAAGGAAAGGTATATACATGTGTAGCATATGGCTACAAAGAAATGCATAAAGATTCTGGAAATGCTAAGATACTGTAAGCATTTACACCATCTTATCTACACTCAACTTTAAATTCAGCTTGAAATGGAAACCATGACATTTGAAGTGATTCGACTGGTTTACTGTCAGTGATTCCTTGAACAAACCAAATCAGCAGGAAGGGGCTGGTTTGATCCCTTCAAGCAGATGTCAGTGCTGATGTCAGCCCTGCCCAAATGCTTTGCAGTGCAGGAGAGCAGGAATGGTGTTTGCACAGCACTTTATAGTCTCTATAGACTGAGCAGTTCTACTCATCACATAGCAGGTATGAGGTACCTACAAATTATTCACCTTTTCATTGTACAAACAGCCTTCACATCCTAAGCATTAGGTAGACACACGTTCTTGGAATTGCTTTCACAGTCACAACGTGAGAACAAAGATCACGATAAAGAGAAGTGGTAGATGGCCCATCCATGGAGACATTCAAGGCCAGGCTTGATGAGACTCTGTGTAACCTGATCTAGTGCAGGAGGTCCCTGCTCACTGCAGGGGTGTTGTACTAAATGGCCTTTGAAAGTTTTAATATAAATATTGAACTGCTTCTTCATCAAGAATCTAGCATCAATTGTGTTTGAGATATGATGACAATATTATAGACAGTGAGATATCCAATCCATGCAAGTGAGATTACAGTGGAGTTCTAGAACAAGAGATGGAATAGAATGGAATAGTTTATTTCCCTTAGGTTCAAATTTCAAGAGCCAGCTAAGAAAATGAAGGAATTTTTTTTTTTTTTAAAGTATGCATATTCCTCCAAGTAAAAAGCTTCCATATATCTTCTCTCAAAAAGAAAAGAGGTCATCTGAAATAGAGTAGGATGGGAATCAGGGCGAGAACATTTGTAAGGAGGTTTACCTTTCACAGGGCAGGCACAGAACTGCAAGACTGATTCTGAAACAGAAGCGTGAACAGAATCAAGCTCTATAGGTTAAGAATTCTCAGGATATACAGACACACGCACATGTATATTAAAACTGGAAATAAACAAAGGTAAAGGTTCAATGAAAGTATTACTGCTTGTATAAGCCAAACTTATTCAGTTATTTGGTTTCCACTGTTTACAGTAGTTATTTTAAACATTATCAAAACAGAAGTAATTAAGTTGGCATGAAAGCTGTTACAACTTTTATTCGCCTAGATGTTGAACCATAATTTTCTCAGCAGCTCATCTTCACACTTTGAAAGCATATAGAAAGTCTGCTTAATTTCCTATTATGTAACATGTACCAAATGCAAAAGAAAGGAATATGGAATAAAATGTATCTAGAAATTTTCAGTTTAACTTGATATTTCATACTTCATACAAGTTTAGTTTGATAGGAAGAAAAGGAACAAGAAAAGAAGTCATCAATTTAAAATTATATTATTTGGTCCTAATACTTGAAGACGTGAAAGTAAGTCAGAGTTTCGATGGAAAGTATTCTGAGAGTAAAAACAGAGGGAAAAGAAAATAATCCTCTGCAAAAGACTTGTCACCTACCAGTAGATGAAAAAGTATTACTGCCTAGTGAGTAAAATAGGAATTTAATTTTGTAATAGTCCAAAATATAGTAAATTTCACTACTTTATTAAAATGCATTCAGGTACATGAAACACATGGCACAAATACCAACAATTACATCAGAAAGATGTGTAACAACAGCACTTTTGCCATTCATAGAATGATAGAATGATAGAATAGTTTGGGATGGAAGGGACCTTAAAGATCATCGAGTTCCAACCCCCCTGCCATAGGCAGGGACTCCTCCCACTGGATCAGGCTGCTCAGAGCCATGTCCAGCCTGGTCTTGAACACCTCCAGAGAGGNTAGTACTGATCCTTGAGGAACACCACTCGTCACTGGTTTCCACTTGGACATAGAGCCATTGACTGCAACTCTTTGAGTTCGACCTTTCAACCAGCTCCTTATCCATCTGTCAAACCCATTCTTTTCCAGTTTGGTGACCAGGATGTCACGCGTCAAATGCCTTGCACAAGTCCAGGTAGATGATGTCAGTTGCCCTTCCTTTGTCCACCAATGATGTGACTCTGTCATAGAAGGCCACCAAATTGCTCAGGCATGGTTTGCCCCTCGTGAAGCCATGTTGGTTGCCTCCAATCACCTCTGTGTCATCCTCCATGTGTTTTTGCAAGACCTTCAGGAGGATCTGCTCCATGCCTTTGCCAGGCACAGATCTTGATCTTTTATGTCTATTATGAAGACAATGGTAAAAACCATTAAAATACCCAACAGATTTGGCTGCTTTTTCTATACTTTAATGCTTTTCTGATGGGAAGGAGGCAATAGCACCTAAAAAGAAATCACAGTAACTTCTGCAATGGTATTTCTGTAGCAATGTCACCACAACTCATGTCTTCTGGAGCAATGACTTGTCATGAACAAAGCGATGTTAAATAGGACATGATGTAAATCATTGGGTAAATACCTGCATTCTCCATAGCACTCAAATAAATGTCTGAATACTGACAAAGTTACTTTAACAGATTTGAATCAGCTAACATACTGGGATTTTACTTATCAGCGTTAAAATCAAACTATCATTCAATAGCTGTTTTAACTGTGGTAGCCTAAACACAACGACAACTAAATGTCATGTTTTTACCTAGTCAGTAAATTCTTTATTTGATAGCCAGATGGTGATTATACCGGAAGACAGAGTCAGTTTTCCTAAGGTAAAATTCCTTTATATCAGTTGCAGGACATAAGAGAAGATAATTTCCAGGGTTAATTTTTTTCCATCAAAAATACTAGAAATTCAAACATTGCACAGCAAGTAGGGATGGGTATATGAGTTATGTTCAGCATGTTAATCATAATCATTAGATATACCCTGTGTCAAGGTGAAGTGAGTTACCCTGTCTCAAAAATAAAGACAACTCAGGTCCGCATTTTCAAAGTTGTTACAAACTAAACAACACTTGACAGTTAAGAATACACTGATCTTCATTTTAGAAACATTCTGTGTCTATGACCCAAGAAGACAGACTGCAAAGGGGAATAGATGAAAAATATCTCAGTTTAATTTTAAGAAAATCAAGAGTTTCTTAATCTAATAAATAATAAAAGCTGCAAACTTTGTTATTGCTTTTGTTTCTTTTCTTTCTTGATTTGGATAGTCAAGAATCCCAAAGGGAAAAGAAAAACAGAACGAATTTAAAATCAAGATGTAAACCATCATTGAATTTTTTAAATTTCATTTTTAATTCTATTTACTGGCATTCACAATCATGCCTGCAATATGTATTTTCTGTATGAGCACTATCAGCACTTGGATCTTAATACTACTGTTTCCTGCAGGCACTCACACTGAATATTTGCAAAAGCCTAAGGGGTGAGAACAAGAGACAGCAGTGACAATACCACTAGAAAGAAACAAACTTCTTTGTGTGAAAACCTACTCTTGTTCTCGAAATAACCCAAACACAATCCCAAGTTGAAACTTCCATTAAATACCGTTGCTCATATCACAGCCTGCTATATCCAAACTCATTCACCTGTCCTCACTTGGGGAGATGGAAATGCAGTTCAGGATGGAAGTGACAAGATATCCTCTTACCCTCTAAGAATTACAGCAAATACATTAGGCCAGCTTACTCCCATTTTTGACTGGTAAGGACCTTTTCTAGCTGTAGTTACTATTGGCAGCAGAAAGTAATCTCCTTCTATCCACCGCCTTTTGGATAACCAATTCATTTTTTCCAAAACATTCAGATCATAAAACTGAATTCCAAGTATCCCACATACTATTTTATGTTCATTGTTCACATGCAGTGATCTCGTTCCAGAACACAAGACTGATGCTTTGGTAGGCAGCTATGGCTGAGTCATAAGGCACTGAAAGAAAGAAGCTTTGGGGAAACTACTTTGTCCTTAGACCATCTTTTCTGTGAAGTATTTCTGCCAAAACAGTGCAGCAAGCCTATTAGTGTAAAAGGAAGATATTTAAAGTGGGACATTAGCAGGGTCACTGTTAGAAATATGTTCTTTAAATTTCAACAGAAACCTTTCCTGTACCTACATTCCTAGGAACATTTTAAAATCAGGTTACTATCTTGAACTACAAAATACCTAAAACATCCAGACAATTCCATAAATGTTATTATAGATATTACAGAGATGAGGACCAGCCCATTTAATACTGTATCCTGGCACTTCCAAATACTTCAGAGAAAAAATTACTCCAAATAAGAAGTCTGATAAGGTAAAAGCCATCTATTTGGAAGAGTCCTTTCTAGTTTTACCTATAGCATATGAACAAGCCAAATGTTAATTAGAGTGAGCTTTCACATACAAATGGAGTGTAGATTTCAAAAACAAAACAGGAAAGTAGTAATTTACTTGGGAGTAATGTAATTTTATGAAATTGCTTCTAATTAAAATTATTCTATAAATGTAAAACAAAAGTATCGGTTAATACCTTACATAAACTAAATTTAGATATCAGTTGAGTAGCTTATTCACAGTATTTACTATAATAATAATAATACTTTTCTAACTTTGATGATTTAAAAGTTTTGGGACTTGATACCAAATAAGGGTTTGTGTTGCATAAAGCAAAATAATCTTTCAAACTCCTGTGCCTTTGTACTCAGAATGTGACTCACTGAATCTACATTTTGTGAAAGTACATGTAGGAGTAAAACACTTATGTATTATCAAGAAATATGACATTATAATCCCAAGAGGTTACTATTTATAGGAAAAAAAAAAAACTACTCCTATTCTCTTTCATATCTAAGTGTAAAGTGAACACCTTCCATTAACTCTATCTTCTATTAACTTTATAGAGAAAAAGAATAAAATATTTTTGCATGTATTTTTAACACTTTCAATATGAAGGTTTCAAGTTGGCCATGAAACAAAAACATTTTTTTCAAAGAGAACATCCAAGCAAACATCTGTACTCTATAAATAGATCACTGTAAGGTCAGAAAAGGGTAATTTAAAAAATTTCTTCTCTTCATTTACCTTTCTTATTTTCCCTTTGCAATCTTTTTTTTACCTTGTTTCTGATGTGGTTCTTCAAACACTAACAGCCCAATAAACCAGTGCCATAGCGATTCAGTGTGCCACACTTAGGTGAAATTTCCCAGCTGCAAACTGAAGTCATCAGTAAATTCTACTCCTAAGATGTTTTGTTTGTGCAGATAAACCATTTTATTCTCCAGTTTCTTTAATACTCAAAGCTACTGTGTATTAGAAGAGAGAGTTATGCTGCTGTATCTCATGAGGAAATTGTGTTGACAATTCCTCAATGTTGAGCAGCCGAGTGACACAGAAGCATTTACCTCTGACCATCAACAGAGACTGGGAGGGGAGAGGGTAGAAATATCAACTGCAGGAGGGTGTAAGCTGAACTATGAATTCCTCAACCACCAGCTCGCTGCTGAAATGTGTAGGAGTGGTCACAACAATGAAGAGTTTAATCTGTTGGGCTTTTTTTCCTTTCTCATCTGATTCTGAAGAGAGACTACAGCAGTACCCCAGAGGAGTGGTGATAAAAAACAATGGAAAAAATATGACATACGGCTACAAGGTAGAAGCTTGGAAGCCTTCTGAAAAGCTCCTAACAAGGAACTGCTCTGGTAATGGAGAACCAGCAGAAGCCACCACAGTCACAGGTCCTCCTCCTCAATAAGGACACTTGCTTCCTGGACTTAAAAAAGCCACGGAGTAGTGAAACTAAGAGACTTTTTTTTTTTTTTTTTGAACGTTGAGTGGGGGGAAAAGTGCATTTTTGTTAGTTGACAGTTTTAAAACTGTATTACTACTGATTACTTCAAAGAAATCAGTTGAAAGAGCCCACTGAAGAAGGCCACAAACTGCCACCTTAGGTCACAGAAGTAATGAAGGAACATCCTGTGCAACGCACACTCAAAATCTTCATTATTTCAGCAATGCTGTCAGTGAAACAGCATTAACTTCTGTCTCATGAAATATAAACCATGACCACAGACCAGAGTTAGATCATTTATGCCATGGAAAAGAAAAAAAAGAAAAAAGAAATTAAATTGTAGTGATAGTAGCAGACAGTAAACTACTTATAGCAATTCACTTCTTTGTATCCCCATGTGGCAGTGAATACACTTCTTCACCACACAAAGTAGACCAACGCTCCTTTTTTTTTTAATCCAAAACTCACCTAGTCTAAAAACCAGCCAGTTGATTAAGGAAAGGCAAGAGAAAATACACTACCATAAAAAAAACCAAAACACACAGCCAAACTACCACAAAGCACCTGTATTTTCATTGTGGTTCTTAATTTTTTGTTGCAGTAGGTACAGAGTTACTGGCACCTATCTCCAAGTTCCTTTGTGATCTTAAACTAAAGACAACAAGAGGGAGAGGAAGAACAAGAACCAGAATTGGGGTAGAAGAAATAGAGAATACGATCCTGTGGGAAGAATGGGAGTGAAATGAGAGTAGGAAAGAATTCTCCATGAGAGCAGCAGAATCCCAGCGCCCCTGTTGTGGTTCAAGCAGCAGTGGGCACCTGCCTAGCACTGGAAGACTTACTTCTTAGGGAAACATCTGGGGATCCTTCCACCTGTGTGCACTGGGGAAAAGAGTATGACAT
Source organism: Turnix velox (assembly GCA_013400935.1). Classification (NCBI taxonomy): domain Eukaryota; kingdom Metazoa; phylum Chordata; class Aves; order Charadriiformes; family Turnicidae; genus Turnix; species Turnix velox. The sequence goes on from VZTY01015460.1 coordinate 14,888, forward strand.
TCTGAAACAGTAATCTCTAGATTCAACATCAAATGGAAGTCTGAGTTTGTGCCTTACGCACTGTAGATTTTTTTTCTTGTCATTTCTCTGCTTCATTTGTTTGTTGTCAGTGACAGCAAGAGAAAGAATTAAGCAAGGAAAAATTGCAGGAATATTTCCCTGAGTCATAGCAGTACCTGAATGGGACTGACAGGTGATACAACACCCAGCAACTCCTTCTGACCCATGATGTCAAGAAACATCCTTTCCTTGCAGTCTCAGTACTTGCAATTGTACCAAATCTCCTCATCAATGCAAGTAAAAAATTCCCATTTTTTCAGATATGCTTTTTCTTTTTTCAAGACCAGTACCCATTGTTCATGCTAAAAGACATACTGTTTTTCTTTAGTTTACTGATCACATTATAAGGAAATATGCTGGCAATTTAATTTTGTCTGCCACAAAACAAACAGAAAACTCAGTTTTCAACATCTAGCCAAGAACTTTTCTGGTTATAATTTGGGTTTAAACCCATACAGCAGGATGATTATCATAAACAATCTGCAAAATGGCCAGAAAACAAAGTCCTTCCTTGTAATCTACCAGTAACAAACCACAAAGAAAGAAACAAAGTAATGTCAGCTTTTCTTTTAATTCGCTTTCAAAGTTTTTTATAGACCAGCTGAGAGGTATTCCTTCCAAGTAAACTGGAGATTTTTAAAGGAACCAAAGAATTCTTCCAGACATTTTTCTTGAAGCATACCTTAATAAATCTCTCTGAATAAAGAAAACTTAAAAGTAGATAAATCTGTCTTTGAGGATAAAGAATTAGAGAAGGGCTGCAAGCATTACAAAATTATACTCATGCTTCATCTCAATTTATTTTTGTCTGCCTAATCATTAACAGAAAAGAAAAAGACTGACTTTCTTCTTCAGGAAAGTGAACAAAATATTATTTTAGAATACAGTATAAAAATTGCCTTTTAATAATCTATATGTAAATACTAAATGAGCAGAGAATGGGATTTGTATGAAAAATTTAAAAAGCATTGCTCTTCATCATTAAATTCAAAACAATCAGCATATTCTGATGAGGATTCGATTAAAAAAGCATTATATTAAATTTATTACTCAGTTGTAAATATCAATTCAGTCTGTGTGCAGAACAACGTAAATCTGCAGTAAACAGATAAATCACTCTGGAAGAGAAATTTCACCTACACAACAACCCAAATAAAATAAACAACCAAAAAGCCACCGCACTTTGATATTGCTCCAACATCAAGTACATTTGGTAATGCATATCATGTCTTAGCAAATCAATTTAAATGATAAAAAATACAATAACCAAGAGGCACAATTAAAATATATGAGTATTTGGCTATCAAAAGCTGTAAATTACTTCAAATTTATGTAAATTTTGTTATGCCATGTGGGAGATGGGAAGGGTCTGTCAGATCACAATACAGATGGAAATTCTTTAATCAATCTTGACAGAGAACAAACCAAAGAGACTGACAGACAGACAGAAATCACATATGCTTCATTTCCTTTAAGAAAAAAAATTACTAGAAGTCTTAGTAATAATTATCAGTAAGTTTATGATAGCAACTGTGATAGCACCCACAGATTTCACCATGCCATGCTTGGGAGAGAATAATGACAGCAGAGAGTTTATCACCCTGGAGAGCACGGAAAAACAAAAGGAAGATGAATCAAAGATGAGCATGTGTCTCACTTTTATTACTCCTTTAATATCTTATACTGATATGACTGGACTGTGCTGGAGAGAGGATGTTCAACAGCACAAGAAAGCTGGAGGGGGTGAGTTCCCTCACCTGGGTGAAAGGACAAAGAGGAGAAGAGAAGGGTGAGGAATGAGGAAAGGCTTTTTCAAACCTGACAGACATATTTCTGGCCAAAAAAAAACAAACCTAGCTGTTGCTCCAGAGCGCTGGCCATGTCAAGATGACCCATGTTGTTTCAGGGAGGCTCTGCCTAGCACCAGGCTCTACAAACACATTCCCATCATGGGCAGCAGCATCAGGCATCCCAGCTTGAGTACCACCATCAGCCACAACAGGCTCAGTGTCAATGCTTTCCTGTCCTCTAAGTTCCTGTTCATTATTTTCATATTTTCTCTTTGGCATATAGGAACAGTATAATACCAAGTTTGAACTAAATTTCTCCATGACTATAAAAATATTTTTGATTAAACAGATGTCAGCAGAATTTTATGGAGTGAAAATTGAGTAACAGATGGTGAGGTCTGGGGAGTTCAAAGAGGCTGGATTTTATTAAAAAGGAAATTTCAGGAAAAGCATTTTGCTGGAAATATTGATGCAGTGTTTAAGCAAACATAAAAATATTCTTACTTGATAGAAAACAGTAAGTAGTTTTGTTTTTTTTAAAGAAGGAGTAATGCTATAAACCTGAAGCCATTATAAAAGGGATTTTATTCTGCTCTCTTTTTACTGAATATAGCTTTTCATGCATGACATCAAGCTTCTCAAAGAAAAATAATATACTTAATGAAGAAGGAAAAAAACACAACTACCAAACCAAAAATACCTTGATTACCTTGATTACCTTGATTAAAGATCTCGGACAAAATACATCTTTTTTGTGTCACATATGCTATTGTGAATATTCAACCACGGATGATTTCTTATCCCAAACTTAGTATTGTAAGTATGAATCAAAATTGCAAGCAATGGCAAATGCCATTAAGTAATGGCATAATGAGACTAAGGATTGTAACTTCTGACTATTAATGTATCTCCTCTTTTCCAGCTTTACCACTTCGAGTGGAAAAAAAACCAAAACATCTCTGTCCATAGAATATAGACGGAGGCAATGAAATTAAAACAACAGCAGAAACATAATTATCAGAGTACAATATGATTTATCTCCCTACTCGTATGGGTCTAATGCCTTTTCTTAAAGGTGGTATTTTTAAAATTTTATTACATCGTAGGCCAAAAAACCAACCAACCAAACAAAAAAAGGCAAGTAGTTTCAGATTTGTAACCAGGCTTATTCTGCTTCAAGGAGAAAGCCACAGTGCCCTATTAAATAGCATTAGTGGGCTATATTAGATGTCCATAGGGAAAGGCTATAAGAAATCTGATGGTTTCAGAACATTCAACCATGTGAAGGATAGCTACCTGTTGTCCAAAGAAGTTCTGCACGTGCAGGCCAGAGCTAAGATACATCCTATGATGCCCACTCCTATTTCACTGAAGGGACAGCAGCAGGCAGGGTCCCGGCCAACTCCTCACACAGAGGAGCTGACAAAGCCAGGGTCCCACTCATAAGCAGTGCCAGCCAGCGCAGCCCCCATTCCCACAGCACACTCCATGGTCTCACCAAAGCCTGGATAGAACCTAACTCTTACTGTGATCTGCTAAAACTGTAGAACATCAATTTTGGGTACTGTCTTTAAGTGCACAATGACATTACTGCTAGTAAAAATCCTAAAATCACAGAAAGGTTAGAGTTCAAAGTGACATTGGAGCTCAGCTCATTCCACTCCCCTGCCCTAGGCAAGGACACCTCTCACCAGCCAGTTCTGGAGCCCTCAACATCCAGCCTGGCCTTAAACCCTTCCAGGGTCACAGTCTCTCTGGGCAGCCTGGGCCAGAAGATCACAGAATATCAGGGATTAGAAGAGACCTCAAAAGGATCATCCAATCCACCAGTTAGAGCTGGAACAGCTAGATCAGGTCACAAAGGAATGTATCCAGGCAGTCTTTGAATGTCTCCCGAGAAGGAGGGGATCATCCTCTACTCAGCACTGGTGAG
>VZTY01015462.1:0-42498 GCA_013400935.1 Turnix velox
CTCCTTCTCTGGACACATTTAAAACCCATCTAGACAAGTTCCATTGTGACCTGGTCTAGGTGTTCCCGCTCTGGCAGGGGAATGATCTTTTGAAGTCCCTTCCAAACCCTGATATTCTGTGATTCTGTGTGAGTTGTCTTCTGTAGCACAGTGTTTCTTATCCCAAGGAGCAGAGATGTCACCTGCCAATTCCCTGCTACAGCAATTAAGATGGACCATATCTAAAATATCTAAAATATGGTCACTTCCACATTCATGTGCTCTGGCTTAGGATGCTTAGGTTACCTGGAGAGATCTAAGTGTTAAGCATTTGAGTGACTAAAAGTAATCACTTTTTGCAATAATCACAAGAAAGAGTTCTTCATGTATCTTACTTTTCCCTGAAAAGGAGCCACAAGGTGAAATTGGAGCTATTTCTTTTCTTTTTAAATATGAGAAGTACCAAACACAGAGATGAGATGCCATGCTCAGAGTTTAGAGATGGCTGTGGCTCTCCTGGGAAGGGAATGGTCCCAGACACCTAATCACATTGATGATACAGATGCCCCATATGAAAACTCTTATCATTATTGCAATAGGATTGGTGGCATCAAGGAACTCATAACCACATGATGACCTCTGGTGTCAATGATATATACAATGCGGCTACTCTACTATTAAAAAATGTGTGACCATCATCACTTAAGCTGGTAAAGTCTAGAAGCGTTCAGTGCACTTCAGTCCTCAAGATTTGGACTCCTTTCTCTTGAACTTTGAAAATCACTGCCTTCATGATGCCTATTCAGCCCTGCACAAAGATTCATGCAAAGACATGCCAAAAAGACCCAGACTTCAGCTGGTGCTAAATTATTGGATCTGACAATGAAATAGAGGTGTGTGGTTCAAAGCAGTGACAATGTCTTGGTGGCTGCCTCCCATCACAAACGTTCACAAGACTTGAATCAAAAGAAATACTTTTCCACAAGCCTATAATTCATTGGCTATTAATCTTTCTATCTGGTGGTTATGTGTTGAATCCCCCGGAGCCAAATTGCAGCCTGTGGCTGTCAAGCCATTGCTTGGAAAAAAGAACAAGAATGAGTCTGGGCTCCTCAGGTCTCTCTAAATCTGCAGGCAATAAACAAGTCTAAGTCCTTAAGTCAGACATGCTGTCAAGTCATAGGAACTATGCCATTTTTACCAACTTCTTACAAGTCTGTCTTGACACTTAAAGGGATCCTTACAGCTGTTCTTTCTCTGCTTCACTTGTTCAGTTGCTACTGAACAGAGATTGAAAAGGAAGTGCATCCAGCGTTAACCCCATTTATCTCTTTGAAATCCAGGCAGTTAATTCAAAGGCAGGAACTTGAAATTTGTTCTGATAAGAGGAAAACTGATGATGAAGAGAGCCATCTGTGATATGAAATCCAATTTCTCCAAAGAAAACAGAAGAGAGGATCTGGGATCCTTGTGTCCTGTGTCAGCCAGCAGCCCCATCTCCAGACTTTCACTCCATATTGCCCTGCCAACAAAACTCCAGTATCTACTTTTGCTGTATCTTGCTTTTCACTCATCAGCTTGCACCAGGAAAGGTTTAGTATGATTTTTTGGAAAAAAAAAATAAAAATCTTCACTGAAAAGGTTATCACACTCTGGAACAGGCTTCCCAGGGAAGTAGTTGAGTTACTATCCCTGGAAGTATTGAAAAGATGCATAAATGTATCGCTGTGGTACATGGTTTAGTGATGGACTTGGTGGTGTTAGGTTTATGATTTGACTCAGTGATCTAAAAAGGTCATTTCCAATATAAATGATTCTCTGTGGCTTCCATGGATTCTTCTCAGCCAGGTGTGTCCTTAGTGTGAGCAACACCTTACAAAGAGAACTGATAATACTGCATATAATAAGTTTAAGGGTTTTTTTACCGTTACTTCATAAATGAATGATAGGGGTCCTTCCACTTCTCCCTTGACCTCCAGTTTTAAAAAGACTCACAGGAACCCATTTTCTCACTTGCAGTCAGACCCTGGTCAGTCATTTGAGCTCAGAACAGGTAGCCCATGTGGCAAATTGCTGGATGGCAGCCTCTATTGCCTCATTGTGGTTTTATACATGAATACCACATACTTACAATCCTCTTCTGCCTCCCTGTTTTCAGTGTTCTTACACCTTATTCCTCAGTATCTTTAGAAGTCTACTTTGCTTTTGCTTTTCTTGTCTTAATTTAAAATTACAGTCTTTTCAAAGTGGAAACTGTTCAGAGTAGCCAACACAGCATGACTCCAGAAGGGGCAAAGCAGACACAGACCTGTTATGTCTCCCTGCTCAGGCCTCATTTCTTTTTGTTGGCTTCAGCTTGACGGTTATTTTCTAGCTGAGTAATTTTATTTTAGATGCTTGAAAACATAAAAAGTTTGCAAGCAGAGTAGAATTGCTCTATATGTGACCAAGTACTGTTCCCAACAACAAAAATCCTTTGCTAGTACAGCTCAGGACTGTTCTTAAAACAGAACAGGCTGTGCCACAAGAGGTGTTTTGCCAATAAATAAAATGTAGTTGTCACTTTTCCAGTAATTTGAGGCAGTTCTTTGGCATCCTGTTCAACCTTCTAATGAGAATAGATCTCTTAGTAAATGTTGCTTTAGGCCATTATTCTGGAGATAACAAGCAGAAGCATTAAGCGTTTGTTGGAAGATGATATTAAACAAAGGTGAAGTTACAAGAGTTTACCTCTATAATTTTTAGTGTCCATAATTGTCTACCTGATATTCAGGACATTTTATCTTATAATTACATTACATAAGGATATGGTAGTATTTATTCTTATATGACTCTGAGAAATTAGTCACCCATAAAATGCTACAGAAATCTGGGATGCTGAATTCTGACAAAATCCAAGATAATTTTTGTTTCTTTCCTCCTTTCTTCTGCAGTGAAAGAGTGATCTGCACCCTTTCAAGCAGAATGTGCCACAAGATGACTAGGCACGCTGACCTCTCTGGCACGCACAAGTGATGATGATCTCCACTTAGTCATATTAATTAGTTGCTAGAGCAATTAACCAGAAGAGCAAATAATCCATGCCAGATGTTTCTGGATTGTTTTTTGGACTGAAAATGCTGTTGAGTTTCCAAATTCACAATCCTGCAGTGACAGACTCTTCTTCATCCTCTCTCTAATTCATCAGATCCTGCTTGTGTTCTTAAAGCCCAAAGCTATGGTTGTATGACCCAACTACCACACCACCTCCTCCACTCTTCTAGTGTGGGGAGAGATTTAAAACTGTTGGTTAAATTTCTTTTTCCATCTGCAGACCCACATTCTTCTTCCTCAAAGAGATTATTTTGCCTGGGGGAGGAAGAAAAGCAATGTGTCAGAGCTAATGTATTTACGTGCTAATATTTAGATACATGTAATATTTATGTAAAGGAGAACAGTGCGAAATAGAAGGTGGCATTTGCATCAGTAACTCTGACTGGAGTCTGGGGAGAAAGCTCTGCTGCTTCTTCAGGTTTTATTGAGTATCACAGAGTGGAGATTTCTCATTTTTAACCAGTTATTTATTTATGTTACCTTCACACTATGTTAAAAATGGTACTCTCTTGAATGCTCTTGAACTACTTTTCCTAGATGCAGTTATATGGTGTGTCAAGATACTGTCTTACTATATTTATCCTCACATGGGCTTTAATTACTTCGTGCACGCCCTGAAGAGAAACCAAATGCAGTGAAATTTTTGTTGGGGAACTAAATTCTTACCCACATGGCTGTTTTTTGTTCATCAAATGACATTAATAAATCTAAGCTTATCAAATGTAGGCTTGGTTCATTTAAGGGGGGGGAACAACATATGTTTTTTTAAATGCTCCTCTGTGACATTATGAATGCAGCGTTGTTTCTTTTGAGCCTGTAGTTGGTGGTGTTATGCTGCTAACATGTTTTCATTCTTGGGAGCCATCCATCATTGCACCTGCATCCTTACAGGCCCTTCTTACTGTCTTCCTCCCTTCCAAACACTCTCTCAATCTATTTTTATGAAACTCTGCCACCGCCACGGTATTACACTGCATTTAAGGGCTATTCTGTCTTTTCTACTGAACAGTCAAAATTACAATAATCCTCTTCTCAAAGAATTGTTCCTTGGCAATATGGTTTTTATTTTGTTTCTTTCTGTAGGAGATTTGAACTATATTTGGCATTTATTTATTTTTATTGTTGGACAATATCTTTGGCTGACTTTTTCTTCTTGCACCACTTGAGTCTGCACTTCCCCCAGCTCCCCAGTTTTACAATAATTTTTCTTACTTTTTATGCTGTGATGGAGACACTGTCACAGTGATGACAGTCCTGGCAAATGTCCATGACTGGCCCAAGTGCCCCTTACACCTGCTGGGTTTTTTCCTCCTGTTTCTAGTTTAAATAATCCTCCATAACCTTGTCAGTTTTCTATGCCAGCTGTCTTGTCCTACTTTCTTGAAGGTGGAGCTATTCCTCAGTTCCAAGCTTTTTCTTTCCAAATAACCCCAGTGAGCCCCCTCCTTTCACATTTTCCCCTCTTCATGCTGCTTTGAATTAGTTCAGACACTGATAATCTAGCTAGCTGATTCTGCCAGCACTACACTCTGTTAATAATCAAGTTTTGTTTTTTTTTTTTTGCACTTTGAAAGTCATAGGACCTGCAGACAACCATCATTCTAGTTGCACTGGATGATAGCTAAAATCTCCCAAGAGCAACATCAGAATTCACTATCACCTATCATTGGTAGGCTAAGTAAGCTCAATGCAGATTTCCTCTTTGTAATTTATTCCTGTTAATACAAACCGGGGGAAGGGCCACAGAGATAATTTGTAGCATGCTCTGAACATCAAGATAAGGATTCTATTGGAACAGAGATTGATTGTATTTAGAGCCATGGGACCCCCAGTGGATATATCACCCAGCTGTTCCCTCTTATTTACAGCAGTACAGCTTTAGCTTAGATGCTGTTACTGCTCTTGGCAGCAGCAGCACCACAGCACAAGGATACAGGGAACTTCCAAACAGCTTAATTTCAGTCTTTTGTCCTCTGAGGTTCAAGGTAGGAGAACGTATCATAATTTCAGACACCTCCTGCCACTGAACTCGAGAAGTTTGACTTATTTGACCTGCAAATTACAAAACAGCCCTTACAGATGTTGCATCCCCAACTAATAATATTTTTAATGAGCTAATCTAATGTTTCTGCAGCCTCTTTGTGTCTCAGCATGGTAACACTGTGTCATCATTAAGGGGAATGATGTGTTTGCATACTGTTCTCTAAGGGAAAAGAGGTTTCCTTAAAAACAATTTCTATATTATATGACCAGGCTGGACATGGCACTGAGCAGCCTGATCTAGTGGGAGGTGTCCCTGCCTATGGCAGGGGGGTTGGAACTCGATGATCTTTAAGGTCCCTTCCAACCCAAACTATTCTATGATTCTATGATTTCTTTACCACAAAAATTTAATTTTGTAGCTGCAGATCTTCTTGCATGTGTCTCCCATCACAGTATCTCTGCTGTGTCATTTAGGTACAGATTCACTAAGAGTTGTTTCATAACAATGAATAACACATCTGAGAACAGTAAGACTCAGACCTGGGCAAAGTAGACTTATTTGAGGACTGGGATTTTTGCTTTGATTTGTGATTTTCATTTGTTTGGTTTTGATTTTATTTGTTTTGTTGGGTTTTTTTGTCTGTTTGTATTTTTATTGAGATGGCAAATAGGAGGGCAGAAATGAGACAATAATAAAGGGAATGCAAGTATCAATTAGTGCTACCCAGGTAGCTGCATTGCTCAGAAAAGCATTTTAAAATCGAAGGGTTTGTATTTGATTGCCAAAGTTTATGCCAGGAGCAATTTGAAACTGCTGCACAGTGCTGTGTGCATACTTACCATGTATTTACCATATATTTACCCTGTATTCAACCTGCCACCCACATGCAACTTGCCACCTGCCACCCTGAATTCTGAAGCACACACATGACTGCCTACACATTTAGCTTGCCTTTGCAAGTGCACCATTATAAAAATAACCACATCTTTGATTCTCACATTAGAGGTATACATGTTAACTCGATCATGCACTGCACATTAGAGGCAATTATTTGTAAATGGATATCATATGCTGTTAGTACAAGGTGGTTTTGTCATCTCCATTGTTAAGCGGCTAAAATAGTTTCAGATTCTTGGCAAGGGTTCCCCAATCTATAAAATATGGATCCTAGGTATCAGTCATGATACTTACAAGGGAATTGACTGAGATAGCTGCCAAGCCACTCTCCATAGGGTTCAAAAAGTCATGTCAGTCAGGTGAAGAAAAACGCACCCTATGGTGCATCTAAGGATGTGGAAGTCTCACACATCAACCTGAAGTGCTTTTATTAACTGGTCGTGAGCAATCCTTTTTCCATAGATCAGTTTTTTCAAAATTGAAACTTGTCTTTTAGGATGCTGTTCTTAGAGAAGTTTGTGGGCAGAGGAAATTCTTATGTCTTGTTCTGAGAATGACAATTTCAGGTTTTCACTGATATGCAGGACATATTTTGTATTTCAGTATTGTACAGACAGGACTGCGGAGATGTGGCATCTGGATGCAGTTACCTTCACATCTTACATTCACAATATAGGCCACAGCAAAGACATCCAGTAAACCTATTATTCATGTAAAATCTATCTTGTTTTATTTCATGTGAATAACACCAATACTATTAATTTAATAAGCAGCAGGATTTAACTTTTTTTCTTTACCCTTTTCTATACATCTGCTTTTCTTTTCTTATTTAGACTTGTGTCAGATGGATTTGGCAGTATTTGTTGTATACCTATATTGTGGGATGTGCAGTGATCAGGTTTTTCCACTGACTGTTTTGTCTGGGTGATTCTTTTTGACCATGGGAAACTGGATACTTTGCAGAAAAGAGGTAAACCTCAAAATGAAGAGAAAAAACCCTCAAAGATTATCCTTGTCCCATGTCTTCCCCTTTATTTCTCTATCTCCCAAGCAGTGATTTTTGAACCGAATTGTGTGCAGTGACCTTGATATCCATGTCCTGCCATGAGCTCACCACATTGTAATCGCACCATCATCTCAAAATGTAAAATATCCTTCTACAGGAAATTTGACACTATCACAATTATAACAACGGCAGCGATGTAAACTGCATAAAAATATGTTTCATGTCATTGGAAGCAGAAAAGCTAGTAGATGAATTGGATTTCTTCTTCGATGAATCTTCTGTGGATCAGCAGGTTTATTCAGAGTTACTTAAAAAGCAGTTAACATTCCATTAGCAGCAAACTGTGATCTGTGTCAGCAGTAAACCACTGTTCAGTCATTTATTTTAGAATGAGCAGTCACTGCAGGGAGAAATAAAATTATTAAAAGTCTCACAAGCAAATAAATAGAAAGGTGAATCCAGGGATTTTCTTCCTCATTCTAAATATTGAGCCTTCCTCCTAGGAATACTTATTAATAGAGAGCAATATTTTTTTCCTGATGTTTGCTGTAAGCAGGATGAGCCAGAAGTTTCCATTTCTTCTGATAGTTTGGGTTTGTGATCAAAGAGGAAAAAAGTGCATGCTCAGATTTGGCTGCTGGCATGTTATTTTATTTGAGCAGGAGCACTGTTGATTCAGCATTATATCCTCTACTACCCTGGCTTTGGTCCCAAAGAGCTGTCTTAAAATTATATCGTTCCTTGAAGCTGGGAGTAGCAATGCACATTGCCCCATGCCCCAGTGGACTCTTTACCTGATCATGATTACCTTCTGTGCTTAGAGCAATTTTTATCTCTCATTTCTCCTGACTCAGAAAAAATCTGCAGTGATAAAGGAGTTAATGTTAAACTCTTACTATTATTGAAGAGCAAGTTTAGTACACCAAAACCTTTTTTAGAACCATTAAGATCACTTATAAAATATTAGAATGTCATTGATAACCATTTCCAGCTGGACATGAGTCGAACAAGCAGTCTTGAAATCTTCAGAGTTATGAGGCAGCAAAATCTACTCCAAACTCAGCTGCTAATGGCAGGCATCCCAAAGCCTTTTCAGTGCGATCCTTGTGTCATTTTCCTATGTGGTGTTGTGCCAAATAAAGCTTAGCCAAAATCAAACAATTAGAAGTTTGATTGCTTTTGTGTTGCTTTGAAGCTAGTTCTCTGAGTCTACAGTCCTGCAACCCACTAGAGCAGATTGTCCCCACTGCTGGAGATGTCACATAAAAACAGGAGCTCAATAGTTGCTAATGCTGCACAGTATTTTAGTAAGAAATTTAAATGTAGATTCCATTCACCAAGTAACCAGTTTCACATTATGCAATAATGTAGAATAATAATTTGCTTCACAAGGTTTTAATCCTTGTTTTAATTACTCTGAAAGATGAATCATTATAGCAAGACATAAGGAGGCAAGGGAGGAAGAAATACAACCTAATTGTCAGTGACTACACTGGTTGGCCAACCAATGTTTCTTGCAAAACAGTGACAAGCAGATGCACAGCTGACTCATGTGCTATGTTAGACTATGATTAAGACGTTGGACTTAAGTGACATACTGACTTTGAAAAACTTCTTTTGTTATTTTTATATTCACATATAATAAACGGGGTTGGTAGAAGTAACTTTGTATCTCTAATCACATTTGGCGACTGGAAATGAAGAGGTATTAGCTTCACAAATAACCAATATCCCTTCCACTTCCCTGAGATCCTGTGGCACCTGCAAACAGATTAATGTGAAGGGAAATGCTACTTTTTTTCATCCTTTGCAGAAGAAAGGTGTTCTAATGTGGATGAACAAAGGGTTTTTTTAATTCTCTAATGTCTTTTAGTGGTTAGACTAGTGGCATGAGTGGACAGAACACATTGCAATGGTTGCTTCAAAAGCTGTAACCCTGAGGATTTCCTTTTTCAGTCCTGAGCCCTTTGTGCAACAATTGTACTTTGAGCTGTCTTCATTAGTTAAACTCCTTTGCAGATTTCTAACATGTGGGGTGATGTGAACAGCTTGCCCTGCTCCTGTGAAACTTGGATTTGGTGGTGGGTCCAAAAGCTTTGGAGTGAATTCACCAAGACTGAACAACAAAAGCAGCAATTTATATTTCTTTCCTGCCCTGAACTGAAACTCTGAGACTCAGTAATTCCAGTAAAAGGTGGAGATCAAGTAATGAAAAAAAAAAAATCATTCTGGAAATCTTCCAGCACTGCTGTTCAGAAACTGCTTTTTAAGTTATATACCTAGAATTAGAACTTTTGTTCTTAAAAATACAGTCACATCACAGACAGAAGTGCAAACCCTAAAAGTGGGGAAGTAAAAAAAGAATAGACAGTGAATATAGCTTGTAAAATCTATAAATACATGAGGATAATATGTAAAATATTGTGGATGTTACAACTACACAGATACAATTCTCCTTACTTAAAACAGCCTTTGCAAGTACATTCTTAATATCAGAAAAAAATAGTTTTAATTCTAATTAAACACCTGCCACTATACCAGGTTGCTCAAAGCCCTGTCCAGCCTGGCCTTGAACACTTCCATGGATGGAGCACCCATAATTCCTCTGGGAAACAAGTTCCAGTGTCTCCCCATCTCCACAGTAAAGATTTTCCTCTTAATATCTAATCTGAATTTCCACTGTTCCAGTTTAAAGCTGTTATTTGTCATTCTATCCCTACACTCCTTCTTAAAGGGTGAATGCACATCTCTCCTGCAGGCCCCATTTACATACTGGAAGGTTGCTACAAGGTCTCTTCAACATCTTTTCTTCTCCAGGTTGAAAAAGCCCAGCTATCTCAGTCTCCCACCTTTTAATTAATCTCTGGTAGAATTACAAAGTTTTGAGCATCCTGTAAACAGATGCTATTTTAAATAGGCAGTGAAAGCTTAAGAAAAGTGAAACAAGGAAAACAAAGCCTTTACAAAAAAAAGTTCTCACTAAAATGCTTCTGAACACCAAGATCAATAATCAGTTGTGAAACGTTCATATTTCTGATAAATAATTTCTGATTTCTTACCGTCAGAAATGCACTTGCTCCATTTATATAAGCAGACCTAGTTCTATTCGTGGTCCCAGCAGCACTGAAGATAAATATTGCAATAGCTTCATAATATCTTTTAGATGTACATTAGATATCACTATTGACAATATCTTTCCTCTATTGTGTGCTACATTTGTAAGGTTTTGGTTTTGCTTTAGATTACCTGGTTTCTGACCAGAATGAGGCACACTGCATTTACAAGGAGATATTAAACAGCGACATTGCTATTTGATATGTTCCCAGCATTTTCTGTAATAGCTTCTCTAAAGTGTGTGGCATAAACAAAATCCTCAAGCACATTGCAGTAAAATGTTTTTATTGGTGCTCATTTACACTGACCTACATAGTTTGTTCTCAGGCTCCCCATTTCTGAGCAATCATGCTCATTCTGTATTTGTGCCAAGAAAGCACTTAATCTGTGCCAAGCCATTTTTTTTTGTTAAGGTACATTCTGCAGTCCAAATAAAGGCACAAATACAATTTTCAGTCTACAAGTAAAATCAGGAAAAACAATCTCAGTGAGGAGAGATGGCAGGAGTTAACCACCAGGTGGTCTTACAAAGCATGTCAACATAGATCTGATTTCCCACATTACAGCAACACCAAAGTCTGAATACCCATCATCTAATGTCACCTTTGTATAGGAACAATGGAAATGGAAGTACAATATGAATGGCCCCTGTGGCTTGTTAATGTAAGAAAAAGAAAAGCAAAATCTACCACCATTGCTCAATGACTTTTGTCAGCCTTCTATATTTCAATACTCTAAAGCAGTCTTTAAAATTAACACAAAATGACTCAGGGAGGATGTTTTATTTTCATCCTCTGTAATGCATAATTATCTAAGATTTGGTGGGCTACAGGATCAATAAATCATTATTCTGATTTATTTTCTGCCTTAATTAATAAAATTTTTCAAAGCAAGTGAATCAAGCTCTGGAACAATGAGATATAAACCTGTTTCACCTTAGCAAAGTACTTAAAACTTTGGTTGAGGAACTTTCTGTGAAACAGATTAGGGGTTGGTTTGTTTGCTCAGTTTGCAAAGGTGTAATATGTTGAATGTCACACATCTAACGTTCATTGAAGCTTCATATTACTAAACTAATATCCCTTACAAAGAAAAGCATAAATTTGAATTCTACAGTTCTCAAACATACTTTTTCAACTCAAAGTCTGTTCTCATTAGAACTTGCTGAATTCTCTATGATATAGAAAAACTGTTAGGTAAGCATCCAAAATCCCTCAGAGAAAAATAAGAACACTAATGGAGCCCAGGCACTCTGAATCTTTCATACAAAGCAACCAACCAATGTATGTTGTATCTGCTCTTATAACAAGTAAGTAAACAAACAAATAAAAACCCAGATACTCTATTTTTTTTTCTGAGAATTTATTTGACAGAAGTGTCCTCCCTCACCAAAAAAATAACAAGTCAAAACTTTCTTGGCTTTGTCCTTAGAACCAAAGGTGCCCCCTTGATGGGTGAAGATACCCCAGTGGTGGTAAGCTTCAGATTTTCATGCAAAAAATTGCGCTGCCGAACTGTGGCAGATTTCATGTATCTGCTGGTGGAAATCACTTTTGCTGGCCTTGTAGGTGGTGTGGTCTGTGGAGGCAATCCATTGATTTCATACATCCACTGCATTGATTGTGTCTGAAAAGAATGAACAGACATCCAGGAAAAAAAAGTCAGTGATCATATACCTTGCAACTTTTTGACAGTGATTTATCATGCTGCATTGATTTCAAAAGATATTTATCCTTTTCCATATAAACTACTGGGATAGCAGCAGACGAGAATTGCATTCCTAGAAACCAGAGAATTGAAATCACATTCAACTTTATCCAAGACAAAGAATAAAAAGATGAGAAATTTAGCTTCCTGAGTGATCTAAGATTCCTTTCTTTTAAGCAAACACCTTAGCTCTGCAGGCAGCTCAAAGATAATTAATATAAATGTCTCAGATTTATGCTGTAGGATTTAATTGCAGCTTTGTTATTGGTAATCAGCCACTATCAAATGGTGCAATTTTTGCATTAAAATGATGAATGAAACTAAGAGAAAAGGACTCTGAGTACGCACCAGAGAATTCAAGCTTTGTGTTGAAATCTCTAGTTTGAAGAATATTTATGTGAATTGAAAATGACACTCTTCGTTTGCTTTCTGTTTATAACAGGTCTCTAGAATGGACCATATGTTTCTATGTCATGTCTTGTAATGCTTGAACACTTGATACTTACTGAGTGCGTGATTCTTATTCTTACTGCACATTGCATCTATCCACACTTAAGTATTATATCTGTGCATACAAAGGCTATACTGCTGTCTATCTCCTTTCTCATTTGTGTCATCAAGAAGAATTTTGTTTGCTGAAGACTCAAGTGCAACTACTTCAGATCTTTCGGTAATTTTTCTTTCAAAATGTTTCACTTTTGTATTTGGTATTAATACTTGAAAGCAGGCCTTTTTTCCAAGTCTTTAGCATTTTCCTGTCATTACATATAAGAAAAGATCTACACACAACATAAATATTAAAAACTAATTTTAAACGATTTGGCATTATCTCCAGCTTTGTACTTTGCAAAAGAAAAAACAAAGCTTTGTGTGCCCACTTAAGGCATGCACTGACATCTATTCATTTGGATTCAGCAACTGGAAATCTCAATTCTATGTTCTTTTTCCTTCTAGGGGATTCTTTTTTCTTCTAGGGAAAAATACATAGAGAACAATGAGTAAAGAATATGGTATGATGTGGTCTACTGAAATATATTCATAAGTGATTTTTTTTAAAATGTAGAAACAGTGCATGAAAATAGTACGTACACACATACATAGTACACAGTACACACTAGAGTATGATTTTGAAGCCTCAAAGCCAAGAATTCGTATTTAATAGAGGGTATTTCCAAATTTCCAAGGTCTGCCTTTCCAAATTTGGCACAACACTGGAATCACACTGCCATGGTGCTTGTGAATCTAGAACAGGTTTGTTGGCACTGGGCTTTTGCATCACACTGCACTGAACTACAAGGACATGGGTTCAAGTCATAAAGATTTATCATTACTCTAACAGTAGTGATTTATATAATTAATCTTCTGTTTAAAACTAACTTAATTTTTAGGGCAATCATTTGAAGATATAACCCATGTTCAGTGTCATTTTTCATCTGAGGAAACAAAAGGTCAGAAAAGCTGCATATACCCTCAAATAAGCACAACAGTCAGCCCTAAAGCATCTTTTTCCCTAAAGCATCCATTTCATCTTCCAGCATGCTTGGCTTTGTGGCCTGTTTGGGGATGGGCACAGGCTAGGGAGTTAACGACTGCTATCAAGTTCCCGAAGCAAGACAAAGCCAGCGATCAAGGCCTGAGGCAGACCTCGCCAGGTTGGAGCCATAGCCACGTGATGTCCTTGGAGGCCTGGGGGAGGTGCCGAAGAACTAGTGAACAAGGAACTCGTGGTCAACTGTGCCGGAAGGAGGAAAGAGAGAAACCGCAAGGGGAGGGTTCTACATTGATGGATGTAACATGTGACCAATCGGAGTGAGTAGTGGGCATGGTTAACCATAGCTGTATATAAGCTTGTCTGATGCTCTCAATAGACGGATTCTGCCTGATCACATTGATCATGAATGTCAGCCCCTTCTTGCGTTAGTGGCCCAGTTTCAGTGCACCAAAGTAGATTTGGCCTATGGAGATGTGCAACAATTTTCATGTAAATTGGACAAATTGTCACATAGCATAAATGCTATCAACCATCACCAAAGCATGAGGTGTCTCTTTGTCTAGTTATTTATTGTATTCTGTCAATTGTGGTCCAGATAAGGGATAGTCATAGGGAGGAGCAGTCAAACATAGAATCATAGAATCATAGAAGAGTTTGGGTGGGAAGGGACCTTAAAGATCATCGAGTTCCAACCCCCCTGCCATAGGCAGGGACACCTCCCACTAGACCAGGCTGCCGAGTGCCCTGTCCAGCCTAGTCTTGAACACCTCCAGAGATGGGGCATCCACAACCTCCCTGGGCAACCTGTTCCAGTATTCTGTACTCATCTCACAGTCATAGCATGCAAGAATGAATTAAAAGAATATTAAACTAAAATTTTTAAGTTTTGTTACATATCAGTTTTGTATTTGCCACTGGAAAAGTTGCAACTGGTGATGTTTACCTGTTAGCTTTCATACATTCCTTCATTGTCACTCTAATTGTCACCCTATTGTCGCTATAGTGTATTTATGGGATATAACTGCAAGTAGTTTTGCATTCGAGTTGCAGCTATTCAAAAGAAGTTTCAGAACATTAAATTTCAAACCATTTGGCATAGGCTTTCTTTTCTGCTATGAACTTACACAGCATTTACATTATTTCACATATAGGCTACATACACTTATAGCTCTTAAATTTCATTGCCATATGAATCGCTAATTACCATCCTTTTTGCTAGATAACTGACTATAATCAGTATTTTGGTAACCAAAAATATACTTTTCAATGCTATTGTTGAAAGAACAGGTGACTTTTTTGCAATGTAATTTTTAAGGAATATTTTTTAAAACATTCAAAATTGGCTGTACTGATTTTACATAGCATCTTCTGAATAAATTGCCTTATTCAAATAAGATTAGTAAGCATAAGATCTCAATAGATATTCCACCATGCATGCATAATTTTTTAACCTTCCATTACTATTCTGCTAAAATCAAGATCTAATTTAAATTGAATATTATTCCTCTGTAAAACAGGCAGATTAACTCATCTTTATTCTTACTCCTATTTAATAATTTGAAATGATCTACTAACTCTACTGTATGTAAAGATGCAATCCAGGAAAAGCAGCTGTGACATGGACCAATTTCTGTATTATACAACCAAAATTAAAGTTTTCTCTTAAAGTAAATTGCCCTCCTAATTTGAATATTTGTTTTATTAAATTCAGTACAAGATAAAATGCTTCATCTTTATTTAGTACACCACAATTTAAAGAATATTTAACCTTATGGTCATATTCACTGTGTATGTGTCTTATTTATAACTTCAAGGTCAGAGGAAACATCTCATAGGCATTTCAGCCAATGATTTGAACCAAATTTCAAGTTATTAAAAATAATAAATATGCAAAAAATTACTGTCTATAGTTTTAGAAATTGTTTGAAGAGGGATTCAAACAAAAGTGTGAGTTGTGCTGTCTCTGAACTTCATTTATCATCAGCATTGAGCAACTGATACAGCCTTATGGGCAGTAATAATAACCTTTTGCTAATTTCCTGTTTGTTGCAACCACATCTTAGATTGCACGCTCTGTAAAATAAAAAGTTTATGGCTTGACACTGTGCAAAAAGCTGCCTATTCTGTTGCCGCTGTAGCCTGCATCAGGTGTGCTTCTGTGGCAGCAGAGATTGCTCTTTTCCTGATGGAAAGCCATTGGGTTCAACGGGGAAAATGTTGCGGGCATTATGACATGAACCGTTAAGATAGAATCAATCAAGCTAGAAGAAAAAAAAATCACAGGAAAAGAGCAGAAAGGGGAAAAAAAAGCCTATCCTAATCTATCATCTTGAAATACGGCAGTCCATCTATTGTAAATCATGTGCTATCATTCAAGACAGCTGCAGACAGTGACTGTGAAAAAATTTTGCATTTATGTACTGATTAACTGAAAGACTCTTATTTTAGTTCAGCTTTTTTGGCTAAAGGGCAAACAATTATCACAAGAATTTTAAGTGTCTACATAATTTGGGTTGAGGTTTGTTTAGCACAAGAACCACCTAGAATTCAGTTATTTCCAATACAGCCAAGAATTCAGTAATATTCATAAAAACTTAGACACCCATTGTTCTACTAGAATGTTTCATTTCCAAAGGCAAAATATTAGCTTTTCAAATCCTTAATCTGTACAGCTTAAATGCAGCTGTTCAAACCTATATGAAAACTACAGCAAGGGCAAGCCTACCAAGTACAGAGTCTGTGAAAGTGCCTCAGAGATGCTGCTTTGGTTTTCTAGGTCAGAAAAAGAGAGATCAAGTTTCAAACTTCTCTGGAGTGGTGGAGAGGAGAGAGAGACTGCAATGGGTCATCTATGTGTAACCATATAATTATGACAGAAGTTGTATTTACTTGCTCAAGAACTGTCAAAACTTCACAGATCAGAGGATCTCTTCCTATGCTCAAAGGAGCACAGTTTATTGGAACAATACAAATACTAGAATTGCTAGTAGCAAAGTCTAAAGATGAAGGTATTTAATCTACTACAATCTACATGATCTACTGGAATAGAAATATAAAAGAGATTCTCTACTAAGAAGATAAACCTAATGTAAACATAGGTTATCCTTGGCCTCACTGCAATGCATCTCTAGAACAATTTCACACACAATTTAAGAAGAAAAACCAGAGAACAGTCTGAATGTCCTTGAAAGTCTGAGGGAGGATTTCTTCTTGAAATGAATGACTTCTTTTTATCAAAACCTCCATCTTCCTGATGACTATAACCTAATTTAAGTGTGAACAGAGTAATAATTTCCCTTGTCCAGTTGGAGTAATGGGCATTTGCAGAGCTATATTTTTCTGAAGAATATTCTGAAGAATTCAAAAATGGGATGCTTATTGCCATTTTTACTAAGTATTGTAAGTTATTCAAGTAAGTTATTTAGACATCTTGATGGCTGACTGAGTATTGTTAATGAAGTAATTTATTCAGCAAACACTGGTAATAGCCACCAAATAATATTATATAAAAGTGTATTTTTTGGTATTCAAGCCTTTTTTTGCATATGGCTCATGATTCATAGGATTAATTTGCAGAACACAGACCATACATGTGTATTCACTCTAGGCAGTGCAACTGAATTATGTGCTAATTAACCCTGAGAGAAGAAATCTATGTTAGGAGAGATTTAAATGTTGGAAGCAACTATCAGGAATTTTAAGGTAAATGGTATTCCAATTATCTTCCAAACAGTGTCAACTCAGGAAAGACCTAATAAAATTTGCAAGACTTATGAATAAGCTAAAACACAGGAAAAAAAGACCAATTATGATCGGTGTCTGTAGAATAAAAATTAAACCAGACTTTTTTGTGAACTGTGGAAAGGAAAAGCAAAGGCAAGAAAACTCATGGATCAAGATAAAGACAGTTTAATAACTGATTCCAAGGAGGGGGAGGGGGAACTCCAAAAAGCAAGACCCAATTGATATAAAGGCAGTCACTCACTACTTCTAAAAAGCAGATCAATGCCCAAGCAGCCTCTGAGCAAATTCTAATAAAAAAGATGGCTAACAATAACTTTCTAATCTTAAAAGAACATCTCTAGACAGAATTAAAGGTAGCTTAACTGACTGCCACAGCTGAAATGTTTCCAAGCATTGCTTAGATGTAATACAATCAATAGCAACCATTCCTTCAGGATGGGCAATGTTTTAAATGCTCACAGCAATGATTCCCATATTGTTATAATCTTTCAGCATTAGGAGAAATATAATCTCAATAAGCAAAGTAACCTTGTGAATCAAACATTTTAAGTATTGATTCTGCATTCAAAATCCAGTGATGTTAATGTCAGGATGTGCTACATTCATGACCTGTAATGAACTTTCTGGATCTTTGTTTTTAAGCATAAAATTCAGGTCAACAAGCAGTGGCGAGGGACACAGGTGATGTCTTATTTGATGTGAAACTATTTCAATTATCCTATTAACTCTTTTTCATATTTTTGTGCCTATTCTGATTTAAGAGATGCGATTTAGAATAACATTAAACTCTGGTGATTAGCAAACATAAAAGGAACAAGGCAGCATGTATTTTCATCAAGCTACTGAATATGTAGCAGAACTATTTTCTGTTAAGCTATGCAAGCTTGCACAGACAAGCTTAGAGGAGCTTAGAGATTCTGTGAAGACACACCTGGGTATCATGGTGTGCACACTGCACCATTTATTTCCAGAACAGCATGACAAATGGTTTTGATATGCAATCTTCCATAGGCTAAGATAGTGATTATTCAGTAATAAAGGTTCACAAGCCTGACTTCTGGAGGGCATGATAATGTTATCTGCAATCTGGTTTACTCTGTTTTATCATTTAAGAGTTATTTTGTGTGCTTTCTGCTTTAGAATACCTCTGAAGACTTGTCCATGAATTGCAAGGCAACTGCTCCAATCTCTGGCTGAATCCAGCACAGTGAAAGCAACTTGTATGTGCTCTTTTCTGAGGATTCACCAGCCTCCTGGCTGCTCTGCCTTGTGCTTGGCTGTGATTCCTGCCTCAGGAAGCCCCTGCAGAGCATCATCCCCATGCCCCAGCTGCATCTTTGTGTTCCTAAGCTATGTTGGTTTTCTTCTGTCCAGCTTTACCAGGCTCAGACACGCCAGTCAGGCTGAGGAAGTTCTTTTTGTCCTCAAAGGATTTCACAGCTTATCTAAGAAGTATGCTCTCAGATTTATCATTGTTATTCAGTTAGACCTGCACAGTTTGTGAGAGCTACTATATGTGGAAGTTTGACTATGGAAAAACAGCTCTTCATGAACTATGGGACTCTGTCACTGCTTCTTACTTGTAGCTTGACTACATTACGATGTTCTTTTTCATGCCTACAAAACCAAGAATCATTATTGTCTTTACTGGCTTTTTATTACATTTTATTCTTTGATCTATGGAATTTTCTATGTCACTTTTAAAATATTAAGATTCCTAACAACTATTCAAATATGTGTCTAACTTCAATTTTTTTAACATGTAATGTATGAGAAGTTTTAATGACAGTTAAAGAACATTTAATTGCTTCAGTGAAGTAAATAAGGTTTTCTGGTATTAATAATAAGTACTGTAAGTGTTTATGAATATTAAAGTCTTAAAAGAATACACAAAATTTCCCAAGAAGTACTTGATTTGTGTGCAAAAAATATAAATGAGCTGCATTTTTTCAATTATATAAACCCATTCAGTTAATGAAATGTACATACTTAATTCTGGTAAAGGCAAACTGTAATCTTTTAACGCTAATTACCTCCTCAGGACTGGGTTCTCAGCAGGCAGCTAAACCAAACAATTTGCATGTATGATATTTGCTTTTAATGCTTATAACAAATGAGAAAAAGATGACTGTAAGCCCTTTCTCCACAATCCTTACCTCCTATTTCCCTTTACAACACAACTGTAATGACCAACATAAAGAACTTACACTGTCATCTCTGCTACTTTACAGCCTTATTATCAGTGTTCATTGAAGCACACAAAAATGACAGTTCTGCTACCCACTATTCATAGAATACATTAGTGTTTGGACTATGATGTTACTTCCAGAAATAGAAAGGAAATTTTACAGCAAGAGTGCTGCAATCCTTTACTACAGCAGCATCAGAAGAGAGGTGACACTGTAAAAGAAAATTCCTCACTGCTTCTAAAAATAACCAAAAGCCTCAGCCAACATACTGTCTAGAAAGGATATGTGCAAGAGAGGTACTTCAGTGCTAGGTTGCACCATTAATTGCATTTCACTACTTCCATTATTATTCTCCAATAAGACTGATTTAACACTGGTTTTGACATCTAACAAAATCTGTTTACCTTAGGTCAGTAATGAAAACTATTTCAACAGACAGGAGAGGCAGCAATGAGTATCTGGTATTCTCAACTTGTCATCAAGTTGTAATTCAGGTAAAAGCTGTGACAGTAGCAGCAGAATTGCCCAGTCACAGATGCTCTGGCTTACATTAGAACTACTGGAGTGAAAGTACGTGGGGGAGAGGAAAGGGAAAAGTCCAGTGCACACAACAGAACTATCAATTACAGCAAAAAGAACACAAGCTTCACCAAAACATTAATGAAACAACCGAATACTTCAATCAGAATAAAAATCTTAAGAATACCTCTACTATTCTGTGGTGATATACCACTGGTCCAAACTGTGCCTATGAGCATTAAGGAATCAGATTGTATTTTATTACATAAAGGAATAGCTAGGACAAGATATGATCAAATATGTATGTGTAACATGTATGAATGACTTCTTACACTCACATACATTGCCAAAGGTGGAGGTGTAAAGTAGGCCAAGTGCATAGATCACAACCAAAGATTGAGGTGTGAGTAGATGCAGGTTAAAAATTCCATTAGTCAAAGCCCATCTTTATTGGTAAATTCCTCAAAGGAATTTCTGGATCACTTACAGCATTCTTAGACAGCTAATTATCATCTTTGACCATTTTGTTTACCCTATTCCAGACAAACCCATTATGCCAAAGCTTTTTCTTAGTGATGGAAGTTAAGGCAATGACAAACATGGCTAACACATTTACACATGACATGCCTAAAACCAGAAGTTCAGTTCCAGAACTACATTTGAAGTTTCTGAGCTCTGTGGGAGTGTCATACAAAGAACAAATATGAAGAACATAAAAAGAATACAGAATAAATTCAGCCAGTTATTTTCTTTTTCAAATGGAAGAGCAATAAGCATCACTGCTGTTTATGCAAAAAGACTAAATTAATTAAATGTCTTATACTGTAAAAGAAAACAAGTATGAGGGATTAAAGGGCTTCCTTGTTTTGCAGGGATTTGAATTTCTTATTCATTGATGTACAAGCTGTCACTTGGAGAGACAAAACACTACAGTTATTTGCTATGCATCTTTTTATCAACTTTGTTTTTCTTATCTTATTTTTAAATCAATATTGCTGTTTTGTTTATGCAGTAGCCAGAAAACATTGCCAGCATGCAGTGGCTAGATTTAAAGTGTGAAAAATGATTTGTTGATATTTTGGGGTGTTTGCTGCTTCTGTATGTTTTCCAGTTATCTTGTAAAGAATTACTTAAAAACTAACTCCTGCAATAAGAACATTTTTGTGACTGAGGGAATAAATGTCTTCAAATTTTTCCTGTCCTTCATATTACAGAAGCTACTTGGCTGCAAATTATTTTTGTTGATTTTAAAGCTTGTTTTAAGGAAGCTCCTGGCTCCATGTTCTGACATTCTGTTTTCCTCTATTTAATATCTAGCTTCCAGTGTCTTTGATTCTAGGAGATATAATACAAGCAAAAGAAAAAGAATGATAAAAAAAATCAAACAACTAGGTTTCACATGCTTAATTACTCATATGTTTTCCACTAGTTCTTAACATAATTATTCTTATTCTCTATGACAAGGCATTCTGTCACGTTGCTGGTGGAGCTGGGGACAATGTATCAACATAAGCTATCTGTCTCTGGTGATAAAGGCAATAGGTTAACATAGAAATTAAAATACAGTATATTTTTCCAACTTTTTGTGAGTTAAATAAAAACTAAATTCCATTCTTGTGTATAACAAAGAGCAGTAAAATAGTCACAGTGCATGCATTTGTGTGTTTCATTACTGTATAGGCTTCCTGTTTCCCCTTCCAGTCCTGCAGATATAACTGTGTATTGCATTCAGGAAGGCTTACCTGAACTACAAGCATTGCTGTATGCTTTTTGCCATACATCCTTGGCTTGAATCCCACTGTTATTGTGGTTCCTACAGTGCCTGCAGGAAGAAGTTCTCCAGCTTGTGGAAGCACAAAAAACTCAGGATTGCTGCCTGCCAGGAAGTGTGCAGTGAATGGCTCTGGGCTCCTATAGAAAAGCACAGGAGGCTATTATGCAATTTATGGTGTCTTAATATAATTACAATTTAGCATGTAGGTTACCATGTGGCATGACTCAAGAAAATTGGCAGCCCGTGCGAAGCACATAGAAAATTAATAGCATTTTTCAGAATAAATATTCTTTAGCATTGTTTGCAAATAGTTGTTTGTAAATAATTTTAATATTTATACACAGGGACCTGTAAAATAGACTTCCACTTCAAACATACTAACACGCTATTAAAAATATTGTAGTAACTACGGAACAATAATAGCATATGCCACCAAAAAGTAAAGGATCATCTGGCCTGCAAAGATATAATTGTAGTGATAGAAATAAATTCCACGTCAGAGTGAAAATCCACTTTTCCTATTAAAAGCCTCCCACTTTTCTAGTCTCTAATCAAATTAAATTGACAAGCTGCTCATTTTATTAAGTTTTATGACTAGAACTGAGTTTGCAATCTGGTGGAGTGCTACTAGATTGGACGGGAATTCTGAAAGGCCTGAAAAGAGCTTGTGTGAAAAAATAGCTTCTTATCGCTGTTTTTCAGAGTGGTTTCCTGTCACTATTTTCCATGGTTTTTTACACCCCATAACCTAAACACTTTAAGATACTGCAATAACAGTAATTAGGTTCCTCTATCAATATAATTGTGTATCTCCTATCTCAAAGCATTTCTGTCACAGGTACTGCAGATCTTGCCTAGTTGTCAGTTTCAATTAGACTGCTGCTCCCAAAGAAAATGTCTTGTTCTTGATAAAAACAGTGGCTGAGGACTACAAAACAATCTTAGGTCAATCCAAATTGCAGCCTGTCTATGACAGGTCCTCAGGGACTTCTTGGCATAAGCCTTCTTAGCATGAAAAGAATATAAATTTTTGTATTTTCCACTTAGGCATTCTCCTTTCAGTCTGTGTGTGTGTTGCTGAGGACAAGTCTATCCCCATCTGGTTAGAAAAAAAGCAAAAGAAATTGAAACTAGAAATACAAAGTCATGGTCACAAAATAATCTGCAACACCAGGAGGACAGGTATCATGCATGCTTAGAGGGAACACATTTTTAGCTGATAAAACCTGAAGAATGAAAACCAAGAAACATCTCAAAGAAGAGCTCCCCAAAACTGTTTATTTGTGGACTGTCACACCAGAAATAACACTACTGTTCAAAGAAAATACAAATTGGAATTTAATAATTTATGACAATTCATATCTGTATAGAAATTTCCCACATCGTTTCGGCTACTCAATGCGTGACACACTGTCATCTTGTTTAAAAATAGCTTTGCTTTGGAAGATGTTCTCACGAAAGGTTTTCTTAAATTCAAAATCACCTTGTGAGAAAAAGGTCACAGAGTAAGCTTGTAGAAGCAAATAGGGCAAGTGCAGAAAACAAACACCAAAATGCCTCCTGAAAATAACTGACCAAAAGCAATAGCTGTGCCGTAAGAGTTAGTGCATTAGCAGAGGTAGCCTGGCTTTTCATTTAGGAGACAGCAAGATGGGCAAAAGTACTGAAGGTCTGAAACTAAATGTCAAATCTTGTGACATCAACCATATACATCAACCTTATGCTGGCAATCTCTTTTTGCAGTGCCTAAAGTTGTGTAGATAATTATACACCCTGGGGCCATAAACACTGCTCCTGCCCAAGTTCCCATCTATGTGCCATCTAAGCCTTGAATTTTCACATTCCTATTTCCCATAAAGGCTGCTCAGCTGTGAATGCTACTATACTACATCTATACTCCCAAAGGGGTGGCACAAGATGAGAAAGAACTGATGCCTCTTGGGATAGGAGGGCAGGGCATTCATCAAAAATGTCTGAGAGGAATATTGAAACCCTGATTTTGGAAACAAGAGATCTGAACACAGGTCTTTGCTTCCAACATTATTGCTCTGTAGTGTAGCACTTAACCTCCAACATTCAGTCTGTGTTCTGTTAAGTAGTTAGGGATGAGAACTACAAAGCACTTTGTCTTTATAAGACATACAAGAATATGACTACAGACAAAATTTTGAGGGAGATGGGACAGGCTTCATGAAAAGAAGACACAATGAAATTACTTTATTCCTATAGGAATTAAATTCAAACAAGTTATTTACCAAATCAGAGAAAAGCACTTACTGAATCAGCTTTGACAGATTTTAATTTTCACAGAGAAAATCAAGCAAAACTAACAAAACATCTTTATTGAAAGTCTTCTCCTCCCTTCTCCTGCTAGCTCTAAACCAAATAGTCAAGTCACTAACTGGACACAAAGTGTTTCTCCAAGTGGAAGCTGTGTCTAAATAAGGAAAACAGACATTCTGGAAAATTTCAGATATTATTGTTTTCAATGTCTGAATATTTAGTGTATAATTAAAAATTAATAATTATGTGGTTTAAAAGGATTAAAAATTAATTCCTCCTTTTCGATTACTGCTTCAAGTAAAACAGCTCTGGAGTCAATGTTTCGCTTGTCATTTCTCAGTAATGAAGGGCAGTGACAAGGTAGTCTATTTTTTCAAGATAGTAACATGCTCTATAGAGTGTAATGATATATAGAGTTTTGAAAACACACATGAACCAAGAGCAAATGAGTTTGTTGACATAAGGGCAGAGGCATATAAACTAGAAAAAGCAAATATGTCTTCCCATCTGCGTGTTCCATAGTTCCTGTCACAATGGTTTGCTATAGCTATCAGACTATGAAATCTGTCCTTACTCAAACAATGAACAAGTATAAATATTAATTTGAATTTAAATTATAACTGGGCAATGAAATAATGACAACCAGGAAGAGTGGAAATTGACCTTGTATTTCATGTTTATAATTAGCACTTTGATCTTGCTCTTAAATAGCATTGTGCTAAATTAGTAGTCCATGCTCTTCAGTGTCCTCATGTTGGATAATTTTTAAATCAATAAACTAAAAAAGAATAAGAATAAACATATTATGTCTTTTATTAAAGATTAAAATTTATATTCCCAGAGATCTCACTGTAGTACTTAGAAAATACCCAACAAATCTGAAAATATAAGCCTTTATTAAATGAAGGCAAAAAATAGATTTAATGTTTACTTCTCTCTTCCTCAAACTAGTGAAGCAGTAAATTAATTCTGTAGACGTTTATTCCTTTACAAATATCCTCATTTTGCAAAGTATACATTAAAAAACCCACACAGTGCTTTTGATCAAATATTTTTTTAAAGAGAATAACAAAATATTCTAACTGTAAAATATATGACTGCATAAGCAAATAAGGCATACAGTTTGCAAATGTTGCAATGTGCTTCTAAAAAGAGTTAATCATAGCTAAACTTCTTGTAATTTGCAGCTAACATCTGCTGAATGACACAAGAAATTTCAGTTGTTATGTAGAAGAGTTCTTTAGGCCTATTAACTGAATGTAGTTGTCAAATTCTATAAAATTATTGGTGATAGTTGTCATGATTTAGCTAATTTCAACAACAAAAAAGAGAGAATAGAAAAAATAGGAAACTCTAGTTATTTAAATTGCATATTTTTTGTAGCAAAACTAGTTCTAGTTTAATTGACCACTCTAAATCCTGAACTCTGGACCCCAGAAAAAATTAACTTCGATCATTATTCGATAGCTTTGGACAGTCTGCTTGAGAATTAAAGTACTTTCAAAAAATGTGAAGAAACGCTGTATGACAAATTACTGTTAGGGGATGCTTTACCAAATAGCACATCACTGGCATAAAACTGCAGCAGAACCTAGGTTTTTTATCTTCACAAATTGTAAGATTTCTGTCTCACTCCTATTCTGCCCAGGGGTAATACATTTGCAGACTGGTAAACTAACTTTTGCTGCTCAAAGCCATCCATATGATGTGACACTAGATACAGGTCCTGACTAAAAGTATGACAAGTCAGGGGTTGTACTATCAGGAAGGACCATAATATCTTACTGGAAACTCTGCTTCATGTGTACCATTAATGATATTTTCCAGTAGTCTCAATTCAGATTCCAAAAAATGGAGTTCGGTTAACATTTGTTCATTGCTGCTGCTGCTATATGGGTGATGCTAAGATAAATTCTAATTACATCTTTATATTTACGGTAGATTTTTTCAGAACTGGTAACAAAAAGTAGCATCGGAATCCAGGCCTGTGACATTAAAAGTGATGTTTGAATGAGGATGAGGACAGGATGCAAGTGCTGAGAACCCAATGAATGCATTTTCTTGCAGCATATATAATTCTGGCTCATGGCAATTCTAATGAAATACAGCAGTAATTACAATAAAACAGAAATATTTTAAAAAGTTGTAACTGTAAACATTTTTTTGTTTTCCTTCACAATCAAGGACAGTACAGAAAGAAAATAGGTTGCTTGCTATTCTTCAGAAGCACTAAAATTAATTTAGTGTGATCAAGGAATATTTCTAATCAAACATTTACTCCATGCACTAGGAAATGTGCATAGAAGAAATAAGGAAAATACCCACAGTGGTGTTCAAAATACAATATGTACGTAAAGATAGCTAAGCCTGCACATGCAGTGATTTTAAAGCTTAATTTAATCTTCTCCCCATTCCAGTGGGGTTTTTTTATCTCTTTATTCTAGGTCTGTTTCTATAATCGGACAAAGCCTTTGATTTTGCAGCTATCATTCTGTGGAGACCATATTGGCACTGATTGTTTGCTTTTGTGATAGCAGGCACTGACTGAGTATGTTGTTCTGAAGCAAAGTCTGAGTACATCTGAGAATTTCTCTTACACATAACAAATACCCTTGATGTGATAATCACAGGATTGGAATGAGAGGTTGGGATGTGAAGATGGATAAAATTTTACTTTATGTGAGAGGCGATACATGATTGAAAAAACCATGACCAGGTACATGGAAAGCTGTAATTATGTTGGTGAAAGGAGAAATGTCTAGTTTTCTTAAGCAAAATATAATTCCTTGAATTTTGTGTCCTTCTCAATCATGGATATCAGCATAAAATTATAGATCAATAATTCGAGCTAAATATCCAAGAAGTTTCCATGTTTTTTCTTTCCAGATATAAGATTTTATCCATTCTTTTGTATTAATACTGCTGTCATTCTGTACATCACAATCTATTTATGATTAAAACAAACTCTAAAGTTAATGCAAACATTAGAGGCTTGTACCAGACAGTTACCTCCGTGAAACATTGTCAATTATATCAGCTGGTGTTGGCTTAAACCTATATGTCTGTTGACTTTTTTTTTTGATATTTCACTTTCTTCTCCCTATCCTACCAGGGGCTCAGGCTGGGAAGAGAGGAAATGACTGCTTAGTCCTGGCTGTTGTTTTGGGGTTAGACAATGACAACCAGTAACTCTGAAAGCAGCAGTGACTTGAGGTATTGTCCAGCATAAGAAAACAGAAAGCATCTACATGTAGGGCAAAAAAAATCCACTTTCCTTTAACTACCAGAACTGATTCTTTATGAGGTTGTGCTTCTAACTATTTACTGAAGAAAACCTCTAAAGGGATGATCTTTGCTTTCAAGGAAGATCTATAGGATAATACTCCATATCCCTTCTGAAATTTTTAATCCATATTTTAACATTTCATGGTTTTATTTTTAATCTAAGTTACTTGAATTATTCAGGCATTAAATTACATCTGTAATATATCAGGGATTTGTATAATTGCATTTATACTGCAGATCCTTTATATAAATTGTTGACTGGCAGACTGTTCTATTTCTATAACAAAACATCCACCACTAAAATCTCCCAAGCAGATCAATGATATGATAAAGCAATATAAAACTTGCAGAGCAGTTTTTGGTTGTTTACAACACTGAGAAGATTCAGTACATGCAAACATTACATCTTGTGTTTGAAATTTATGGAGGAAACACTCAAAATAATGTTGCAATTTGTTTAAGGGAAAAAAGAAATCTGTCCTCCACCATGGCTGTTTCTTTATATAACTAGAATGATTCAGGTTTTACAATACTTTTCTGAAGAGCATTAGAACTGTTCACTACTATCAAACACCTACCAGGAGATTACAGGATTGCCAAAGAAATAGCTTCACTTTTGTACCTGAAACAGCCTATTCTATTGAGACTGTTAATTTGAACACCATGATAGGAACTTTTTCCAGAGTCCTCAGTAATTATTGTCAATGACAGCTATCTAAAAGCTGGAATAACCATCCTTCTTAGACGCACAGCTTTGGGAAATAAACTCTTTAAAAAAATCAGTTGGAACCAAGGACACTCCTTAATGGAGATGCTACAAATACATGTATCTACAGCACAAATTAACTACTGATCATCATATCTGACATGGTTTCTAGACAAAAAAACATTTCTAGTAAAAAAAATTTAATTGTATCAAAAAGGAAATACAAAAACTTCTATAAGCTATTTAGACTGTGAGCATCATGATTCCTTCGATTTCAACATTTTCTATTTTAAAACTTATCAGTCAACACCACATACTTTATTACTTCACATTCTACTGCAGATAAATGACACCGTAGGTTTTTTCTAAAACATTACAAAACTGAGAAAATAATAAAATCTCTATGAAATGGCATATTTACAAAAATTTCTGCGGACTTTTGAAAATGAGGGTAACAAAATACTGAAGAATGAGATAATTTCATAACAAGCTTACAAAACACGAATACTTTTTCAAAAATCACATTTAAAATTTTTAAAACAGAATTCAAGGATCAATTTTAAGTTGGTGTAAGAATTAAGTACTGTGACAAAAAAATCTATCAGTAAAAATATTAAGGCCTTAATAATGAACCTCAGAAAACTGTATAAATGTTTAATCATAAATTTTTTACCTTTTCTGGCTTGTAAGCTTAAAGCTAACTATAGATTCTTTATTCAGGCCAGTTGCTTCAATGTTGATAACATCATCCACTTCTGGCTCTGTAGCAATAAACATCACTGGAAACTTCCAAACACCTCGTGTAGTGCACTGTACTACAAGAGTTGCTTCGCTCCTTAAAATTACAGATAAAAACATTCAAAGCATAGAACGACATAAATTAGAACAACATATAAAACATAAACTGAGAAAACCAATTTCAAAAATAAGCATGAGTAAATAGAACTATGTAACATAGTAACATGAAAAAACAGATGGCTTTAGAGTTGAACATACCCTTCATTTTATGTATGTATCAGTTGCTCTTAGACTAGAATGTACACTAAACATTGAAGTACAAGAAAGAACACAATATGAGAGAAAATGAGGGGCACGATCATGAGATTGGATTCTTTTCCTGCTTACTCTCTGTTGAGTTAAATTTGCTCAAGCCAATTTGTTTTACTCATGATTCTTTATTTACTTTGGTGTTAGAGGCGAATTTGGTTCAGAACACTTTAGCAATTGATACAAGAATCAAATAGATCTGATGAAGGTTTGCATTCTTTAGGAAAATTTCAGA
Source organism: Turnix velox (assembly GCA_013400935.1). Classification (NCBI taxonomy): domain Eukaryota; kingdom Metazoa; phylum Chordata; class Aves; order Charadriiformes; family Turnicidae; genus Turnix; species Turnix velox. The sequence goes on from VZTY01015462.1 coordinate 29,055, forward strand.
CTCTGATGTCTTCAGACCATCTAAGAACACAGCTAGTGCTGTAGATTCTGGAGATACAGAAACTAATTAATTGCGGTAATCAAGTCCTCTACATGAAGCCAGACAGGTTTCAAGTACACAAAGACAAAAAACTAAACTAAAAAAAATTAAATATACATAGTAGAAATAAAAAGGGTTTGACACAATGACACCACATAGGCTGAGAAGATAATCTTTCCTGAATTTTTGCTTACTGTTTGCTTTAGTTCTTTCCTGCATCCTAAAAATACACTCTTTTCAGGCAATCCATGATACTCAGCAGTGACATCTCTCTAACCTTCCTAGTAATGTGGAGCACCTGGATTTACTACAAGCCTGAAGATTGCTGAAGATTGTTTCCCCCTCACAGGTGCTTGACTGCTTCAAAAAGGAAGTAAGACTTCACTTCCAAAGGATTTTCCTTTCACAGAGGTTGGACAAGGCACGCACTGAGCAACCTGATCTAGTGGGAGGTGTCCCTGCCTATGATCTTTAAGGTCCCTTCCAACCCAAACTATTCTATGATTCTGTGATATACTAAAGTAATTAAAACAAAATAATCACTCTTCCCATCAGAGATATAAAGGAGGATAATGTTTTCTTGTTAACTTTGTTACTGGAACAATAGAGCTTTTGTTCNGTCACTCTTCCCACTCTTTCTTGTTAACTTTGTTACTGGAACAATAGAGCTTTTGTTCAAATTCAGCTATCTCTTCCAGACAAAGAATATGCACACATGATCATCTAAGAAAAGTTTTACAAGACTTGCCTGCATGCTTTACACAAATCTTGTCTGCATGCTTTACACAAATTCTAAGAAAAACTGATTTTCACTAGAAGCCTTTCAATGCTAGAATGCTTAGAAGTAAAATGATACACACAGAAAAGCAGTAACTCAACAGAACCATCCAACAAGCAGTATAAAGGAGCACTGTCAGCTTTAACATTGAAGATATCATAGTGGGAAGTAGTAATTGAGAAAAAACAAAATAAGAGAACTCAGAGGTTAAAACAAAATGAGGAAAACAATGCAGGGAGGTGCTTACATAGATAAGAATGACCATGCAATGTAATTCTATTGCATGNCTTTTACAAGACTTGTCTGCATGCTTTACACAAATTCTAAGAAAAACTGATTTTCACTAGAAGCCTTTCAATGCTAGAATGCTTAGAAGTAAAATGATACACACAGAAAAGCAGTAACTCAACAGAACCATCCAACAAGCAGTATAAAGGAGCACTGTCAGCTTTAACATTGAAGATATCATAGTGGGAAGTAGTAATTGAGAAAAAACAAAATAAGAGAACTCAGAGGTTAAAACAAAATGAGGAAAACAATGCAGGGAGGTGCTTACATAGATAAGAATGACCATGCAATGTAATTCTATTGCATGTTCTGTTGTATATCAGGAACAGAAACTTACCTCATTGGTTTGTTAGGTGCAAACACTATATTAAAGATCAGTTGTACAGTTCCAGATTCTGTGTCATGCATTCCTTGAATCAGATCCATACCAACCAAATCTTCAAGATGAGACTGAATTTCATCTGTTTGACATTGCAATTCATATAGAAATTCCGCTGTTGTAGAGAAACACAAATGACAAAAATAAGACCAGTCTGTGAGCACTCTAACCACACATAGCTGGCTGCCTAATCACTACAGGTCGTTCATTTGTTTCTAAAAATGACAAGCAAGTAAATCTAGTAATTGAGTTATTTGCTCCTATCTACACAGCAGAATCTTCTAATTTCATATGACATGCTATATATTGTTTCTTGCTAAATGAAAGCTGGAGAACTTACCTAGGGAAGGGAGCAGTAATAGCAATATTATTCTGGCTACCACCATTATTATGAGACTTTTATAGTTCATCATTAAAATTGAAATATAGTAATAATACATACATGTACTATACATAAAATGTATATTATATATAAATAATGCTATTTTTGAGTCCTGATATTGGGAGAATCTCAAAAAAAATGAGATGTCATTAAGGACATTGATGGCTGTGAGCCTGAGAAACAATCTAAAGATAGATAATAAAGATATCACTGTCAGGCTCTTCACTTATTCCTCATAGTAGCAATGAAAAGCCCAAGCAGTAATGACATAAGACAAAATAGCTGAGTTTCTTGAATCAAAAGTCTCCTCCTGCTATAATAAAGAAAACTATGACATTCAGTATACAACAGTAATTTGTGCACAGTGGAGTGATTCTATGAGGAAAAGAATCTCAAACTGCAAATTTTTTCAAAAATTTTTCACATTTTAATAGATGAAAAAATATTTTAACAAACCACTAAATCCTACAGTAGATATCATTTTACTATGACCACATATCTCAGGGCATATTTTGAATTTGCACAGCTTAGTACAATGTCTTGTGCATGACTCCTATGTCTGCATTCCTATATGTGCAGGCTATAGGGAGCCAGCCAGCTGTGAAGTAAATTTCCAAGACCTTCTGATTTGTCAAACTGAAATGTAGACTACATTTTTATTTTTATATAAAGAGCAAGAAAATGTGCACTGTAAGATACTGGCACAAAACCTTGCTTTGTTTTTGCCTACCCAGTGTCAGTAAGTATGGAGATGCCCTCTTGCACTTGCAGTATTTCCCCCTTTTCTAAAGTGCACAGATCCCTTCTTTGTACTTCATTCATTAACTCTAAGAAATGTGGACACTTAGAAAGAAATATTTTTAACTCTTTAACCTGTATTCTGAACAGGCAATTTATGCTAGATCAAAGAGTTACACAGACATGAGCAAAATATTATTACCAGCACCCAGGAACCTGAAGGGGGCCTACAGAAAGGCTGGGGGAGGACTTTTTAAAAGGATGCATGATGGCAGGACTAGGAGTAATGGATGGAAATTGGAAGAGGGGAGATTTAGGTTGGATAGAAGAAAGAAGTTCTTTATTGTGAGGGTGGTGAGATACTGGAAGAGGCTGCCCAAAGAGGATGTGGATGCCCCCTCCCTGGTGGTGTTTAAGGCCAGGCTGGATAAGGCATTGAGCAACCTGTTCTGGCGGGAGGTGTCCCTGCACATTGCAAGGGGGCTGGAACTAGATGATCTTAAAGGTCCCTTCCAACCCAAATCATTCTATGATTCTATATTAGATACATACAGGGAATCAAATACACAGGACTTGTATAATCCTTCTATTATAACTAATTTATTACAGTAAATCCACCTTTTATGATGGAATTAAACATGAACAATTTTTCCTACAGTTTATAAAATTCCTACATTGTTCCATGCTTTGTTGTTTCTCAATTTGAAAAATACAAGGTTTATGCCATGCATTCTGAGTCCAATACAGCCCAAGGCTTGTAGATGTCAGCCTAGACAAATGCCAAAATATGAAGACTCAGACATAAAAATGAACTTATTATGAGAGATGAAAGATGACATCATTTAGAGCATTCCACACTGAGAAAATTGCAATTGTTAAGCAGATGTTTCTTTCAGCAGTTACCTGACACAATGCTACTTGGGAAAAGCTTATTTTATAGTTCAGATGCTGGAAAGAAAACGTTGGGAATTGCATGCTGCTTTAAGTATTCAAAGGCATTTTAGGGTTAGTGTAACTTATGTATATAGTTCTTTTTAGTAAGACGCAATTAAATATTTATACTTCCTCTTCTCCAGGCGGTCTTGTAACCTGTCCTATGCTCACATTAAGTATTTAGTTTAAATATTTCAATATTTACAACACCTAAGGAAAAACAATGCATTTATTAGTACCAATATTTAAAAGCTTCATTATGCTGGTCCCTTAGCTGGTTTTGATCTATGCCACTGATCTAGTTTAAGACAGTTCAGAAAAAGAAAAATGCAATTAGATTTTTATCACAGCTGCCCTGAAGACTACTATATTATCATACTATGGGAAGCCCTTGTGGATATGTTAATATTTGATTCTAGACTATTTCATAATACACATGCTGCCTAAATAAACTGCCAGAAGCTTGAAGCAAAAAACCTGTTGTGAATCATCCCTAGAAATTTGTCTGAATTGTCACATGTTCAGAGTTCTTTTGACACTTAGAATTTCCCCTTTCAATTAAAGTGATGAAATACGTAAAACATTGGAGTCAGAATTAATGTTTTCTCTACAGTAATGCAAACACAGGATAGGATACTGTTCAAATATGCCTTGATCTTTTAGCCAAGCACTGTAAGTTTTACTCACATTTTAAAATCATCATTTTAACACAGGCAAAATTCTTGTCTTATCTAATGCAAACTGTAAAATACACATGTAGATACAGAGTATGCCCCAATTAATCCACCTCTAATTTTTTAAAAAGAAAGCAGTAAGGAGAGTTTTAGCCACATATGATTCAACATAGAGATATTTATCAATCCAAACACTGGCAAGATGTAAGCACGCTATTCTTATATCTTATATCTTATATTCTTAGGTATTCTTATATCTATGGAGCTATATCTATTTCCACTATAAAAAAGATATTGCTTCATATTTTCATGAAGAATATTATGCTTTATGTAGGTAAGAAGAGGATTAAGAATATGTTTTTGAGTTGACTATTCCAAGATATTTTTATTAAAGCATAAAACATTTCTGATTTGAAAGGCAGTTAATCATTCTGTGTTTTCTTATGTGAATATAAAGACTTCCAAAAGGTAGAACACATTTAGGCAACATTTGTGTATGCTGAGTTACTGAAGCAGTTATGTTTAAATACCAATAAAGCTTTTGAGCTGCATAGCTCTACAGATTGTCTGCCCTTTATTTTCAAGTACTAGTAGATACTTCTTAAAAAAGAATAGAATGAAAGTATTGAAAATTTGTTTGCTTGTTCTTGTTTTGTTTATTTTTTAATAGCCTCTAAGAACATGAAAGGAAATACACTAATTTTCTGACTCAGGATAATGTGGAAACTCCAAGGATTTTATACTCTGAGGATATAAATTTAGCCAATGTTTTTTGGTTGGTTGTTAGGTTTTCCAGTAAAAGTAATTTATAATCATACACCTAAAAATTAAAAGATGATTCTAACAGGTTCACAACATAAGAACTTCAGGAATTTAAATTACTTTTTAGTGTAAAAGAACATGTAATCAAGCTTCAAGAAAGTTAATTACAAAGACATTGAAGAGTCTAATAATGTCTAGAGAAGGTACTTGAAAGGATCACTGGATATATCTGACCTGGAATAGAGTTTCAAACTGTCATTAGAGAAGCCTTTGTACTTCCCTCCTGATTGAAAAGCGAATAACTGTTTGAATTCAGTGTTTGAACCAGCTCATTATAAGATATGTTTTCTGATGGTAAAAATCTGCTGGACACTGGCCTATGAGGCTGCAGTCTCTTGTGGATCATTACAGTAGATCTAACTACCTCAGCTCTCTGCAAACAGTGCTTAACCTGCAGCAATGACATAAAAAAAAGGCAAGAAAGGCACTTTCAAAATGACTTCTGCTACTTTCATACTCTTTCCCACTTGCAGGTGGAAAGTAAAGCTTTGATAGAAAGATGTTGGAACTGGATAATCTTTAAGGTCCCTTCCAATCCAAACTATTCTATGATTCCATGTTCAGTCTGCAGAAATGTTTATCCTTCATTGTGGAGGCTTTTTTCTTGGATAGATGCAATATAATAGAGAGGCAAGTGAATTCACTTAATTGGCATTCCTCATCTTCCATTTAATAATCTGCAATCTGCTAGTTATTCAAGAATGGAGGACAGCACATTCACAGAACACAAACACAGAATGGAAGCCCAGCCATTTGTAATCCTTTTGAAAGCTAGCCAAGTAATTTTGTTTGGTGCTGAGTGTAAACATATCGGACCCTCCTACTGATTTTTTTTCCACTTGTTCTGCTAATTCTGCAAGGCTAAGTATCTATACTAGTGCTGACATCCAACAAATACTTCATCCCCTCTTGATCCAAGAATCCAAACTAATAGAAACTTGAGGACAAGACCATAAGTCATTACTTCTGTCAGACAGCTGGCATTTAATCTTGGCCTTCCAGGCCTTGAGAAATATCTTTCCTTATTTACCCCATTCAGTTCTCACTTCTCCTTTTCCTACTTTTCCACAGTCTTGCAGGAATCTTCACAATACATGACTGGAATTCAATAGGCAGTGGGAAATGAACATTAAGTATGCAGTTCTGCCTTAACAGCAAAATCAGCAGCACACAGAATACATTAGAATAGATTAAATATTAAATAATTTTAATACAGTTTTCAAGTAAATATTCAAGTAAAGAGTAAAAGTGAATTATAAACATAAAAAAGTAAAAAGGAAGCCTGGTGGTTAAGAATGTCCTAACAATTAAGCAGACAGTACCACCTAGGCAGCGAGAAACAAACCTCATCTGAGAAGTAGATGTCTATTTCTCACTGTAAAATGTCATAATGTGTCAATAATACAAACTGCACCATAACCTGTAAAGATCTGGTTGTAGTTGAATATGCTTTACACTAAATTTCTTCACACGCCTGTAGAAACACTGTATGTAGAGCATCATAAATATCAGCTAACATCATATACTTCTTTAAATGCCAGACATAACAATAACTTAAATACAAAGAAATAAACAAATAATAAAGTGGTCTCCTTGTGTTGATAATATACTCATCTATTCTCAGTGCCATTTAAGGAAACCCTTAGTGTAATTCTGCGTATACGTCCTCTTTCCTGCAAATTTATTTCACTTCCACATCTAATTAAAGCTTTTTATCCATATCTTCAAGGCTGTGCAAAATTCCACTGTTAGCCTCATCTTCTTTTACCCTGCATCCCACTGCCTATTACCCTAGCAACCAACTTCAACATTTCTTTTTGAAATTTTCTCTTACCTTTGATTTTTCTGTTTGCTAATTTCTTTGCTTTGGGAACACTTCTTTAAATCATATTTCTATTGCTGAATCAAACTTCTACTGTAAATAAAGAACCACAAAGCACTTTCCCTCTTCTCTTTCTTTCTTAAAAATACTGCATCATTTACTGAATAAAATGGAAGGTTTTGAATCCATGTATCTGAAATATATGATGCACATATGGCATCTGCTGTTCCATATACATTTCTGCATTCTTCCTTGCAGCTAGTTTCCATATATTCTCTCTCTCTAAATCCCTTTTGTACTAGTTCCCTTTTTACTATGTCTATCCATACTCCCCTCTTAACACTTTCTCTTTATTTTGATGTTATTTGGCATAGTGAATTGAAACAAATCCTTAGGAAAAGCAAAAGGATTCTTATCAGCCCACAGCTCTCACATTGTACTCAAACGACATGGCATTCTACTTAGACTTGCACACTAATCTATAAATTAATGCTTCAAAGTAACTGAATAAAATGTACTCTTCCAAAAACACTGTATTCCTTTTTTGACATTTTCTTTTTTCATTTAGCATTGTCTTCATTTATCCAGCAAATAAAGATCACATCTGTGCTCAGGTACAGGCAATGTCAAAACAACTACTTCATGAACATATGTTATGATGTAGTTTCAATTCACACAGACATTACTTTTTCCATGGTATCCTGACTCATTTGCCTCACTTTGAATGTTACTGCTTGAAATCAGCAGCAACTCAAGACATCTTTTAACAAATTGGATCATCCCACACAAATGTTAAATTGAAAGCTATATCATTTATCATTTTACAGGTTTTTCCCCTGCAGTTATCACAAAGATCTCTACACACTTCCAATACTTACAGTAGTTACGTTAATGACTAAAAGAAATTATGCTTGTCATTTGGAAGACTAGCTTCCAATGCAAACAAATTTATTCACATTCCTTTGGAGGGGTAGTTGCCACCAAGTTACCTGCATATCATGAAGCAATAGCAATGTTGTGGTTTCCAGTCCCAATCTTCACACATGTTATTATTATGGCTACTCTTTCTTCCCTCTCAGTTGTCCTCTCAGCTTCACAGTTATTCTAGTTTTTAGTTTTATGTATTATTTTTTGGTTGGTTTCTGATCATTGAGTCCAACCATCAAACCAACTCTGACAAGAACCATCCCTAAACCATATCTCCAAGCTCTGTGTCTGTCCATCTCTGAAATACCTCCTACATCCCTACTTTGGGCAGTCAGGGCCTGATTTGCCATTTTAGGCCTGCTTTGTCCCCTCTTCCCACAGTTCCTCCTGAGACTGAAAAACTCCAGCTCCTGCAGCCATTCCTGAGTACCTGGAGCCAACAACAAAGCACCAGGATGGTCCCCTTTAATCCCCCTTGGTGCAATTTTGGGGTTGGGACTGTAATTACTAATTTCCTACAGTTGGTTAAGATCATATCAGGGATTTGCTCTAATTCCTTTATCATACTCTTGCATTCAAAGACTTTTCTTTTTCTCTCTTTTCAAAGTTCATTTAAACCACTTGTTTTAGAAATCTTTCTTCTTGTCTTCCAACACAGGCAACATGTACAGTGTGCTTCTCTGAGAAAGAAACACCCTTTTCCATATGTTGGAACATAACACTTCCATTCATAGAACTTTTACCACTTGCCAGTTAAAAACATCATTTTGCTGCTGTACAAATATGGCCTTCCAAATGCAAAGAACAAATAGAATTAGCTATCACTGGCTACTCCAGTTCCTTTGCAGATTACATGCAAAATACAGGTAGAATTTTTACTACTGAGTAAGAATAGAAATTCAAGATCCTTCATAGTTTCTTATTAAGTTACTTGTGTTCAGCAATACAGTCTTAAAATTATGTATCTAAACATCAGCTGCTGTACATTAATAATGTTTTTACTGAACTAATGATGATACAGTAGGTATGTTGAAAATGCACGTTCCAAAAGAAAATAAACATTTTCGGACTACTTTGAACTTCTGTCTTGTAACTTAGTTGTAAAATTAGAACCACTTCTCTTTTATAGAAATAGAATTCTTTGACCAGCCTTGATCAGTCTGAGGAACAGTTCTGAGGAACATGGAACATCTGGTTGATTGCTGCTAAGAGTCCAAACATCTTAACCTGCACTGACGCACAGTTCTTATTCAGCAATGTTAGTTTCAGGTTTTCACATCATAAAACACTGCTGTTTTAAATGTTTCTATATCCACCACCATTGGTTTGCCCTTAGAAGTTCTGTAGAGCTGACACAAACCAATCCAAGACTTCTAAAGCTTTGAAACTCCAAATGCTTAACACATATGTAGCAAAGAGATTCTTGTTGCTTTAAAGGCTCTTAAGCATCTATTGAGTCTGTCAGCTACAGAATACTGTATTTCCAGAAGCTGAAAAGATTTACAGTCTGACCTGTAGTGTTGAACATTTTAACAGTACAGGATTTTGCATAGGTGTTGAAAAGTAATTTGAATTCATATAATGATGATTCTCATTCTTAACACTTTCAGATTTCAAAATTTTATAAGAAGATGAAAAAGGAAATGACTGTTCTGTAAACAGAAGTTTACACACACATAAGCATTTCCAAGCTGTTTGTTTACAGTTGAAAAGCTCTTTTTTCAGTCTTTGCCATTATTGTTTTAGTCATGTTAATAAATGAGAATGTTTTGGGATTTTTTTTTAATGGACTTTTATAAGAACAATATGTAAATAAGGTCCAATTTGAAGCTCATTTAAATGCCCTGGTGTATTGTGGTTCAATAAAACAAAACCAAACAATTAGTCAGATCTCTCTCATGGTTCATTCATAAATAAACAGCTAAGTGTTAACAACATTTATGTCGCTGACAAAATAATCCACCTATGCTTTTATTTCCACTTCGATAACCTATCCTTTTACTTCTACCAGTTCTCTGTTTTCTGGCAGGAGTTGGCACCTTTAACAAGGTAATAATCCATTACAGAGTGACCCAGCTGAGGAGTTCACCCCCTTGTCAACACCTTCATGTTGCCATTGCTCACAGCTTTCAATAACTGTTATTCCAAAGTGAACGCTTTGTTGTTCTTTCTTCTTACTTCTCACAGAGTAAAAAAAAAAAAATTAAAAAATATCACTTTACAATCCCATTTATATAGCTACATTTCCTCAAATACTATTTTAAAAATAATACCACAGTTATTCTGATAATAGAGAGATGGCTTAAGTAAAATACAGGGCCAACTTCATCATTATGACCCATTTCATATTGCTTTCAGTATTAACTTGCTACACTTCTTCAGCAATAAAATTGCTCTGGATGAGAGACAAGTCTATAAGAATTTTTTTTTCTCCACCTATATAAACATTTTTCTTTCTTATGCTGATAAGATTTCTTTGGTCATACCCAATTTTATTGAGCTCATTTCTTAAAGGGGAGCTTCCCAGATCTGTCACATCAAATTGAATTTAGTGGAATCCGTGCCACTGGTTAACATTGAATCTTTCTAGGGGGAAATAGCTACTAACACATGTATGGACATGCTATGCTTCCCGTTTTAAAAAGCTTATTCAATGAAATTAAAGAAATTGGAGGTTTTCTGATGAGTGTCAGAAATCTTTCAATGCTATAGAAGTGCTACAAAGTTGCACTTCTTGCAAAAATTGCGCTTTTGCAAAAGCAGAAACAAAGGGTAGAGATACATTTTGTGCAATGTAAACCAATGCACATTATGGAATAGTACATCTGGAAGATGTTATTTAACCACTAGATGTAATGTCTGTATTTTGGTCAGAAGTCTGCATTGCTGTGAAACTTGCACGTAACATAAAAAACAACTTATACCTGTGCTGCCCTATACAACCTGGAAAACACTATTTTCCACAGAAATAAGGTTTAATGAAACTTTCTCGGAAATAAGAACCCAGGAGAAAAGAACTAAGACCAGACTTCATGCTCTGAGACGAGCTATGAATTAGCTAAGATTAGGGATGTGAATTATAAACAGTCAGCACTCATGAATAGTTTATGAAATAAATTGAAACAATTTAAAAACGGTTTGGTGCCACAAACAGAGGCAAAACAGGACTGATAATTTTCTCAAACAGAAGATACTCTGAATATGTACTGCACATGCATTCATCACAGTCAAGATTGTTTGCTTACAGATTTGTAAATTTCAGTCAAATATTGTTAACATGAAAGACATATAGGGGAAAAATATGCATTTAATACAATTGAAAATTATTTTTAAAATGGGACATATCATAATTGCTATGCCTAACCACATTACACTTCACTTATTTTATCCATTGAACTTCGATAACTTGTGAATAACAAACTATGTAATTTTAGCTAGACAGTATAGAGATTGTTTCCTTTTTCTTAACAAATCACAATTTTCTAATTCAAATTATCTCTTTTGGATTGGTTTGATTTGAATACTTTTAATGAAAAAAACATGCTTGAAGATTTTTCATTTCCATATACTTGTCTAAATAATTTAAATACTGAAGCATAGTAGTAGCTGTTTAAATCTGATCTGCCAGTAATTATCATCATTTATCTTTGGATATAAAAGCTGCTTACTACACACCACACATACACTCTGATGAATCACTCAGAAAAGGAAAAAATAAAAAAAAAGAATAATAGCTTGCCAGGCAGGCTGTTATCTTGGAGGTTTGCACTTTTATTTACTTTATTATTCGTAGAGTGCAGAAAGCTGACATGGCAGCACTAAATTTCATCCCTAACAGGCATCAAATTCATCAGACAATAATGACATTATAATGTCACTGAAAACCATGAAAAGCACCAGTGTTATAAACGATCTTACTACCTACGGTGTAAAGCATTTCATTACCAGACTTCTCGCTTGAAAGACGCAATGTCCCATCCCAAATCAATGTCTTGCAGGATGCACAGAAGCCAGCATTAATAAATGTGAAATATTTTTCCTATGAATAAAACAAGCACTACACAGCATGCATCTGCAAGTTTTTCAAAATGAAGCCACATTTTTCTTAGTTCATGTTCCCCTTGTCAATTCAGATGCTGCTATGTTGTAGGGAGATAACTCAGGTGTGTTTAAGGTAATCTACTCATATATGAGAAGCCAATAAGGAGATAATTCTGATACTCTACAGTAACAAAAATAGAAGCTTGTGTTTTGACACACGGTTGAGCATCCTCTCATTTACAGCTACCTTAACACACATTAGATTGTCTCATTTGTCAGAAATATAAAATAATATTTTTCTTAAATATCACTAGGATTTTGAACCCAAGAAGAAATGTAAGTTAACTTTCAAAGGTGCAATAGTAGATGAAGGTAAAATGTAACAACACATAATTGATTGTAGTGACTGTTAACACATATTCAACAGAAATATAGAGCATGCAGCACTAACAAGCATTCTTACTAGTTATATGCTGTACCCCTTTCAAAGCTAGTGTATCTCTGAAGAAATTGATTTTCACTGCATCCTCTGCTGATTAGCAGTAAGTGGAAGCTATCTTTTTACAAAGCTTTATTGATGCTTTCAAGCAAGGCCTCCTTCTTCAATCCATTTTGCTGCAGATATTGGCCTGCTGGCGGGAATATATTTTACAAATAGGGACAACGTGCAGATAAATATATCTTTGCAGGGCTTACAGAGACATATTTTTGCAAACTTTAGACTATATGGAAGCTAATCTCTTTAAAAGGATAGAGGGTATGTGTGCGAGCCTCACATCCAACACTGATACAAAAAGAAAGTTTCAGGTTCAAAGATGCCAGTAACTGCAGACATGTTCCAATACCAATGTCAAGGGTAGAAGGAAGGACTGAGAGCAGGATTCATCTACACATCATTTGTTCTCACAGCAGAGTTACATTTGGTGAAGCATATGCCTTATTTGCAACGTTCCTAAACTAGTGCGTTATGCAAGTTATTTTTTCTTACCATCAGTGATCTGAACATCTTGGACGCTGGCTGGACTATTTGTATTGACCGCAGCAGAATTTCCTGTGGCAGGCACAGCAGTTGCACCAGGAACTGCACCAGTCAGCAGCACTTCTACTCTTTTTTCTACTCTCTGCCTGGCTTGACAGCATACTACAGCTACAGAAAAGAAAGAATATACTATTTGCAAACTGCCAGCTTCTTGACTTCAACGGAACAATTAAATGCAGAAGTTAAATGGGCTTAAAGAATGACAGCCTTCCAATACAGAACAAGACAATTTAAAGTTTTCCCCAAACCACAGTTTCTATTGTTCTGTTTAGATGAAACAGCAGAAAATCCTGTTATCCAAACAAAAACATGTTCCAACAGTTATTTCAGAAAAGCACTTGCAAATTCTCCCTTTTTTGGTAATCATTAAATGTTTCTCCATTTTAGTTCATTTGTAAGTAGAAATGATGCTGAGTGTGACATATGCCAATGAGCAAGGAAAAGAAAGAAAAGAAAGAATTTAAAAGTTAAATGAGATAATATTATATTACTCTTTGGTTTCTTAATATAAGATTAGTGTTGTTGAATTATGCTAGAACAGAATCATAGAATTACAGAAGAGAATTATTTGTGTTGGAAGGG
>VZTY01015464.1:0-82604 GCA_013400935.1 Turnix velox
TTTTTTTGTGAATATTACATTTTCCCTTGACTGGACTGCAATGAAGTGCAGCGAATTTAGGCTTAATGCATATAGAGTTGACTTATAAAATAGAATCAGGGAATGATTAATGTAGAATGGTTCCTCCGGAGGTAATCTGGTCCAGTGCCTGCTCAAATCAAGGCTAACTTAACACAGAGGTTGGGACTTCCAGGGCCTAGCTTAGTTTTGATTATTTCTGAGCAGAGATTCTACCACGTCTCTTAAAAAAAATCTACAATAAGTTACACTATCACTGTGAATAAATGTTTTGGAATTGGAAACTGCAGTTTGGGACTGTTGCCCAATATTCTTTGATTATGTACCTTCAAGAAGAGAATTATCTTTTCAATAACCCCTGATAGATAGCTGAAAATACTGAGTCCCCCTCAGGTTTCTGTTTTTCATTCTCCTCATACACTATGCACTTCCTTTGTTTTCTGTATAGCTGGTTCAGTTTCTTGAAAGGAAATGCCAACACCTGGAAAACACATTCTAGTTGAAGAACCAAGTCCTGAGTAAAAGGGAATAATTATTTCTTTCAACCTGCTGCCTAATGTAACTGAGTATATGGTTAGTTTTCCTATAGATGTAGTATAAAATTTCAGCAGAAGAAAAAATTTTGAATAGCTTCAGTAGTGACCCTACACAGTTAAAAACTGATATTGTTGACTAGAGATAGATGTCACTCTGGTTGTCTGCAGACTGTGTGTTGCTCTCCATTTGGCATCAAATGGCTCAGTATTTGGGCCAATTCTCATTAATCTGCATCACTCTTAAAAATCTGAGCATGCAGATAGAAATTAAACCAATCTAAGGTTAAAGCATTAAATTACTTGCACCATACAAGATTCTTCTGTCTTATTCTTACTTTTTTCTCTTTCAACAATGTGATTAACATCAGTAAATTGTCTTTTGGGTTATTCCGCTAACCAAAAGAAAAGACCTAACATTAAAATGAAACATCAAATAGTAAATTTTATAGCCTAGTACTACTGAAGACTTTGCAGTGGGCTGTAGTAGTCCATTACCACTACTGCACAATTTGTTTTTGTGAAACTGCAGATCTAAACATATACATCCTGCTAATTTTCATGAGTGATTTCACTCACAAATTAACCAACATAAACAGAAATTGCACATTTGCTTCTTAATTGCAATATGAAATGATATACAAAAGGGTCACATATGCCTTAATTTCACAGAGCTTCTGCACTTCTGTTAATCTACCCAGTTGCAAAAACACTTTGAAATAAATCCTTTCTTTGATGTGCCCTCCAAAAACAAATAAAAGGAATTTCCTCGTAGACTTCAGAAATGCAGGTTTATAGGTAAATACCAGAACACTAGTACTTCAGGCACATTAAACTCCAAAGCATGCCTTCCTTTTAGCTTCCATCAAGAATAATTTGGCCTTCCTTTCACACAATTCCACTTCACTAATTTTTCAGTATTCATGACTAGCAGCCTGCTTGTCTTTTGCACTGTTTCAACCAGACATAAAGTATAACAAGCACTAACACACAAATAGATTAGTATGTCATAGACATTTAGAATTAAAGCCAAGAAGAATGGTTAGATCATTTATTGAATTTCTTCAATATCAAATATATTCTTCATGTACAGTTCACCAATCATCATGGAACTAAGCACAATTTCTACTCTGTCTAAATTTTAATCAATTGTATTCAATCTGAAAATCACAATATCCAGAGATGGGGAATTCAGCACTTCCCTCTGCAACAATCCCAGTGTACTCCTGTGTTTATGCATTCTTCTTGATGGATAAGTATAGCTTATTTTCAATCTGTCTAAGCTGAATTGGCCTTTGCTAAGATTTCTCAACTAGATTAAGAAGCTCTTTAGTTCACAGTGGTTTCTCCCTGTGGGGCTACATTGCAATCAAGTACATTGTCTTTTCTGCTTTTTAATAAGCTGAAATAGCCTGAGCACTCAAAGGCATTCACTGCACACATTCCCTTGTCCTATAATCCTGTGTCTCTCTTTTCTTCAAACCTTTCAAATGTCAAGCTCTTTAAAAATGATAACATGAGAACTACACAAATTATTTCAAAATGCACTGTCATATCCAGAGATAAGCTCTCTTTCCCCCCCCAAAATCACTACACTAGTTAGAAGGTACTTCATCTAATCCAGTGTTGACCTCACTCAACTGAAATGTCTAGATAGCACAGATCACATTTTACTGACATGTAAATCCATTACCTCCATTCTTTTTCCTCTTCCTAAGAAAAGTCCCCTTAGTAAAGAAACACAGTCTGACATAATCTTACTTTAGTAAACTCCATGTACATTTTATGTATGTACACAAGTATACACAAACAGCAATATATGTATATGTTATGTGTGTGTATATACACAAAAACATACACATACATTGGTATTACTAGTATATATTTTGCACTCTATGTTTAACATTCATTTTCACTGTGATAACTACCCCCTCAAGAACTTGCATTTTCTGCCTTGGTCTACATGTTTGGAAAAGTGTAATTATTACAGGCAAGATTCTGTTAAGATTCATGAAATTTATTTAATCATTGCTGATGCGCCCCACAATTATTATTTTCCTTTTGGAAAGAAAACAATTTAGATCTGCTCTTGCTACCTCCCATTTTATGTCTGTGTTTCCGGATTTTAGCTCTCTCAATACTGATTTTTTCCCCGTTGCTTGCATTTTCTCAGATTATTTCAAACTTATTGTCGTGAGTTTGGTTTTGAGGCAATTATTTATTTTTTTTAGAACCTTCTCTACAAGGTTTCTCTAAACACAAAACACTGGTAGTTTTACATATAAGTTTATTGTATACTTTTTGGTTTAATTATCTAAATCTTATCAAGACCATAGTCTCCGTACTCTGCTAGGTCTAGGTTGACTAGTTTATTACAGTATGTGGTTTTTATCCCTTCATTCTTACTGACTTTGCACATCATTACATGAATCAATACTATCTTCAACAAATCAGTTTTTCAATGATACTTTCATATTACCCCAGTCCAGGTAAAAGGCTTGCCACATTTGGGTCGATGGTTGGACTCAATGATCTAAAATCAGGTCCTCTCCAAACTAGGTTATTATTAAATTATTATTAAGTCATTAATTTACTTTGGCTTAATAACTATTTGGTAAAGACTCCTGCTAGCTATTACATTCAGAAATGACAGGCCTCTACTTTTATTAGCAACATTTATTTTCTGTATTTTAGGAGTAAATTCAAACCCCTAACAACCTCTCATACATTTCTAACTTAACACTGAAGGCCACATCCATTTACAAATCTAGTTCTGACAGTCTCTATCAGACATGTTCTTCTTTTTTCACTTTATCAAAATCCTATTGGCATGTGCTATCCCTTATTATGTCTCTGCCTGTCCCTTCATTTACCTCTTCTCATTTCCCTTCTGCAACAACTAAGACTTATAATTTCTTTTCCAGAAATAAATCCTTTTTTTGCCTCTGGTTTTCTTCCTTTATGGAATTATATGATGTAAAAGCTGTTGCATCACTGTGAGGGCAGCTCTTGTCAGATATTAAGCACAGTCAAGATTACTTCAGTCTACTTTTAAGTTACTAGAGTCAGACCATGCAATTTATTAGAAGGCATTTGATTTGGTTTTGTTTGTTGTTTTATAAAAATGAACTTCCTGTTGCATGGTAGAGGATTTCAACCCTGCACACATGCAGAACCAGTTGTATTCAGAGAATTACTATTAAGGAAAACAATATATATAGCCATTACCAAGATAAATTTTATATGTGTATATATATATGTGTGTGTATATATATTTTTTTTTCTCACGCACACACATAATGCTAATTGTAGTATTTTTAACACTTGAAGTCATAAAATTACCATCTAGAGTTGTATTCTTTGGGGGTTTAACAGTAAAACATGTACA
The DNA here is from genome assembly GCA_013400935.1 of Turnix velox. NCBI lineage: Eukaryota > Metazoa > Chordata > Aves > Charadriiformes > Turnicidae > Turnix > Turnix velox. The sequence goes on from VZTY01015464.1 coordinate 3,940, forward strand.
TTCATATTTAAAATAAACCACCAGAGGGAGTGCTATGAATAAAACAGAAATATTGACAACAAATGTGAACTTTTGGAACAAGAATTTAAATATCTAACCAAAGTAATTTATGCTTTTAATCAGGCATTCAAATTTTTGTAAAGATTTTATCAGGAAAATCAGAGTTCAGTAACTATGGATTCAACTTTCAAATTTCAAAACTCAAATTCAAATTTCCAGGTTTTCAAAACACTGATATAGGGGAGAATGAAATCTAAGTATGTAATATGCACTCTTTTCTGGCATGAATACTTTTGAGTACTAAATTATTTTTGAGTAAATGGAATTTAACGCTAAGAGTAAAGTTTCAGTCTCTTATCATGCACACTTCATTGTTGCAGAATATCCGCATAAGTTCTGGTTTTAGCACCATCAGTCTTAAGTGGCAGAATTCCCAAACTTTTTCATACCACAGAAAATCCCCTGGAAAATCCCTGTAGCTCTCTGCATCTTGTTCTTGGTAATGTTTTCTTTATATAAGATGTTAAGTTTACACCAACACATTCAATGCTGTAAATTAGCTAAATGGATTAACACTAAGTATCATATTCATGTGGAGGCATTTTGAACAAATAATTCTAAAGGTTACAAATGAAGATTAACTATATAAATACATATATAGGATATGTGATGGCAGGATCAGGAAGAGGGGAGATTCAGGCTAGATATAAGCAAGAAATTATTTATGGTGAGGCTGGTGAGACACTGGAACAGGTTGCCCAGAGAAGTTGCGGACCTATCCGGAGGTGTTAAAGGCCAGGATGGATAAGGCTCTGAGCAACCAGATCTAGTGGGAGCTGTTCCTGCCTATGGCAGGGGGGTTGGAACTAGATGATCTTTAAGGTCCCTTCCAACCCAAACCATTATATGATTCTATGATATATTAATACAAAAAGATATGATGGAATTTACAATTCACAAGGAAGTTGAAACTAATTTAGTCCAATAAAATTATGCCAGTTTAACTTACATGATTTTTTGTTACTTTGATTACTTTTTTCCTAGTCATAACGATCTCAAAATCAAATAAGGCTATTTCATACTAAGAAGCAACTGATCCTTCTTTTGAAACATGTTCTAATTTCTAAAGTACTTCAGAAGCAGTAATCTTCAAATAGGCTTTTGAAAATGCAATTCAGAGAGATTAGAAATTATTTAAAGAAGCCATTCCAATAAAATGAGGTTTTTTCTTCTTTCATTACTTCTTTTCTTTATATTTCCACTTTTGAGTCCCTCCTTTTATGCTACAGAACACTTTGTCTTTCCTGGAAGGCTGTAAGTCCACCTGGTATCACAAAAGCAGGGTCACATATTAAAAGGATCATAACATGATAAGACAAGCCTGATCATGACGATAGATAAAGAATCTTCACACAGAGGAGGCGTGAGGATTAGTTATAACTGTTATTTGAAAAGTGTCACCTTTGCCAAGGGGAATGCCATCTATCCTAACAGATAAAAGTTAACAAATCCCTAGAAAATATAAATGTTTGCGACAGAAATGATTTCTGCTTCTATTTTGTTACAGCATAAAAAACAACTACATGAGTGTTTGAAGTGAGGAGTTAACCAGTTCCTTGTATGTATTTCAAAACTAATCATCTTGGTTGGCAGAGATATTTTTCTTCATAGTAGTTAGTATTAGGCTATTTCTTGAACTTGTGCTGAAAACAGTGTTGATAATGCACTGATGTTTGAGAAATTACTGAGCTGAGTAATTACACAACTTCAAGGTCTTTTCTTGCTCACCAGAAAGTATGCTGGGGGTGTACAAAAATTTGTGAGGAGATATGGCTAGGGCAGTGGACCAGACAGACCAAAGAGGTATCTCATATGAGATAATGCTTGGCATATAAGGCTGGAGTAAGAAGAAAATAAGGGATCTTCAGAGTTACAGAATTTTTTCTTTACAAGTAAATGCTATGTGCCCTGCTATCCTGATGATGGCTGAACTGATGAGAAGCAGTGAATTGATTTCTTGTTTTGCTGTGTATGGCTTTTGCTTTACCCACTAAATTTCTTTATTTCAACCTTTAAGTTTCCACTTCTACTATTCCAATTCTCTCTTTCCTCCCACAGGACAGAGCAAGCCAGCAGCTGTTTGGGACTGTGTATTATAATGGAATATTCTTACTTCGAATTATAATAATATTTATTTTTAAGTTTACAAATTGCAAACGCTGAATAAGATCAATACTTACCCAGAAGATTCCAAACAAACCATCATTACTATTGAAAGGTATTTCAGAAATCTCATTGATTTAATTTAAGTCTCAACAAAGTTGTGATAGTGGCAATGAAAACATAAAATGAAGAGCAGAAGAAAAGAGGAGGAGGCAATGAATGAATAGCGTATTTGAAAAGTAAACCTAACATATGCTGTGACTTCTGGTAATACGTATTAATTTCTCTGCATTTTCTGCCTTTCCAGTTTTATTTTTAAGTTTACAGCTACATATTCTCTGTACTACAGGGGAAGGAGTAGGAGAAGGGGAAGGGAAAGAAGGGGGGATAGGAGAAGGAGAAGGGGAGGGGGAAATTAGGAGGAAAAAGGGAGTGCAGGAAGACAGGAAAACCGGAAGAGAAAGAGGCAGGGAAGGGAATGGGACAGAGGAAAGGTGGAAATGACGGAAAGAAAGGTATAGAGGAATATTGTAGGTCACAGAAGGTCATTCTCCCAATCTATTCTGCTTTGGTGTGATCCCACCTAGAGTACTACGTCCAGCTCTAGAGCTCACAATACAGGAAGGACATAGACTATTGGAACAGGTCCAGAGGAGAGACAGAAAAATGATTCTATGAAGGAAGCAGGGAGGAAGAAAGAAGGGAAAGTGGAAGAAGATCATGATGCTGTACAAGTTCAGACAAGACGAGGCAAATCATTAAATTAAATAATTCAACAGATTTAGCTACAATTCTTGGTATTTTATATGTTGATCATCTAAAAATTATATGTTGATTTGTTGATGTAGGGTACATTAATTTTTGCTGTAAACACTCATTATTTTCTCTTCTTAAAAGGTAGCATAAAGAAAGCAGATCAAATGCATTTGATGAGATTTTAAAAGAAAGATATAATTTCACATGGTTGAGAATATTTCAAGATATGTTTTTATGCCTAAGGGCCTTTGTCAAACATATTAGCTATCACATCATATTTAACACATTTAAGTCTAAATGTTTAAAAAAATTCAACCACTTTTGCATCTTGTAATTACATAAAGAAAAAAAATAGAGGAAAAAAAGGATTTATTTCTGGAAAGGAACATTTCCAGTTGAAATAAGACAATATGGTATTTATTAGTGCCAAGGAAAAAAGCGTGGTAGCAGCTGTCAAGGGAGAGGTGGCATGGAGAAAGAGCACTAGACAGTATGATGCTGCAAAGTTCAATGTAACAACTGAACCAAAGCAGCAGATAAGCCGTGTCAGGAAAAACTTCACACTCCTACACATACAACCCACATACAGTTCTCATTACTGAAGCTGTACCTAAATGGGACTTGGCACAGTGGAGCCTGGGGAAATGCGACACTTGCTCAAGTATGGTGTTGGGTATCTGCATGATATCCCCCCATGTTCCCTGTTCTTTTGGTCTCAGTTTGTTACTCAGCTAATGTCACACGGACCACAAATAAAATTAGTCCATGATGATATAAAGAACTGCCCTTTTCAGCACTTTTCAGGCTCTGTACTCATCTTGCTTGCTGACCCATAGCCTTTATCAAGACAGTCTGTCTTCGTTTGCATTATATTGTCAGCCATGGCTCGTTATATTCAGTCACACAACTTGGTCTTAAAGCAAGGTTGTGATGCTCCCGTGACAAAAGCTAAGACTCTGCAAGTTTGGACTGCCACAAGAAATGTTCCAAATAAATTTAAAATAAAAATCTCTTAATGAACCATGATCCACTATAGGCATTTTAAGATTTGGGCTGAAGTAAGATGCTAATGATATGGAAAAACTGAAGTCTTGTCCATTAGTAATAAGAATTTTTTAAAATACAGATTAAATGAGAAAAATGCCTATTTTTGTTTTTTTGTCTCCAGTCACGAAGAAATACTTGCAGATTATGTGTTTTTTCCCCAGAAACACTGTGTCATGATTCTCTAATGTCAGTCACTACTGCATTTAAGGGCATCTAAACATCAACAGAACACTGTAAAGCTTCACTTTCCAATACTGCTTCAGTGAACAGCAGGGTTAGCCTCTGGTCTGAACTCATTTCTTTTTTACCCAGTACTGAAAGCATCAAAAGAGGCACTACTCCTGAAGATGTTATTTGTCTTTATTTTTATACGATATTACTACAAATTCTTCCCTTATCAACAGAGAAACAAGCTATTTGACCTGCATTTCACTGAAAACAAGATTGCCAGATCAGAATGAATATTGACTTTTCTATGGTGTCCCACACCTGCAACTTTCATTTCCCTTTTTCCCCCTGTTTCCCAAGCTAGATCCAAGTTCAATCACCCTGTGCAATGTTATTTCCGTGTTCCCTCCCACCTGCTACATATTCTGGTGAGGCTATATCCTCTTCCCTTCTTAGTGTGATGTTTGCAGTTATTTATGTGCTAATACAGACTCATGCTAACTGATTTCAGGCACTCACCAATGCTTTTTAGGTTGAGTCTACTTGCCCTGAACTCCCTCTGTAGACAGCAATTTATTTATGACTACAGTTCAGTGAGGTGAATCAGGATTCATAAATTGATGTATTCTTCACTTGAGAGACCGAGATGTAGATCTACTGACCTGACAGGCAAATCATCACCAGACTCAGTGAAGAAAGAAAAGATACATTAGAATGCCTTAATATGAAATTATATGTCTGCTAGCACTCTGAAATATAGTAACTAATAGTCTGATGGGATACTAATATCGCTGCTGAATATTCAGGCTTATGGAACTAGAATAGACCTGAATAACAAATTAAAATAGGAATTGTTGAGTCCTAATGTGAAACAAAAAGTTCATTCAGAAGAGTGCACCACATTTCATAAAATAATACAGCATTCTGCTATGCTAACCTTTTTTAATGTGTCATTTAGGCCAGAAAATGGAAGTTCCTGATGACAAAAAAGCGAAGAAATTGTCATTAATGCACTACAGACTATTTGCTAAACTATGTTCCTGTAGATTTCACAGCATTTTACTACCAGCAGTTGTCTTCTCTATTTCCTATTAATTATCTTGTTGTCCATATGCTAGTTCGTTAAATGCTCTTAAATGCTCTGTTATCCTACTGTGTCTTGATGGAGTGGTAGAGTAACATGTCATGTCACAGCTGTATTAAGGAGAGCTTATAAAAAAGCAGCACAATGTGCTAAGTACTCATTATTACTCTCAAACAAGCACCTTAAAAATAGCAGAAGTGTAAAAGACAATGTATGAAGCACAACTTATCAAAGACAGAAAGAAAAAATAAATTGGAGTCATAATAGTAGTCATATAAAAAGTTTAAAGACATGAATTTAAAAAAGGAAAAGAGAAAAAGAACACAGTATTTAAAGAGTATCATTCCATTAAGAAAAATAAACTAGTCTAAGACCTAGCTTTGCATATAAGGATACCACTTTAAGTTTTGATTGATAGTAAAATAATCTGAAGTATTTTGTGACTCTTGTCTGTGTTTACAATGTTTCAGTCTTTTTCACTTTCATGTACTGCTACAATGCCACTATGCTTTCAAAATGGTAGAACTGAAAAAAATCTAAACCTTAAAAACCATACTTCTAGGAAAGGCATAAATAATACAGTGAGTTGCAAAGTATTTTTCTTCTTTTGTCTCTGCACCCCTGTTCTTATTTATTCCAATTCTTCTGGGTACCCTGGCATAGTATAAAGGTGTGTGAGCCACTCAAAGTCCTCTCCTAGTGGAAAATCANCAAAGTATTTTTCTTCTTTTGTCTCTGCACCCCTGTTCTTATTTATTCCAATTCTTCTGGTTTCCCTGGAATATTTTCCATTTTACTTTATTAGCCCAAAGAATTTCAGAGAGAGAACACAGCTTGAAAACATCCAAACAACTGGAGTGTTAGAAAAAAAACTACAATCAGAATTTAACTAGAAAAGCAAAGGAATTCCATTTATTTAATTATCATTCTATGTAGACCTAAGAAGTAAAAAATCTGTTTAACTTGAAATATTTTTCTCAAAACTATTTTTTTTTCCACTTTGAGTGTCAACATCATATTTTGCATTTTTGGTGTGCAAAAATATGAGTAACAATGTCACATTCCAGTGTGTGCCATAGTCACTTCCACAGTCACTTGAGCACTGTAACTGCCTCTAGTGGCTGGACAAATGTTTAAACAGTGCTTTTGAAGAAGCAACAATAAACTGCAAAATAAATGAAAAAACACTGTTCCTATCTGGAGCCACTCTAGTTTTCTATGAACACTATCCATCCTAAGAAAAAACATTTTATAGACCATCCATTAAGTGTAGGATGCCATAAAGTCTGAAGACACCCTGCACAGATCTTTTTGAAGATTAATATTAGTATTTATAGTGCACACAGGACATTTTGTACAATAATGCATTTTGGAAATGTATGTCTGCCAGAGTATAAGAAACAGCAAAATTGCAGAATGCTTAAACATTTCAGTGCATTTCCAGTCACTTGTTGCTAACATGTTACTGACACCCTGTTGCTAATAAAAGTCAATTAAATGTTAGCTCTGGCAATCCCATCTGTTGCACATTGCTTAAAAGACAAAATTAGAAAAATATAAAATATCTGAACTTTTGCTTCATATTACTCCTGCATACACAGCTAAGACCACTGAAAATGTAGCACTGAAAATGAGATACATTAGATAGCCTCATAAAACGATTTTGGTTCAAAGTGACTTTTGGAGGTCATCTAGTCAAACTCCCCTGTCAGAGTACGTCTTACTGGGTCAGGTTACTCAGTGACTTTTTCAGAAATACAGTCTCAGAATCTCCAGTGGTTACTGCTTTTCCACTATCTGACTACCACATGTGTTGTTTTTTAATAAAGGAAAAAAAAAAATCAAAGTGGAGATAAGGAGGTCAAAATGGTCAAAGCAAAGTATGACGTGGAGTTAGTAAAGCTGTTTGTTAACTAGTCAGTATCTACAGACCAGTATCTGGTCACTTATTTTAAACAGTAGCAAACTGATGAATCTGTACATAACAATGTTAAATGGCATATGTTGAAGAACTGTACTAGAGTTTGCTTACCTCACTTGTTATCTGACCTTATTTAAAGCCAGAGTAGCACTGAAATAAATCACTGATGTCTAAACATACAACCACAACACATTAATGACTGTCATCACCATCTATCAATATCTCAATTATCTTTTTTGTAATTCATATGGAGTATTATAATAATATTTCAATAGGCTACAGTATAAGCCTTTGTGAATGGAACTGGATAGGAAAGATTCTATGTATCACTCTTCCTTTACTGCATCTTACCACATTTTAACTGTGAACATGATCACTGAAGCTCTTCATCATAAAAGATCATTAAAAAATTTGCATAAGGCACACACTTCACATAAATAGTTACTCCATCTGCAGAATAATCAGAATTTTCTGTAAATAAAAGTGTCTATATTGTGTGAGTACGTCACTGAGATTACTTAAGTACTAATAATTAAGTTTGAATAATGTTTTCCTGTTCTGAGACTAATGACGCTTGCAGTCTGAAGCACAGCACTGCATCTATGAACAACTAAACACCTCTGTCACTTCACTCAAAGGCACCTGCAAACACTCGGCGCTTCGCAGGCTTCTAACATGTCAGAGTCCTTTATATTGCTAACATTCTGACTGGGTTACAGACACATAGTCATAGTCATAGTCATAGTCATAGTCATAGTCATCTAGGTTGGAAGGGACCTTTCAGATCATCTATCATTTCACTCATATACATTCCTTTGGTCATGGAAATTTTACTTCTGACCACCCTCATGCTTAGTATGTCAAAGCAATCTGAAGATTTTCCAGGTTTATGTTTAGCAAGTTTTTCTGGAATATAGTGAAATAATTTGTGGAGAAAACTCTTTCATCTTGATAGTCAAACTGCAGTTTCAAGATACAAAAGGAACACAGAGCTTTAATTGAAGTTTCCTGAGAAGTAAAGCACTGACAGACCCAAGAGTTGCCTCTATGCGGAATTTAAATTTTTCCACTTGAAACAATCAAGCTTCAGTCAAATTATATTGAGATGAAGAAATCAGTTACATAACTTGGAACATAACACTCCAATTTTCAAGAATTATCCATATGTCATAACATCATCAAAACCGTCATCTTTACCAAGAAATTACTTAAATGACAGTTGCGTTCAAAATCTTTATCAAGTATGAATATTTTATAAAAAATTTCCTATTCTTTTAAGGAAACATATGACATACTTTTCCTCTCTCAGCATTTATTAAAGTAGAAAAGCAGTTGTTATGAGTAAGGAAAATGGTACATCAAGGTGAAAGACTTCATCAAACCAGAATGGTCTAGTACAAACTTTCAGCAATATTAAAACCCCATATATTCTAAAAAGAATTGCCTCCCAAAAAAGGTCACCATCACAATATACATTATATTTTGGTTTATAAAGAGACAGTTTAGACCATGCACTATGACTCTAATTTCTGGCAAATATGACAAGCTGATCAATTGCTGACTTCAGAGGGTAGTTTCCATAACTAAAAGAATTAAAAACTTCTATTAAAAATGCATGTTAGAAAACTACATTTGCTTTAAGTTATTGGTATTTTCAATTTTCCTGCTTTTGCTCTTTTAAAAGGTATCACATATGAATTTCACTCTATCATCATATAACTGAAAATGAATTAGGAATTATCAGACATATGGCTTTGCAGATTGAAAATGTACAGAAATTGACACGCTAGTAGAAACCCAGATTGTAATTAAGAAGTACAGAAGTCTTAAATCAAGAGAGGCATTTGTGCTGTCATTTAAATTAGCAGATTCATTTACAAAAAACCTAAAAAATACCCAACTCAAAAAAACACAAATCAAGCAAAACCAAAACCACCACATACTATAAAACATCAGCAGGGAAATCTCATGCTTCAGAAATACAATAACCTACATTAAATCTGATGTCCCAAAAAATGGAAGTAAAAAAGAAATTGCAATTTTGATCTTTTTTTTAACTTCTTCCTTCTGATGGTTCCATTTAAAATGCTGATGAACAGTCAAGTTCTGCCAGGTTCAGTGCTCCCAGGGAGTTGTGCTAAGGTTGCAGCACTTGAATGAATACTGAGTAGCTCAACTAAGGGCTATGGAAAATTAATCATGGTTTTTTTGTTGCTGTTGGGTTTCTGTTATTATTTCTTGTATTTAATTTCAGCTCTGTAATTAACTAAGAAGCAAAATTTATATCATACTTCAAAATTAGTTCACATTTTATCGTACATGCCAGATAGTACAAAGACAAACTTTGTCTTGTTCCCTATTCCCCCAACAAGTGCTGAATTACTGTTTCATGTCTAATTATGATAACACAATACCTATTAAAATACTATGCATTATTTTAGGACTACATTTTCACTGGGATGGAAGCTTAATCACATACAGGAAAACCAACTGCATTACTGAAGAGATGTGTCTTACTTGAAAAAGAAATTGTGACTATGATGCATAATAGTAAATTAAGTTACATCAGAGCATACTTATTAATTACAACTCACTACCTTTTCACTTTACCAACTTTCACTAATGATTTTCCCATTACACATAATTCAGATTTTAGACCTTGGCCTCAATATATAATATAATATACTAAGTATCTTTGACATACATGCAAGTCTTCATGTGTTTTTAGATATATTACATATATACTAGTTACAAGTCTTCAAATGTACTATAATAAGTAATTTCATTCACATTTTTTTAATAAGTCACGAGAGGTTGTTTTTTTTTTTTTTTAAATCAAGATTTTCCTCTTCTAAGGTCTGGGTTTTTTCATTATTCAGCACATTATTTTTCACCACAGAAAAAGTGAAAATATTGAAGTAATAAATAAATCTAAAAAACGCATTGATTAAAAGACTGAATATTCTCAACATATACCAGATGAATTCTAATTCATTCTCATTCTAAGCTACATCAGGTGAATTCTGCTCTGAAAGCTAAATTCTCTCCATGGAAAGGCAAAGGCTAGTTTAGACTTAGAAAGCTAAATTTTTTATGTCTAAATGCCAAGAAAATTAAAACCAGCCATAAAAATAGCTCCATAAGCATAAAATTATTATAACTACCTAAGCTGTGGTGGTAGGAAAAACTCATTTATACCCATGAATTACAATATAGTGTCAATTACAGAACAGAATAAATAAATGATGTGTATCTACTGGACAAGGCAATCAAATAAACTGAAACAATGTTACTTCAACAATACTTTCCATATGGATCTTAAGGGACCATTATGTCTCAGAAATCTACTCTTTATGTAAATTTAAATTCATGAGCCAGATGTTTTTAATTTTGACAAACTATGAAGAATCAAATAGCTACCAATATGACTTAGTTTCTGAGTATTTTTTGCTTCATTGATTCTGATTAATTTTCAGTACTCATATTACATCGTTTCTGTTGAATTTGACTGCAAAAATTTTTAATATTGTCAGATAAAATTCTTTATGCTTTCAAATTTCTATCATTATTTACTCTGTTGGTGAACAAAAGGAGGCCCATAGTATTTCCCTTTATGTTGCTGCCATGCAGAACAATGACAATTGCAAAGCTTCCCTAAAGCTAGACAAAAAGTGCTGAAGGCTTAGAGATAGCTTTTACTATTATTGCCCATCTGTGAATATTAATATAATTAAGACATATACTGTTCTGATGCAGCGGACAGTGCATTCATCATAGTAGGTCAATTCTCATAATTTCACCAAGTTTAGAAGAATCATCACTCCAACAGTTTCAAAAGAGTAACTTGGGTAATAAAAAGCCATACAAATACAGAATAATTTCAAGCCAAAAAGTAAGATATTTTTACTCACAGAAAATATAGAAAATTCACAAGATCATAATTAAGATGTTCTAAAACTGTCTTACCATGGTGTAGTTGTGAGCCACTTTCATAAGCTCTGTGCATCCTTGTGCATCAGCGAATGCTCGTATTCCCAAACAGTTGGATGGGTGCAAAAGCTTCATCAGAAAATGGCAGCAAACCTCTACTACTTGTGGCAGCTGGAGAAGGCAGGCAGCTGCCAGAAGGTTTTCAATGGTATCTTCTTTCAATTCCAGGCAGCCTAAAAAAGGACCATAATACACACAAACTTATTTTATCTCTATTTACAAAACATAGATCACAAGATCTTTTATAAATAATCATAACTCTATAGAAATAACTTTATGGAAAATCTGACGAGGAGGATTAGTCTCTCTGACTGAACACCTCAGTGACCCAAAGATTACAGTATTATATACATTTCTTTTTAAACTGCTATTAATTTAACAATATAGGGACAGAAAGAGAAACTGTGAATAGTGGAAAGGAAGAGAAGAATGTGGAACATTGGTTTTGTTTTTATAATGAGACTAAATCTGAGTAACTATATGGATAGCTCAAGCTGTGATTTTTTTTAATCATTGTCTTGTGCATTGATATTGTAGACAAAACTTACATTACCTTCAGTGCTACAGAGCAAAACTCATAGCCATTTACCTCCCTGAAAAGAATAAAATAAATGCCTAATAAAGTATGACTAAAAAAATAAAAATATCTCCACAATTGGGCTTTACATGTTCAAACTTCATGTTGCATACATGCAGTGTGACTTTGGAATTAATTTTATCTGAGTAACTTATGGCAGGCATCTCAGTACATAGTTCTTTTAAAAGACTTTATACAGGTGAACATATAAAAGAGAACATATATGGATGCATAACTTTTAGCTTCCACTGATTAATACTTATCCTAGGTGTCATTGCATAATTTCACCAGTCATTATCTTTATCTTGCAGACTGATACAAATAAAAAATTAAACAAAATTATTTTGGTGGGGAAGAAATGTCATCACACTCCCCCCAAGCCTTCATTTTTAATTGAATTTTTTTACATTAGTATCTCTTATAAAAGTCTTACACAATTAATCTCTAAAAATTAGATCACATGGATATCTTGGAGAAATTGGAAAAAAAATAACTACATGAAATGATAAAAGGTAATAAGAATGGAAAGAAATTAACAATTCTCATTTTATTTTGCTGTGTTTTCATAAAAAACAATTTCAAAGTTAAGTGCATATTGATCTTTCTGTTCAAAGTAATATAGTTCAACAGTAAGATAAATTTACTCTTTTCCCTACACAATTTTTGTATTTGTTGTCACATAAAAAGAAATCTGCAAGTTGTAATACCTCTGCCACACAGAACTGAGGAGTTCTAAAATCTTTAACTTCACAACAGAATAAAATTGAAAAGCTGCATGTATTGCAATACCAAATCCAAAATACAATAACAACAACGCTGAAGATCTGACCTTTTCTCTTTCTTTCACTGTATCTGGAGCTTTTAATGTAAGATGGAAACAAAGGAATTATATTTTACTCGATTTAGTTGTAACACATCCTTTTGAAAAGGTTAGAGCATCAGAACAAGTACACAGCATAATTTCAGCGGCTTTCCTCTGCGTACTTTTATTCTTCTGTCAGTGAGATGTGAGCTTATGTTAACTTTTTCTCATCATTTCTGTCCAGTGTCTTTATGCAATGTCCTCAGAAGGTGCACTCAGCAACTGATTCTTGGTTGACCCATGTACTTGTCAGTGACAAACATTTGCTGCATGCTTGCAGGTAATGACTGGCTCAACAAACTATCCTAGAATACAGTTCCACTATGTCATGTGGAAGATACACAAAGATAACATTTTTACCTTTAAACTGATCATCCCAGTCCCAGCAGGAAGAAAATTAAAAATGTGCAAAACGCCCATGGAAAGTAGATGAACTGAGAAATATGCTGATGGAAACAAAATTAGAAAAACAGACCTTTTAAACTCCTTTGCTTATATGCTATTTATATGCTTATATGCTTTTTCTATGAGCCAAAAGCAGTGTCTGGCACTGCAAAGTTGATCCAAATAACATTTACAGAATGACATAAGGACTGAAAGAATCATCAAGAAGAAAGGGAACAGAGTCACAATTTGGTTTTTATCACTAAATGTAGCCTTAAGAGAAGAACCTAAAGGAAACAGCTGAGGTCACAGCAATTTATTTTCAATTGAAGATATTTTTTTAACCTTAAGGAAAAATAGTAGTAGTAGAATGCTAGTTGGGAACTAGTAGGCTTAAAATAAGATTAAGCCAGTAAAACTACCTGTTCTAATGAATTCTTTATGTAATAATCAAGACCATTTTGATGTAGATCCTTTATATTTTTATGGAAGCGTGTATATACGTTTCTGCCATACAGATTAATCAAGGGAGCAACTACACAACCACTTCTGGAACATATGAATATTCTAGACTGTGCTGAGTTAAAAAAGAGTTCAGTTTGCTTCTTTCTTTCAATTCTGTCATATACTGCTTTTTTAGTTTTGTGGATTTAGGTTGTTTTTATGTTTGGTTTTTCTTTTTTAATGCAACATCATAAGAAGTGAGATAGGACTCTCCAGGATCCCATCTTTTAAAAAACACAACCTTCAATGGAATGTTAGTACCTAATCTGCCTAAATGCTTTCCAAGTCTTAACATGTCCTCATTTTCAAACATCAAGACCCCTTCATAAATCTAGTCAAAAGGTCTATATTAATTTTTTAAGTAGGGTGCTATGACAGTTCTATGCAAATTTCTTCAGTATATCAAGTGTTTAGCATAGTCAGAATTTAAGAAAACCCAACTATTAAGAGGCTCAGTATATTCAATGCCAACTCTTCATACAGTTTTGTGCCAACAATTAGAAGATCCAAGCATCTATTCTAAAATGTTTAATAGTATATTCAAGAGGGCATTAATATTACTGCTTCTTCAATACCTCCTCATATTTTTATGCAATAAGGATCTTGCACAAGTACTCCAGTCTGAGAAAAACAAATTAAGCAAAGGTTAAAATCTCATTCTGCTACACATATCAGGATGAAAAAAAAGGGAGAAAAAAACAATCAAAAAACTTCAATGGATTCTAATTGTTATTCTAAATTATAATTTTGAGTGTGACAAATTTTATGTGCTTGCTTGTGTGTAAATTAAAATGCCTGTCCTTAGGATGCATCTTTATAATGAATACATAAATTTTATTACCTCATTGCAAAGTGTAAAACAAAAGTAATAAACAAAAACACCCAAATACCTTCATTCTTTTGCAAAATCTGTTTCCAAGTTTAGAGATTTCTTTTTAAAATTCTTTTATATCTATTTTACTTCTACTACTTAGGCTGCACTATTACAACCAAATTCGTATATAGGGAAACACTGCATCTTTGTGTGATGTTAATTAGATCAGTGTGTGCCACAGTAATCAACCTCACCCACCTAGGTGTCATTGCAAATATGGTGGGAACACTCGATGGATCCATAACACATAGTAATATCATTTGACCTCAGGTAGACAGTAAATATTTTCTCTCTTGTAGTTACACATTTATCCATTCAGAGCAAGTCTCTCCAGCAGCTGTAACTGAAGGGTGTACCACTGAACTTATAGAAAGTATCAAGAAATGAGGAAGAGTCAATAGAACTAAGTCCTTCTAATTATGTATTTATCTGTTTAAACTTTCTATTTCACGTATCTTGATTAATTGGGTTGCAGTCTTGAAGAGTTTCTGAATCAAATTATTTTTCATAGGCTAACCCATTACAGGAATGCAGATCTTCTATTAGGCATCAGTTTTTTAAAGGAAAGGCAGTAAATGGTACCAAGATAATAGTAGATGAATTGCTTAAAATAATGGTTAAAAGAAGAAATTGCTTTTTTGAAAGAATATAAAGTCTGAGTGAACAATAAAAGAAGCTTATAAAAAGGTGCTGCACTTTGTATTATTTCAATAGATTCCTTTTTGGTTTTTTTGGCATAACCTATCAGCAATCTTACCAAATCTTAGGTATCTGCCAGGCAGTCTCCTGAGCTAATGATCTGAGATTTTCTTTTGCAGTTAATGGATAGAAATTCAAGGTGTTAGAGCAGTTTTCATCTGCCCCAGTTTAGTCATCTTATTTAGAATGAGATTAATTACTTCCTAAAAGCAGCTACTTCTTGTTCTTTTTCTTGTTTTTAACTATAAGAGGAGCACCTTCATTTGAATTACATAGACACTGTTAATAATTGTATTTGCTGATATGAATTGAGTTCATCTGCTCCCAAATATACAGAAATGAAATAATCAGAATCATCAAGCATCAGGTGATGAAGTGCCTGGAAATGTTTTATGCCTTTAAACACGCTTCAGTTATGATGATCATTCTCTCTGTAACTGTCAACTTCTAGTAATGACATAATGCACAGTAATCGCCTCATACATCTATCCATGTATAGCAGCCAATGAAGAGAGCAATAAAAATATTTTCTCTGTAGCACAATGTCATTTAGTCTCCAGGTGATTTTTGAAGTGAATGTTAAGGTTTTGATTCTGGCTTATGCCTTAGAATATATGGATATCATCTCCCAAACTTTTCATAAAGGTGAAGCTATTTTCTGAGAAGCAAACATGTAAAATAGTATATTCACTTTGCAAATGTTTCTTCCGATCAAACACTTCTTTTTCTCTTATTTTCCATTATTTGCTGCAGAGCATGGTCATCAGCTGAAAGCGAGGAAAACAGGCATTCTGTGGTTGAATACTTTTTTTCAGAAAGGCAGCTTCTTTTTCTTTTCTCTGTATGTTAAAATAAACAAATAAATACTACCTCAAAAGTCAGCAGTCCACTATACAAATAGACAGGAATTCAAATTTTGGAAACATCATAGGGTCTTTCCATTCCTTCTTATGAGAAAATTTATCTTACATGGCTAGCAGACAAAACCTGAGACAAATATAAATTCACTCCAAAATTATGTGTTTATTGAGAGTGCTGATGAATCACCTGATTTTTGGGCAGCCACTTTGGTATCAGCTACAATAGATAAAATACAAGTTAAACATATGACTTAACCAGGAAAGTTCTTTTTTCCCAAAGGAAATAAATTCCTAACAGAGATTTTTTCCTATCCTGAACAAATTTTCCTAATAGAAATTTTTCCCAGAAAAGGAAATTTATTTTAACTCCCTTTCACCCAGGGGACTTGAAATTATTTTTGTCAAGCATTTTTAGCTTTGATTGTGGTTAGATCCTTGATTATACTCTACTGATGTTAGTTTTTGAACTTTTCACCATCTAACATGATGTCAAATCTATGGAAATCTGTAATTTCAATTTTAAAATTAAATTAATATTAAAATATATTTAGCAATATAATAAATAATTGCATAACATATTCTGAATTCATAAAAATATCTAATCTGTCAAAACAAAAAATGTCTCCATCGCAGTACTATAGAATTCTTATAAATTAAATAGCTCCACTCTAAAAATACCCCTGATTATTTACACCCTAATATTGACATATCTTTGTGTAAGAGGACTAAACTGTTCTAATCATGTGGTCATTAGTGAGTACTGCCAAAAATCACTGTATTTCAATGGCANATTCTGAATTCATAAAAATATCTAATCTGTCAAAACAAAAAATGTCTCCATCGCAGTAATATAGAATTCTTATAAACTAAATAGCTCCACTCTAAAAATACTCCTGATTATTTACACCCTAATATTGACATATCTTTGTGTAAGAGGACTAAACTGTTCTAATCATGTGGTCATTAGTGAGTACTGCCAAAAAATCACTGTATTTCAATGGCACAGAAAATTATTACACTGGAAATTTATAGGGAAATCTTATTCACAAATTAAAGTTTCTCCCCAGCAGGAACCTTCTTTGAATCACCTGGTTAATGATCAGAAAAGTGTACTAGCCAAAACATACATCATGTGGTACCTTTTCATCTCCTGGTCTGAAAAAAACCAACAAAACCAGAAGAATTAGTTCCAAAAGCCTAGTTGAGGCATAAGGCTTATTTAGTTTCCATTAAGTCTTCTTACCCTATGGACTTCTATACTTAGGTTTGCTTCCACATGATAGGTCCTTCTCATCATGCTGCACACATTGAAAGCCTTCCTGGGCATATAATTCTGTAAACAAAAGCAAACTTCATATCTAGGAGGAGGGGAAAGCCTCATTCCAGAAGACTTGTACAAAATATTAGGTACATTTTAGGGAGATTTTATTCCAATGGTCATTTTCTGTCAATGGAATGAAGGAAAGCATACACGTTTTGGCTTCCGGTTCATTACCCACGTTTACAGAACTATCTTAAACAGCTTGCCTCACACAGGTCCTTTGCTACAACCAAAACCACACAATACACACTCTCAGTTTTTCTATTGAACACAATCAAGCCCTGACTTCTGAGCAGGGGGGGATAAAAAAAAAAGTCTCTCAAGGACAAAGGAGCTCAGCTATCGAGTTCGAAGGAGCAGTAATTTATTCTTCAGGTGTCTGAAGCAAGCTCAGAAGCAGAAATATCTTTGCCAGTATAATCTCACCTTATGACGTGATGATTTCGCAGCCTGTGCTGTGGTAGCACACACCAGTTCAAATCCATGGTTAGAGAGATGGAGGCATCAAGTGCCAACAAATGATTTTTGCTTTTGAGTCTACTTTATAGCCTAATGAAATCTGCTTTGCTGTGGGCTGTATTCCACTGTAGGGAGAGGTGAATACTGCAGTCATACCCTGTTCTGAGTACATTTCAGCAAAGACAGTGTGATGGACACACAATAGAAAGGGAATGAAGGTACATTTTACAGCTGGGGGACAGAATCAGAGATATGTGTCAGAGGTGAGAACCTCTTTCACAAGCTGCCACTGCGATTTTTCTGAATTCTGTGCTTTCTTTTGGAGCTGTGGAGCCTGGCAGGGCAGCTGAGCTCAGGAGAGTGGATATGGGTACATATCTCCACAGCAGCAACTCCAAGAAGAAGTCCATTAAAGAGGCAGGCCATGCAGCAGCAGCAGCTTTGCTGATTACTCTACTGATGTAGTTTAGCATCAGTAGGAATAGCCTGGAGCACTGTAAACAGGCTAGGATCAGCTAAGAGCCAGGGATTGCTTGTTCCAGCAGATGCCTTTAGCAAGCCACTGAGCAGCCTGATCTAGTGGGAGGTGTCCCTGCTTAGGGTAGGAGGGTCGGAACTCGATAATCTTTCAGGTCCTTTCCAACCCAAACTATTCTGATGCTTTGATTCTAATATACATAGTGTCTTACATTGTATCTGGGGCAAAAATAAAACCCAAAAATACACACTACCCTTCTACAACAATCTCAAAACCAAATGCAGATATAACTATCCTCCCTGGGTTATTTAATTACTAAAGCTTTTGTTCTGAAGATACTTAAGAGTGCTTACAGGCAGGAGGTTTTTTTGCTACATCCCTGCTGTCTGCCCTGTGTACGTTATTAGATATAACTACAACACAGAAGAAGATTGACACTACTTTAATTAAAGAATCTTCAACACAAAATGTAATTAAAAGCTATACAGCAGGGCTTGAACCTCTTCCATGTATGATCCTCATTCCATTTTTTTTTTTTTATGTACATAAGTAAGTCAAAGATTTTTTGTTTTCTATTAGTTAACTGATTTTTACTTTTGCAGTTTCCTTAGCAGTATGAAAGCACCAAGCTATTATTCTGATCACTGTTGGGAAGGTATACTAATTAGATAGCCCAATCAGTATGAGAAAATCTATAGTAACTTCAGAGTTGTGTTGTAACTTCAAAAGAAGGCTCCTAGAGTCATCAATGATAGAAAAATACCAGAAGTTCAAAACGTAGTTCCAGTTTAGTCCAGTTTAAATATATTTGCAAGTAATGAATTTGCAAGTTTGAAGATCAAGCAAGAAACACTACCTAAGAAAATGAGGTAAAGAAACTTTCTTATGTATATTCTGAAAAGATAAAAGAATAAATATGCATGCAACCTTGGGAGCTAGGACCGAGTTTTAGATTTGCTATCAATCTTCTTGCTACTTGAAAAATGACACATCCTTTCTACACAGAAATTCATAGAACAGTCTGGGTTTGAAGGGAACTTGAAAGATCTAGTTCCAACCCCCCTGCCATTGGCAGGGACACCTAAGTGTTGGCTTCAAAGTTCCTGAGCTGGCCCATGTTAAACATTTAACAGATATGCAGCAGAGGAAGCTGTTTCCTCTAAGCTACAGTTCTGTTACATCACCGATGAAATATACTTTATGTATTTGAATAAACCAATCAAATGCAGTGAAGTGGAGATAGGCTAAACCTGTACTTTTTAGTTAGGATGCATATTATTTACCAGTCAAATATATCTGTCCAGAAACACAGTGGGAAAAACCTTTATAAGTTATCCCTGTGAAATATTGCAAACTTAAAGAAGTTTGCATATTTATGCAGTACTTTAGTAATAAATCTGAATCATATACATAATCTGAATGATACAATTTGCAATTACATTTCAAATTAGTTAATCTAACTATAATATCTTGTGCTTATTTTAGATAAAACAACATCCAGCCACTATCTTATTAATTTATTCACAAAATTAAGTTCATTAGTTATAGTTCTCATAATTAGTCATGCTGAATCTTCACAGAAAGTTTAAGACCTTTTACTGTCTTTAAATCAGTATTTTGGGGAGTCTAATTTTCTCTCTTCCTGTTACTGCTCTAAGATGGACAGCATCCCTCACTTAAGAGAGGCTTATCAAGACTGTACAAAACCTGGTGCTCTTCCCATCACCATGTAATTCCACCTTACCGTATTTACTTAGATTATTGGGAACTCCATTCACCTGTACATGAGCGAACATGGCTCAGCCTCACCATGCACCATGACTGCCATCCACCTACTTAGGAGATACAGAGTAGACAATGTACCACTGTACAAGGGCTTTTCAAACATAATTTTAAAAATTTATTTCTTTATTTAAAAGAGTACCCTTTTAATTAAGAAGAAAAAAGTCCCAAATTACTTCCTATTTTAAAAGAAGAAAAACACACAGGCTTTAGCTGTGTTCAATTTTAGTAAACTCACTGAATTTGGAACCATGTTCTAGGAATTCTCTGGTCACCTATTATAATCACTGAATTATCCATAGCCCTTCTGAGCAGTTTTTTCCTCTGTACAAGGATGGACACGTTCATGACAAGCCTGGACATCCAGGCTCTATCCAAGTTTTGTTAGAGAGACCTGTGGTAGGATTTGGCTAAAACTAAAAGGATCAATACAGATAGCTGTGCTCCAATGCCTGCAAATTTTCCCCGCTGCTGTTCAATTTAGTAGCATTATGGTAGCTAGGAAACTGGAGTTTTATAAGACAAGATGCACAGACGAGGAATCAAAAAAGAAATAAGCTAACATGTATTTCAGGAGAAAAGAATAAAAGCCAAGAATAAGAATAAATTGCTGAATTGGCTAGGTTTTGGTAAAGGGACTACAGGAGTGACTTCTTGGAGAAGTTGTTAGAAGCTTCCCCCATGTCCAAGAGAGCCAATGTCAGTTTGGCCCCAAGATAAACAAAAGGTGGTCAGTGACGGTTGGAGCACCTCCAGGTAGCACATGTAAGAATGTGGAGAAAAGAAAACCCACAAGTGCAACAGGACATGTAATCAGGAGATAGGATCCCACACTGGAGCATGGTCTAAAGGACTCCATGTCAGAGAAGGGACCTTTACTGGAGCAGTTTGCAAACTGTATCCTGTGGGAAGATCATGGAGAATTGTCTGCTGCAGGAGAGACCCTCCTCTGGAGCAGGAAAAGAGTGTGAGTTCTCCTTCTGTGGAGGAAGCAGAGGCAGAAGAAATGTGTGATGAACTGACCGCAGCCCCTATTTCCCATCTCTCTATGCTACTGGATGAGAGGAGGTAAGAGAATTCAGGACTGAAGTTAAGTTCAGGAAAAAGGGACAGGTGAGAGGAAAGTGTTGTTAAGATTTGTGTATATTTCTAATTATCTTACTTCAATTTGATTCATAGTAAATTAAACTAATATTCCCAAGTCAAGCCTGAGTTGTCCATCATGTTAACTAGTCAGTAAACTCTCCTTGTCCTTATCTTCAGCCATGAGCTTTTACTTTTTGCAGTATTTTCTCTCCCATGTCCAGCTAAGGAGGGGAGTGACAGGCTGGCTTGGTAGGTAGCAGGCATGGAGCCAGGGTCAACCCACCACAAACAGAATAAGTTAAGAACAAAGAATCTGATAGAACAGAAACACAAGGCAGAGTAATGTAAACCAGAATAGTCCATGGTATTTGATACATGTTCTCTTTTAGCATGAAAAATAAACTCACATTTCCTGAATCCTAGCTCTAAAAGGATAATGGTACATTGCCACTAGAAGTGAAAGAAACTGGAGATTTTTGTTGCCATCTTAAGATTCTAACTCTTCAAGGCAATATTTTGAGAGCACATGATATTGTGATTTGCAAGGTAGTTTGTGCATTATGTGACAGTTTTAATGGAAGAACATTACATATGCAAATTCATATGATGCAAACTAGAAAACAGTAAATGATACCACCGATACATTTTTCCTCTCATCCTTTTGTGAACATTGTTCTTAATCACCTAAACACAAGAAGCACCTCCGATAATAAAAATAGCATATCACATAGCATAGAACAAGCAACAAGAGTAAAACAGATAAAAATTTTAATCTTTTGCAGAAAGTGCAAGGAGTTCACCTTTTCTAGTTTTTTATTACTTCAATCTCCAAAGTTCTCAGAGATAACCAGTAAAGTTCTAAGATAACTATTTCAATTTGAACAAAGGATTTTTTGCTTCCATCACCACTTTCTTTTCTTAATCTACACCTACATGCTATTGTTTGTTGTCAGTATTAACTGTGCTCTGTGTTTTCATTTAGAGAAAGCTGCGGCAATGGAACCATGCAGTACTTCAGTATTCCCATAGTTTTGTTCCCAAGGGAACAGCACCTTTTTTTATCTTCCTCTTACCTAGTTTTCCTCATACAGAATGATTTAACATTACGGCAAGGTATCTTCCTACTTTTGCCCCTAGTTGTTCTTGATTTTGCCTCAGAATTCCTGTGACAGCCATTTTACATTCAGAACTAGTAATCAAATTTTATCTTCTTCAACCTTGGTAGGGACTACTAAAGTTTTCTTAATTACATGCATCTCTAAGTTGAAGCCTTCTGATGATCCACATTCCTGAATGTTAAAACCACATCTGAAGACAGGTGGCCTTATCCTTTGAATGCAAAGAGTATTATATTAAATAAAAATAGATGGTCTGAAACTGAGTTTCCCAAACATGATTCTCAAAAATAACACTTGAAAATATTTTTAATTATGTTTTTAAATAATGTTTATCTGCAATCACTGTTTCTTACTAATAGTAAAGCTATTATATCATAAAATAAACAGCATATTTACTATATAAATATACCAAAGCAAACAGCAACTTAAGATTAAATTAACTCATGGGCATATAGGGCTGATTAGAACTGCAGGGCATGGGAAATACATGTAAAATTTAAACTAAAATAAAATATTCCATAGAAATATCATAATAAAATACTGTTAATTTAAACAACATGAGGATGTATTTTAGGAAATAAGAACAGAATACATTTTATGTTTACATGATTCATAGACAAGGGGAATTGGCATTTCCTCTCTTAATTACTTTATAACTTTAGCATTCTTTGATATTAATGCTCTACATATAAATTACACAGAACAGCTTGTTTAAGAAGGATAAACCCCAAATCTATCCTACATCAAAATGGAATAACTATTCAAAGTTTTGAGTTATCAACTATGAGTTACGAGTTATTAATAAGTTTACATTACACAACAAAGTACCAGCCTGTAACAGGAAATGAAAGTGATAACTGACAGCTCATAATTAGTTGGGTTTTTTTTAAATTATGTAATTATTGAAACTGCATTTTTGACTAGGAGAGTAATACGAGCCTATCCTTCAAAAAATACATTATTTCCTGCAATGATCTCATGCAAACTGAATCATATGCGTATGAGGCATTCCTTTTAAATATTTGAAAGCTAAGAAACATAATTAGTTTTGTGAACTATGCTCTTGCTCTTACAGAGCTCAACATATTTACCAATTTGGAGATATGAGGTAACAATCTGAATTCGTCCACAGAAATGGCAAATAAGTGTTTTGATTGAACTGAAGAAAATATGTTCAGAAAATAATTACATTTTATTCACATGTAGCAAACAAAGCTATCAATGTTTTTGTCTATAGGAACTATAATGTATGAAGTACAATACCTGTATATGCAAACTGAACAAGATCCCATAGTGCATTGGGGTCTATGCCTTCCATTTTGATCTCTTCTTGTTTGGCTTCACAAACATCACTTGTAAACATGGCAGCAAAGTAGTCAGAGACAGAACTGAGGACAAGTCTGCAAAAACATTAGAAACTGCTGTCATTTATATTGATATGTGTATTAGAAATACCATAAATTAAAAAACCTCAACAATATGATAAAAGAAACTTTCTTGAAAAAACATATTTCTATGGCAATTAGAAAAATAATTACAGGAATAATTAATGCATGTACACAGCGAAACATAGCATTACATTTCATTTTTAATTTCCCAATTATGTAGATGTCCCTATTGCTAACAAGACAAACTCTCAGTATCAAGTACTCATTAGTGAAACACATCTCATACAACAGGAGTAGTCTTCATTGTTCTTAAAACACTTATTTTTTATAGAATTTATTAATAGCATTCAACTTTACACAGCCCTTCAATCTCCAGTAATACCAGTAGGAGCCTAACATGCTATTCACTACAAAAAAACCAAAAAAATCATTATGTAATCCAATGTTTTTGTTAAAAACAAAAGAGAATTAGATAATCCTAATTCACTAATTAGACAATCCTAATTAGAGAATCCTAATTCACTAATTGCATATTTTTTAATCATTGGGGAACATCTATGTTTTTTCATTGATTATCTCAATTGAGTATCACAAGTATGCATTTAATCAACCAAGATAACCACACAATTCTAAAAATCTTGGAACCTTTCTCCAAATATTTTTTCTGACTACTTATTTACTAGTGACTTGATTCACTGCTATGAGATGCTTGATTTAAAAAAGCAAAAGGCAAAAAAATATGACAAATTGATGATTTCTTATGAGATACAATCTCTAACAGCTATCAGAGCTGGAATTTAATCTGTGATCTCTATTTGAGAGAATTTAGCATCAGCTGTTCCTTCAGAATTATTAACAACCATCTGAAGTCAACGATGATTTTTCAACTTGATCACTCGCCAAAAGCTGCATCAAAGTCAATGAACAAACTATTGAACAGAAATTTTAATAAACTGTTGATGACAGGTTGAAATAGTTTCAAACAGCCGTATCTTATACTTGTAATTTATGTTATTTATGTTCAGATGTTATTTATTATATAAACTTCTTGAATATGTATGCTCAACTCAAAGATAAAAAAACAGGCATGGACGGAAAATAAATAATAGCATCATCGCAACTCTCACAGACTTATATAAAAATCTGTGATCTCCCATTATCTCATCATGGATTAATCTATGGTAAAGAAATTTTAATAAGATATCTAATGGATTCCAGGTGCAAATGAGCATTCAGTCTACAAGATCAGACAAGATCAGTCCAAAGTGAAACTCCGAAAAATAAAATAATAAAAATGTTATGTCCTCAGTAGTATGGGTAGTGACTCATTTTCCTTATGGGTTTGTACCACATTTGCATCACCTGTTAAAGAAGATGACTTACATGAGCAGTAAGCTCCTGTGAAGCAGAAGAACAAGTTTTTCAACACAGGGGTGAAAGGTTGATTTTTTTTTCCTTTTTGAAGTCCCTTATGTTAATCAAGAGTTACTATAAATCAGCTATTTTGCGAACTGAATATAATAAAAAAAATCCACTCATTTCAGGACACAAACCTTCTTTTTGTAAAGTACTTCACAAGCAGACCTGAAGTGAAAGGAACCTGCTAATTACACTTGATTCCAAATGGTGACACATTCTGTGAATCTCGTGTTCCATTGTTGACATAGAAAATTAGATGTAGCTCAGAAGTCTTCAAATCTCTCTAAATCTTGGTTTAAAGGGTTGTTGACCTACTCACCAAGACAGGTCAGACGTCTTAGCATGCCACTGTTTTTCAACTAGTGACTAACAGTGAGAATACATAATAAACTGTTCCATCCTTGAGAGTCATATTGAGTAATTCATGGCTAAAAATTAATTCATGGAACCAGAAACATTTTCTCAAGAAACAGAAACATTCTCTTCCTTTACTATAACCTGATATATTTCTGATTTCTTTTATAATGCACTGATTGCAGTTGAGACTTTTTGTCCTATGACATCAAATTTTATTTACTTTTACTACAGAATATTTCCTTGCAATTTTAACTACTTCTTTTCACATGTATCTTTGATGTAGATTTCCCTCAACTTGGTTGATGCATTTCTTAATTAAAAAGAAGCAAACAAAAATGCATGCTTAAATGACATTTTACTTTCAACTGAATAGAATCTCAGATGTTACTTGGACTGAAAACTCATAGGCATGACACAACTTTCTGTCCATGCATATTAGGCTACTTCATATAGGAGCTGAATATTATTTGCTTTTAAATGTGATTTGTTGCTTTGTAGCAGTGTAGCTGACACTGAGTGTCTCTAATGATAGTGGTGCTCTACAGCTTATCTTGCAGCAGGGAGATATTTACTGCATACAGAGAAAAGACTTCATAATTTCCTAAATTTTAAGGCTTGGACAATAGTACAGAACCAAATGTATGCACACACTTGGGAAAAAAAAAATCAGCAAAAAAAAGAAAAAAAAAAGAAAGCAGAGGCTAGTTGACACTTCCAGAACAATTCTAGCAGTATAATCAAGACTGTCATGTTTTCTGAGTAAAACCCAACAACAAAGGAGCAAACTGTGGACAAACCAATGATTTTGGATTACACCAGACAGTGATAACTTTTCCTGATGACTATGATACCCTCCTTCACTGGCTCACCTTACACAGAAAAGGGTTTAAAGAGCTTTGACAAAAATACAGCTATCAGTAGATTTAATCTAGTACAAAGACTATTTCCTGCTTAGTACCAAAAGATCTTATGAAAAATTACATCCAGGCCTTTTTTTGACTTATGCCATATCTTTCCTGTGCACACTATTACAATTGGCTTTAACACACATGAAATAGAAAATGTCATTTTCAACTCAGCTGCAGTAATACAGCACAAACACAAATCTTGTTCTTCACTCCATAATGGACCATGAAACAGTAAGTAAGTGTGTTTGCTATTGGTAACTTGAATAATTCTGCTTGTAAATCTGTTAACTATGTTCTTTAAATTCATTTAACTTTACTTAGGATCAATATTAAAATGTAAAATCTATTATGTATTGAAGAATTTGCCAATGTATATATCTTCACTTTTCATCTAATCAGCATTTCTAGAATTCGTTGCCATCTATTTCTCTTCCTTTGCAGTCAGGATACTGTAAGGTTAATTTGGGCATACTACTGCCACCACCTTTTGAATTAATATGTAAAGATGTATATACATATATGTAAAGAAAGCCATGAGATATATTATAAATTATTTTTGTCCATAAAGGTCTAACAGGATTCTCTAATCATGTTGTCTTGCTTTCTCAAGGAAGAAAATTTAAAAAAAAAAAAAATTGACTACTTCTTTGTTACAAGCTTGTTCTTTGGTTTAAACCAACAGACATTGTCCAGAGACTGTTTCCCCTCCTTCTCTTGAGGATTAGAGCAGCCTCTTTTCATTCTGTTGACTAACTTGATGATCAGAGTAATTTTCAAGAATTTCCAAAATGACAAAACAATGAAGATTAGATCATAACAGTGTCAGTGCTCCTTTCTGCAGTCTCACCATCACATATCTCACTGGGGGATCCTATCCCTGCCTTTCTGCGGGCCCCCTTCAGGTGTTGATGGGTTGCTGTGAGGTCCCTCCTGAGCCTTCTCTTCTCCAGACTGGGCAACCCCAACTCCTTCAGCCTGTCTTCATGGGGCAGTTGCTCCATCACTTTGATCATCTTCGTGGCCCTCCTCTGGACTCACTCTAACAGCTCAATGTCCTTCTAATGTTGAGGACTCTAGAACTAGACACAAAATATTGAAGCATCCCCCCAGTTTTCTGCCTTACATTTCTGATAAGGCTGTTTTTCAGTCCAAATGAGGTAATCTGGTTTTTTTGCCACTTATTTTTAATTGCTGAAATTTGTACAGAAGAGCATGTGTGGCTGTTTCCCTAGGATTCAGGTCCCATAGGCACTCACTTGGAATGACCGAGGCTGGTTGGTAGCTGCCAAGCACCATCCTGGTGTTTTTCAGTTCCTCTGCTCTGCCCCTGCCTCTGTTAATGTAAGGGAAGAGCAGTTTCTCCGTCTCTGGAGAACCTGGTGTAGTGGGAGGTGTCTTCAAACCGAAACCATTCTATATTATATATTTTGTAGTAGGCAGTTTCTATTTCTTGTTTGGAGACTGTGAGACACAGTTCTACTAGTGAATGGCTATTTTTCAAGATGTAAAACTCAAAATATTACTTTGGGTAGAGAACATTGGGAATGAATAAATCATCTGCTACTCTTTTCTATTGCCTGTGAAGCATATGTACCAACAATTATTGTCTATTCTGCCTGCTGTCTCTGGTTTGCTGGGGAGCAACTCCTTTTCTTTCTGAATCTGAGTTTTCTTTATCTCAGAATTGCTTGCCAACAAACCATTAGCTACTTGAATTTTCTACACTGACAATCCTTTAAAGCTGAAATCTTTTACTTTTTGGGAGTCAATAAGCAAAGGAAATACATGCTATATAAGGGCAAAAAGAGAGAACATGGTGTATCTAATACACGCTATTTCATTGCAAGCCCTGGCAGCATTGACAATTGAACAATCGTAAAGAAAAACTGACAAACTATCAGTTTTACCTTTGTGGAATGACTTTAGCTGATGCAACTATGTATGGTCTAAGTGACTAACAGATCCCAATTAGTAGTGAAAAAAAGCTCTGTTTACATATCTGTCATCTAACAGCATAAAAAATCCACCAATTTGGATAGTAACATGCATTCTCAAACTGAATTCTCAAAACTGTGCTCTATGTGAATGATTTCACTGTTCATTAAAAACAACCTTTTTATTTCTTTTAGAATTAAAAGCTAAAAAGTGTAGATTTTTTTTAAAATTCTTATTTGTGTATGGATAAATATGAGTATATATAAGTATATACACAGAGACACTTGCATTTGTGAATTGAAATAATTAAAACACATATTTTACAAAGAAAAAAGTAAATAAAAACTCTGCCAAAAGTCACACAGAAAAATTTGAGCCAATCTGCAATGCCAGTGGCACTTCCGAAAATAACATGCTTAATAAATAATTAAAAAATGCTGCACAGGAGCAGCAGTGAGAGAAGAAAGAAAAAAATTTGAAACAGCCTTGTAGACATAAGGTGAGAGAAGATGGAGATACAGGAGGTGCTCCACGCACTAGAGCAGATATTTGCCTGCAGTCCCTGAGAAGGCTAATCTGAAGGAGGTAGGTCCCCTCTAGCTTTCAGAGTACCATGCTGGAGCAGATAGATGTGACCTGAGGAAAGCTGCAGCCCATGGAGAGCCTATGAGAGAGTAGGTCTTCTGGAAGGATCTATGGCTTTGTGAGAGACCCTCACTGGAACAGACACTGGGCAGCCAGCCGAGATCAACACACCACAATCAGACTAAAGCATTTAAGTAAATTAAGCCATAGATCTCCATTGATTACAACAAATTAAATATATGGCCATATCAAACCCAAAATTCAGTAACAAATGTAAAATTCTCAGAAAATATCTTCAAAACTAAAGGACCACAATCAAGGTTAATATTGAAAGCTTATCTAAATTGCCTTGCTGTTTTATTTCTGAAAGCAGGTTGCTGTTGTTTGTTGTTCTGTCCCTAGCACATTACTTGAATAATTTGTTTTGAAATTCATGGACAGTAGATCCACAATTTAGATGCAATGTTTGACTCAGGAAGTTTCTCAAACCTTAATTACAGAAATCTGGTGGTGAACACTGGGCAACTGCACTGATTATCCTCTGTGCTTTCCGTGAGCATCTGTTACCAGCGCAAGATAACAAGCTGAGTCATAGGACTGTCTGTATGTTGTGCTTTCTCATTTCTTCATCCCCTGCCTTAAAACTGTTTTTTTTCTCTGTCTTGCTCTTTATCCTTTTATCTCTCCTTTCAGGTTAACTTTCTACATTCAGTGTTTACATTTTATTAATACTGGCTTTACACTTAAACTTGACCTCTTTAAAATACCATATAAAATCCATTGAAAAATATATCTCCTCTCCTTAGAGAACTGAAAATTCTTCCCTTTCTATTTGGTCTCAGTAACACACAGGGATACTAACTTGGTCACAAATTAACAGGCCTTAGGTTATTATTCCTCTAGTTTTTGTTTTGATGGGAGGTAAATCTTGCTGCTCTGGAAGACTGTAAATGAAGATGAACAGAATGTCAGATGTTTATTATTCCCTCTGTACTTACCCATACAGGAAAGATCTTTTTGATTTAGATAAATAAGGCACTCAACCATAACTACATGGGGTACATAAAGTGACAGATGCAGAATACATTTAATGATGGCAAAAAGCCTGGAACATAGAAGTTGTGTTGGTTGCCAAGTTAGTGGGTAGAAATTAATGGAAACTTCAGTGGCATGTAGGAATTCATAGACACCAAGGAAAGGGAGGAACTAAAAACTGTAGCACTAAGAAGAGAAGTGAGTAGAAACAAAGTCTTAAGAATAAAAAATTCTGAAAGAAGATTTCTGTGAGCATTTAATCTGCTACTCTGAAATCATGTAAAGCCTAGATCAATCTGTTACTGCTTATTAAGTGGTGTTATTTTCCCACTTGTTATTGGAAAAATTTAAATATTTTAATCAAGGTTTTTGTGTTGTTTTACTTTTTAGTATTTGAGCAATAGTTTTGGCTTTACAGTATTGTGTATTCAACATTATATTTTTGTCATTATTGTTGGTTTTGGAATGTAGAAAATTCTACTTTTAAGTAAAACATAAAAAGAATAGTTTCTGTGTGTCCACCTTCACCTGCAGCAGAAGAACCTCTGTGAGGTCCAAGTTGCCAAGATGACCCAATAGCATTCCTCTGCATCACATATTTTAATTTATTGATTCAGAAATACATTGTTTGGTTTTCCTGCTGCAGAGCATACTCCTGGTCTGGATTTAGTACCTCAGCAGAGATACAAGGGCACAAACAGGGAATAGGTCACACTTAGTTTGCAGCCCTGCATAGAGATCAAGTGCAAAAAGACTAACTAACTTGGGAATTCACAAGTATTCTCTGTATTTTAATATAAACTCCAGGACTGGATTTTTATTTGCATACACTAAATAAAATGGTATAATTAAGACCCAAATCTCAATTAATAATAACTACTTTAAGCTCTAATTACAATAGAAAGCCAAGCATAGTTTCATATATTCTATCTCATTTAATACCAGATAATATTAGAGAATTTTAAAAATTATCATGTCATTATATATTTCATACTCATAGGCGTCATTAAAAGAAATTAACATTTTTTTTGCTTAATTTAAAAAAACAGTACATGAGAAGCCATTGTTCATTATTCCACTATAAGTGTCTGAGGGAATTTGTATAACAGACATCACAATGTCATGATCTCAAGCTAACAAGGACACTGGGTCCAGAGAAACTGTAGAATATCTTGTTTTAGAAATTTCCATTCTCCTCACATATGAACAGCAAGCATCACAGCAGGGAGAAATGTTTGGTACTCATGATAAAGAGCTTGCTGGTTGAGTGCTACTTGAACTTTTGAAATCTGTATAGAATACCCTACCTTCAAATACACAGCCTTCAAATATAACTTCCTGAAGTTGTGCACATTTATGTTGTTTAAGTCAAAAGGGAACCAGGCAGAAAGAGACAGAGAAATCACTCTTTTAAGAAATAAGCACACCTAGAACATTCACTTCTGTATTTTCAGTATTTTATGCTTGCATCCTACCTATGTGCAGGTATCTTGCGATTCCCAGCGATCAGGATAACATCACAGAGCTGCTGTTGCTTCAGGTAGCTCTCCATCTTTCTGAAGGTTTGCTCTGCATGATGAATAGCCTGGTAGAATTCCTCAGAGCTACAGGAATCCATGTCGCAGTGGGGTGGTAGGCTAGCTCCCGACAGTCTGTAAACCACAAGAGAAACTGTGTTGTTAAGAAATGACCAGTTTTCTGGACTTCATCATGGGGATCTAGAATCTGATACAAGATCTGATACAAGTAATCACTGTATTCTTTACAGTTCTCATTACTAGAAGTACAAGATGGTAAAATCTTACTGCACTGGGAGGGTCAACTAGTGATGTACATCCTTTCCAGGCAGAATTTTTTTTTGTTAGCACAGATACAGAAGCAATAAATTTCTTTCTTCTTTTATGAGGTTATTAAAAATGTAAATATGAACAACAAACAGAAATTCAGTGTATCCATGTTAAGGTTAATACCATTAAAATGGCTTGTTTATTAACTATGATTGGAATCTATAATTCTTTTAGAGCCAAATTGTTTTAAAAATTAAACAAACTATTTATTTTTCTAAAATAGGTATATGAACACAGACAATGAAGAAATAATGTAAAAGGCAATTCCATCTTTCACTTATTCTAAGAGTGCCTTTAATAGTCCATGTCTTAAAACTCCCATTCATTTTGCACCACTTGTGAAAGAAAAATAAAACTTCATTTGTAATGATTTGTAAATATTCCCACACTGACAAATTACATACTTACTCTTCATAAGCCAAGGGGCTCATGAATACAATGTGAATTTAACCTACAAAATTAATGTCTACAATCAAAATACCCAAACAAAAAAAGAAACAGGAGAAAAATGCAAATGTATTTTCAATATATGAAGCTTTATACTCTTAGTTCAGATGTCAGCAAGTACTTGCTCTTGACGACTAGTGCTTCCAAAAATTCATGACACATTATTATTTCTAAAATATTTTACAATATTGTTTTAAATGAAAGCAGTAAGATTTTATATATCTCATATTATGAAAATGGATGACTTCATAGATGAAACTGATAGTGGTTTTCCTTCAATTAGATATATATAAAACAGCTACATAATCAAGAGCATCAGAGAGCATCTTTTAACTGCATAATTAATTCAAAGCAAGTTGACTTTATACATGTTCTATTGAAGATAAATCTTAAGGAGCACATAATTAATTTCATAATTTGCAGTAAAGGTACAGCAGTTTCATTCTGTAAGGCTTGAACTCCACAGGTGTTAAATTCTAAGAATGATATTAATAGACCTGTAAGATAACACAGTCTGCACTCCTGGCACTGAAAAAAATTAAAAAGTGCATAAAGATATTAACTTTTTTAAAAATCAGACATTAAAAGTAAGCACAGCTACCTTAAAAAAATGTAACAACTGCTTCATAGTTTTATTGATGCTTAATAGACTATAATATGCTTCAGAAAAATACTACCTCCTTTAAAATATACTAGTGATTTACTTTTAAATTAGTTTCTGTCCATAAGTGTTCCATATACTCTCCTACACTCATTTACAGAGGTCCACAGGGGAAAGGAGGAGAGGCTGGTCCATCTTTCTGTCACAGTAATTGCTAGGCTTCACAGCATTCCTTTAAAGTAGCTGGAAGCCTGCATAATTGAAGGCGGCCTGCCGATAATTTCACAGGAAACCAACTCAGTTGCCTTTGTATCTTTTTCTGCCATCTGTACTGTGCTGTATACAGGTAATAACTTATTAGAATGAGCAGCCTTTCAAAATTATTACCCACACTGACTTCATTGTGTAGCATTAAATTGGATCCTGAGAAATCATCAAATGTTTTGAATTAATCAATACTGCCATTTGTATGCTGGTAAGGTTACAATATGTATGAGCCTGTCTATAGGAAATTGAACCTGCAAAATTTTATTAACCATAATTCCTCAACATAAACAGTTATGAATTGGTGATTTAGAAAGCCACATTTCCTTAATCCTGTTATATACAATCTTGTTATACAGTTAAGTAGTTTATGCTACCTACCACTTGAAAATTCCTCACAGAGGATAAAACCACATTAATTCTGTGAGTGACATAATCTGTTTTCGTGTTCTGATCCAATCTGAGCTGCCAAATACGCTGATCAGAAATCCAAGTTTATTTTCATATCTGTGGATGATCAATAAATACTTTCACGTAAAATTGTAATGATGGAGCAAAGTTTCTTGGTATAGATAGTGAACATGTATCACAGCTTTTTGTGCCTTTTATTTTTTCCTTTTAATTTGATTGTAGCCCTATGCAGACTTCATCAGTTTTTATTGCAGAAGAATTAGAATGGCAAGTAATTTACAAGAAATAAATCAGTGCTAATAAATGAGGCAGCTAGGGTTAAACACACACATTTCTTCCCTTCCTCAGGGGAATTCAAAATTGACAACAACAGCAATTCAGAGCAGATTCATATTGTTTGCTAATTCAGAACTTAGGTCTAAGTAAATACAAATTTTAACAGATACAGTATTGAAACTCCTTCATCTTGGCTATTCAAAACAAGATGTACTTTTCAGATCAGTACCCTGAGTGAATTTATTTTAGTTCTTTAAAGTTAGATTGGGCCAAAATGAGCTTGGACTATTTTGTTCTTGAATGGCTAGACTAGACTAGAAAATGTTTGCCACAAGTTTTGCCCTCTTTCCTGCTTGCCATTTACAGAAAATGCTTTTTACCTTTGAAACAGTCAGTATATATCTGTCACTCACTAAGTCATTAAATGACTACTCAGATACAAGCCCTGAAGGCCCAGGATAAACTATTATCCTTGAAACTGACAAGAAGCAAGCTTAATAGAAGACAGTTAGTTAAACTTTCATTTATTTTCTAAGAAAGCCCATATACTTTTCCTATTACTACTTATCCTAGTTAGGAATTACTGCATTTTTATTCTTTGATTTCAGCAAACCTGAATTTTAGCTCTTCGGTGTTTTTTATTATGTGGCAGAATTTTTGCCACCAGAGTACTCTTCCATATGAGAAGTTGGGAGGAGTTAGTGATAAAAAGAAAATAAATTCTTCTCTTAGAATGCAAACAGACGTAAAAGCTTAATTCTGAGGATATGCAACATCTGACTCCACATTGCTTCTCTTTTCCTAGAAAAAGATTTGATTTGAACAAGGGTGCTGTTCTCTTATCACCTTTTACCTGCTCCTAATTTCTTCAAAAAAAAACCCCAAGCAAAACAGTAATAAAATCCTAGTAAAGTTGGGTACTGACACATCTCTCAATTTTGAAGCATCTGTTTCAAAAGTACTTAGATAGCCCCTGTAAATCAGAAAGTAAAGGCAGTTCATCCAAAGGTCTCCCAGGAACAGCTTTGGCCTTTTAATCCAAGATTATATTTATTCAAGTATGTATTGTGTCTGTACGGAAACAAAAACTCCTTAGATTAATCCTTAGAAGATATTTTGGGCAGACTAGTTAGTATGCTTTAATTATGTAGATATTTAATTTGCTGTCCCCTGTACCTTGTGCAGTTGTTCTTAGAAACAGAAAAATTTTTTTTCTCACTCTTATCATACGGGAATGTTACTGGAAATTAAAGAGAAAGTACCAGGAAAAAAGGGACCATACATTCTAGTATAGCTACCTGTGCCCTTCTTCTTAGGAAATTAATTAGTAAAATGGCCCCTCCTGAGTTGCAAAGATTTGAAAACACCAAGGCAAACATGAGTACTTACAATGATACTCAAAAGAAAAAGGAAAGAGGTACACTGAATTAGAGGTGAAAGAATTCTTAAAGCTATAGAGCATTTCTCATGGTAAACAGAAGCCTAGAGTTAAAAATGGTTTCCATTCTGGAAATGCTAGATGTAGAGGCTCAGAAAACATTACATACTCAATTGGCACATATTACTCATTCCTTCTACTGAAGCCCAACTCTCAAATAAAGAACTTGCAAATCAGTAAAGAGCAGGAATAGCAAATCCAGGTGTATTCAACTTTCTTTCACTTATCACTTAGGAAGGATTGATCATGCAAACTTATCCAAAATTGGTTCAATGTAATAGCGTACATTACTGGGCACATATACGACATACATAGTTAAGGAATAAAATATGTCCAGTTATTCACTGAAAAAATTCTTGGTTTTCTCATTATGACTTGCAAAAGTGTATAAGACCAAAAAAAATCTTAACAAAATTTGTTCTTCAAAAGTTGTTCATTGAATGCTTAGAAAGAAATAACCTGCAGAACTACACTAATAAAGATGGACTACCATAAGTCATGGCTCTCATTAGTGATCACTTGAAAAAATGTGAGAGAGAGTTTCAAAAAGACTTTAAATCACTTTCTTACAACAGCAGGAGGGCTGCAGTTCTTCTTTTGATCAAATGGTACACTTTTCACACCACTATCAGCAATTATATCTGCAGCTATGGGCTCTATCCAGAATTTTGGAAGGTTGTTATAACTTTTTTTCGCAAAGACAAAGTTAGGTAGAAGTTCTAGATAAAAAACATAATCTGAATATCAAACATTAATTTTTAGT
Organism: Turnix velox; assembly: GCA_013400935.1. Classification (NCBI taxonomy): domain Eukaryota; kingdom Metazoa; phylum Chordata; class Aves; order Charadriiformes; family Turnicidae; genus Turnix; species Turnix velox. The sequence continues at coordinate 39,747 of VZTY01015464.1, forward strand.
CACATCAGTTCAGCTCAAAGATACAGTGCTACTGATTCTGAGATTAATTTTCTCTGTAAAAAAGTAAGTATTTTTAAGTGGAACCCAGGGCAGATTATAAATACGTTGTTCTGTAGATAAATCTGCTCATTTTACATAATTATCCAGATAAATCTGTATAATTTGCAATGGTAGATCCTCCTAAAAGTATTTTGGAGATCAAACTACTAGCAATGTCAATTATTCTTTGCATATTACAAGGCAAAATGCAGTCATTAGGATGTCTATGTGCCTATCAAAAAAGTGATGATTCTGTTGTTGTTCTGTGTATCTGTGCATCTTAAGAATATTACCAGCCTCAATAAACGAAATATTAGCTACCAATTTATCATGTGGCCGCAGACTAATTGAGCAGTCCTTCAGAAACAGAGGGACAATAAGCACAGAATAACTGTACTACACTAAACTACTTCTACAGAGAAAAAAATGTTTTTATTGTTTATTAGCTGAAAGTATTAAGATGAGAGATGGACTGTAATTTTCCCAGGTTACTAATAAGTCATGCAAAGCAATACTTTTGTTTCACTTCAGTTTCAAATCTCCTCAGCTGAATTTTTCCTTAATTACAGCTCTTCACCAATTAATTATCTAATGTAATCTACAAGCATAGACCTCTATAATGGCAGTGGTGAGAAATAACGTTATGTAAGGATTCCATAGGTTCCTTGAAATAATTAGAATAGAATCATAGAATCATAGAATAGTTTAGGTTGGAAGGGACCTTAAAGATCATCAAGTTCCAACCCCCCTGCCATAGGCAGGGACACCTCCCACTAGATCAGAATGCTCAGTGCCTTGTCCAGCCTAGTCTTGAACACCTCCAGAGAGGGAACATCCACAACCTCTCTGGGCAACCTGTTAGGTTTTAGTTATTTTTTAAAATCTGTTATTTTAAACATTTTTTCTAAAAATAGGTTAAAGAAAAATAATTCAGTTCATGAAGAGTTAGTGAAAAACATCATGATTTTGCAAGAAATAAATTACTGAATTCAGTTGACAAATATTCACTCTTCCTTTCAGTCCTCTATTTTCCAGAATCTATTTATTTATTTAGCTCAAATAAGCCTCATTAACCTTTCTGAAACTCATTCAACATACAACAGTCATTTCATATAATTCATTTGAAGTTCACACCATTTTCTCAAATCCAGTTAAGTTTTGAAGGAAATGTGACTTAGTAATGTTCAGCATCCCTGTCACAACAGGGATGACTGTTACTTGTACAAACCTCCATACTTCCTTGAAAAATCACACTTTCTTTTATGTTATCTCTGATTTATTGTGCCTCTAAGCAGTCTTGCTACACAACAACAGAGAAAAGATGCTAACTTTCTGCTGAACTACTCTCCCACTCACATCCTACATTTTTTTTGCTTTAGGAGTTTGTTCCAGCTGTACTTCTAAAGCCAATGATTAACTTATGTGAACACACACCTCTCCTAGCTACACATAGTCATGTTTTAATGACTTGGAAACTTAGTGGTTCATTTTATACAATCACATTAGTAGCCAAGCTTTTTGCTATATATAGATCGTGCTGTCCGAATTGATTTTTTGAGTATCGGAGGACTCAGAACACAGCTAGCTTACAAGTATAAAGCCCCATAAGCAGATGCATGCGCATGAATCTATACAACAAATCAGACTCCGAAGGGAGGCAAGCTGTTCTTGAAAGCAGAAAACAGGAAAGCCACCATAGGAGACCTCAGTTTTTAAGCAGATGCCATTGGAGGACAAGTGAGAAGCACAACCAACTTTCTTTAAGTTACTGTTAGTAGTTCTTAGTTGTTTCTAGCTAAAGACTCAAATGACTCATGTTCATTAAAGCACAGTCCAGCTGCTGTGCTTTCCTTCCCTCTTTTCTTTTACTATTGGAGAAGTAGACAAAATTCCTAGTGCAAAGAATCAGCACAACCTCATATCAGAAGTGATGTTACTGCTTCTTCAGACAGGCACTTTCTTCCTCTGTCCCCAACCCCACCAAAATCACTGCATTTATTCACAATGCATTTTCAGTTAATGAAGATTTTTTACTTCAAGCAGGAGTAATAAATGCCACTGAACAAATTGAATCCCTTATATTTGTGAATCTGCTTACTTCCTATTATTTAAAATAAAATATATTTTGATTTATCATCTTCCAAGGCTCTTATGTCAGATAAATACATAAAACAAGAAAGCATCCTGTGTTTGTCACAGGCCCCAAGTACTTGTAATGAATTCACAGAACATTCGCACATTAATTACGTAATTGGTAGTGCAATAGGGAAACACGCACTCCCTTATGAAGACAGATTGTCATCATAAAGCTTTTAAAATACTTTGGTTAAATATTTTCTAGTTGATAGGATTCCATATTTCTAACAATCAAAAGTTGAATGAAAAAGATTATTAAGAGTCAGAAATTCAAAATAGCCACTAATCTAATTTCTACTTCCCTGCAAAAGCTGGTCCTCCCATTTCTTATGTTGAACAAGAAAATTGTATCCTTTTTGAATTGTTCATAATACGCATGTAATTTTTGTAGTTTATTTTTATTCATTTGTTTCATAATAAGTGATTTACATTAATTCCTTTGAAGCAGACTCTTCACATTCTTTGCATTTATTATGCATAATATCAGATAACAAAAGTTCATGAAGTAGCTCTTTATGGCAGACAAAGCCACCAAGGTTTAAGTTGCTTGAGAAAGAGCTTCATGTCTGCTGTGGCATTTACAATGGGAGTTCTTAGCTGGAAGGTCTGATTCAAAGGGTAATGCTACTGGCCTGAGTAGTTAAATGTGACAGGTTGGAGATGTACTTGCCTGCCTTCCTGTAGATGTAAAGTGATTATGACAACTACTCAATCAGCTGTCTTGAGAAACAGCAACAAGCAGACAGGTACAGGAAGAAAATAAAAAAGCAGATGCCATGCTGGAAGTGAGAAAGAGGTGATCCCTTTTCCTTTCAGGATAGTTGAAGAAATTTGTGGCATTGAATTGTGTACCCTGATGCAGTGCTAGCGAAGACAGACTCTGCATTCTCAGAAATCACAAACTTTCAGTTTCCTTGATGTTACAATGATGATAATTTGCACTGAGCATTTTCATAGTCTAAAGTACTTATGTAGTCTAATAAAATCTACCAAAATATTTTTTCAAATCATTACAAGAATCCTTTTATTCCTCGGTACTTTCACCAGATGGCAAATGCCAAACATGTTGGCACTTTTTAGCTCAGCTATAACAAAATGGACTGAGTTTGATACTGAAGATAAGTGTGAATGGATATTTTTATACACAGTCTGTTGTAGCACTCTTTGTGTTGTAGCTATCCTTCCAGGCCTGCAAAGAGTCATAGGTCATATACCTGGTACTAGATGTGCTTCATCTTAATACTTCTGATAAACTTAGTTACAATCAAAAGTTTGGGTTTTTCTGGAATTGCTATTTTGATGTATGGTAAAATCTTTCACAGAGAATAAAAATCAGCATTAAATTAAGGCTTATGACCTTTTTTTCATTTAATAAATGACAAATTATGATGAGTATTTTGGAATAATTTTTAAAACATAATCTTTATTCAGTGAAACTATATTTTTTATTATTCAGGTTTACATAGTCATAGATAACATTGAGACTTTCACTCTGAGACTTTAAATAACTGAATAGGAAGAATATGAAAGAAGAGTAGGGTGAAAGGCTATAAATTAAAATATACTAATCATGGCTGATAATAGGCCTTACAATATTGATTGTTCATGCAAAATAACATTCAAGGATAATTTTATTTAAAATCACAAAAACTGTGACTAATGCTATTGTATTGACTTGCTTTTCTGATTTTTATAATTAAAATAATAAATATTAAATGGTTTAGCTCCCTATGCAGCATTAATACATGTATAACAACATAAACGAGTAGAATTCTGAACTCACTTTAAGTTATGCAGAGCAACTAAGGAAGACAGTTTCAGACTTAAATATAACATGGAGACAACACTGACTAGTATTTTAATTCAAAATGATGTACATAAATTGCCTGTGATTATATCACCACTCATCATTTAAGCACATAATTCCATAACAAATGAGAATTTTACAAATACAGGCACTGAAATCTGTATATTCAGAAACTACTGAAGCAAACAACAGACAGAAGACTTCTGTAATGTAATGGAGAGAAACTCACATATATTTCAGGTTGCTTGAACTGTAAATCTGCTAATTGCTGCTGCCACTGGTGTGTAATTCTCCAATTGCCACTTGATAAAACTGATGCCAATGCCACCAACATACCAGCCCTCTTCTATGTTAGTACCATAACTACTATATCTAATAGTATAATAATGCAATGGATGATAGGAGAGCAGTGCTGGATTTACTTGTGGGATGACAGAGAAAGAGATGAAAGAAAAACATAACAGAGCAGAAAGAGAAGAGATGCAGGACATGCTCTCTGTTATGTGACAGGAAACAGACTTACCACCCCAGCTCCCAACAATCCCTTTCCAGCTGCTTTCACTTCCTTCCTTACAGTAGTGTTGTACTTTCTAAATGGATGGCTTGCATTAAGCCTGAGAGATGCTAGTGTCAAGTGTTAACTTTTTTCTCATGATAAATGGCCATATGTATATGGATAAACTAAGTAAATTAGCAGATGCAGTTACTCATTCAGATTGTGTGAACAAATATATACAAGGATGCAGATCTTTTTTATTGAGACACTTTCTTCTAGCATTTAATTTATGATATAGGCACTTTGTGCAAACAGGAATAACTTCTGTGAATGATGGTTAAAGCATACAAAAAAGGCCAAGCAAGTTTATTACTATTGTAGTTAGCATCTATATCAATAAAATGTCAGTGTATTACTGCAGTATGCACTGATATTCCACAGTATTGGTAGAACGCTGTGGAGTAATTGCAATAGAAAATCTGTCAAAGACCTTGGGAAGCTGGAGAATTAAAAAACCTAGCTTAAAATTCTGGTTCCATTACATAATGCACTTGGAGAGATGGGAGAATGCAACACGTGTATACACTCCCACTCTCCAACTCCTCCATTCAATAATGTACATGAATGGTGTTTCAATCCTTGTCTTTTTGTGAGACAAGCATTCAGGATGTCTGTGCAATATTCAGTATCAAGCAAGACACAATATTTTCCAGATATTTCTTACAGAGCTATTGTGATGCTCACAAATATCATGGTCCTAACATGCCTGCTTGCAGCTGTAAACCAGGGGGAATGATACATCTGAAATAAAGGAATAAATTATAGGCACTTCTACCACACTGTTTAGAACTGTCAATACATTTTTTGCTAATCTTGAAAACAGCAATTAAGATTGACAATTTGGTGAATCCTAAGATGAATTTGAAGGATTCAGTTTCTACACTGCAGGAACTCTACAGCACTGGGAATTAATCAGCAAGCAATTAAAGCCTGTACATTCCACAACAGGTATCACTCATTAAACATGCCCATAATCAAGCTATATTCTTCATAGTATCTTCAATGAGAAAGATGTCTAATGAATTTTTTGTACACATGCATGGCAGCACAAAAACCTAGCCATTAATATTGTTTTGGTCTACCACAGTATTTATAAGATTGTTATCTATGAAAGCTGAAATTAGAGAAAACGAAAGAATCTGTAACATAATTAGTGCTTATCTTATAGAACAGAAAAAATCATGATTTTTTTTCAGATTACTGTTCGCGATTGTAATTTTTATTTTCTATATATTATGCAAAGCGTGACACAAAAAATTAAAAGCAAAACCCGGAATTCAGGTTTTTATTCCATTAAATTATTTGTATCCTTCTGCCTTCAGCTTAACTGCTCCTTCCCAGACCAGTCTACAAACCCCAAAACAGGTAAGACCTTCCCCTTCATAAGCAGAGAAGGAATCAAGCCCAGAGCATGAGCGTTGAGACCACAGAGCTAAGTGAACAGGGAAACTAGATTTTTGTGATCATGTATTTTTCACAGGTCACATGCAAAGGTATTGCAAAAGACATTAATATCTTTTTAACTTCTTTAAAGAGATGAAAGGATTTAACACACTAGACTGTGACTCCCACACTCACAAAGGTACTTCCAAGAATACATGCAAAGAAAAGTAAGATTTAAAGAAAGCATTTCTTTTCCTCAACTTCCCTATGTTGACCAGTTTATGAGAACTCTTAATCAGTACAGTGGCTTTTATGGATCTATATTTGGTGGTACTTAGCCTTTTTAATTAAACATTTAAGGAAACTAGCTATATATTTTTATTGTAGCTGCACAATATTAAGGCACTTCAGTACTCTACATTGTAGGAACAGATCCCCTTTGGAAGCTGAGCTCCAGGAATGAAAAGAGAAATGACTCTATTTCTGAACTGTGTTTCTATCTACATTCAGTTTAATGCAACATCAGTGTTTTTTAACAAAACTAAGATACCTCTTATGATTCTGATTATGATTTTTTCTTAGGATATCATATCTCAGTAATTTTTTAGCCTATTTTAATTGTTTTCCCTACCATTTCAAGACAAGTGAAACAAATTGAAGCTCACAGATGCATAAGAGCTTTATCACAGTGAGGGTGACAGAACGCTGGAACAGGCTCCCCCTCTACTCTGCCCTGGTGAGACTATACAATTTCCCTCAGTTAAAGGAAAGGGAACTGCTTTAGAGAGTCCAGCACAGAGGATTGGATTAAGGGATTGGAGGATTTCCCTTCTGGGGAAAGGCTGAGAAAGTTGGGTGTCTTTAGCTTGGAGGAGACTGTGGGGTGACCTCATAAATGTTTATAAATATTTACAGGGTGAGTGTCAGGAGGATGGAGCCAGGCTCTTCTCAGTGACATCCAACAATAGTACAAGGGGCAAGCTGGAACACAGCAAGCTGCACATAAATATGAGTTAAAATTTTTTCACAGTGAGGTTGGCAGAACACTAGAACAGGCTGCCCGGAGACATTCAAAATCCACCTGGACATGTTCCTGTAGGACGTGATCTAGCTGTTCCTGCACCAGCAGAGGGATTGGACTAGATGATCTCTTGAGATCCCTTCCAATCCCTGACACAGTGATTCTGTGAAATCAGGCTAATCTGTACTATCATTGCCTACTTCAGAAGGTGCCTGCCCACTCAAATTTAAAATCTGCTTGATTCTTCATTTATTAAATGTGCTTGCTTTTGCTTTCTGAATGTGTGTCTTCAAAATGTCAAGCTAATTTCAGTGCACAAGACTAATTTGCACAGCCATGAATTGTACTATTATTCAAACAGCAGAAAGAACTTGTGGGCTTTTTCCACTACCTGTATCTTCCATTAACTTTGGAACAAAAATAAAACTAGTTCAACTATACCTAAACAGACAAAAATTTAAACTTAATTTCAGTCACTAAAAATGTATTAAGTATTTAAGAACCCCTGCAACTTTTATAAAGCTTTCACATGGCAACAAAATCTGATTGCTAAAGAAAATTCTTAATAATTTTTCAACTTCTTTAGATTATTCAGGAATCAACTGCATACTTTCGTCAAGAGTTAATCGTTCAACATAATTAATCTGACGTCCAACTATTCAACCGAATAAGTATTTATGGAAACACTTTTTTTAAATTACCACTTATTGTAGAATATATCTTTAATTATGTCTCATTTATACAATTTGTTGAAAGAAAAAGATCTGAAAATGTGCAGTAATATCTTATACAATTGTTATTCAGCAATATTCTACTAATCACAATACCACACATTAAAATATATTACAGTTTAATATTTTCACTTAGTCTTCCTTGATCATCCTATAGCTATATATTTCTAACCAAACCTAATTCAAAAGTATTTTTTAAAATGCCTACACCTGCATCACTAGTTTGGAAAGATGCAAAGATTTTAATCAATACTTTGCCATTCTGGGTAAAATGCAAATACAATGACAGACTTCAGAGTTCATTAGAAAATGTATGCAAGCAACTTCAACTGTCTTCTAAAGAAAAAGTAATGTAAAAGTTTCTTTGAAAATGGCATTTTAAAGCCTATTTATATAAAAGCAATTTTACTTAGATAAGAATCATAGAATCATAGANTGGAAGATCAGGTATCAAACCAACTTTGTTTTATCAAAACAATTTAAGACTCTTGAACTTCAGTAATATAGATGTCTGCACTTCCTTCATATTATTTTTGTTCATACTTGTTCAATTTTGGAATGAGCTTTTAAAATGGTTTCATATACCCTTGTCTGGTCTGATTTAAGAATTCATCAGATCTTCTGCAATGTAAATTAAGACTAAGTTAAAAAATAAGAGTACATGTAATACATTATAGGGTTATCTGCAAAATAAGGGAAGTTCTAGGTATACAGCAGCACTGTAGATTAGGTAGAGAAAACCTTGTCATCTGTGACATGTCATCTGTGACTCAGATTTATTGAGGAAATTTTTTTCTGGTCTTACATAGTCCAAAACCAGGAAGTATTCTAACAGGTCTTTTAGATTCATACCATGTTAGTTTACATGTAACTTATGCACATGTACTAGCATCATCAATGTCTTCCAGTATACGTACACATTTGTCAAAGTGGTGCTCTAAACAATTGTTCAACATATACAAGATGCACAGTGATATATTAAAATAGTGTTTTCAACAAATTGAACATGGCAACCAATAGAATATCAACACTGAGGCTCAAATGAGATTTTTCTTCTATTACTTTAAACGTAGTCAAGCCACAGACATGCATTTTAAGGTGTGAGGATCAAAACCAGTCAAAATTTCATGCTTCACGGGTTCATGCTTCATACAGGACCCAAATGAGTATGTCAGCACTGGGTATCACTGAGAAATATTCAAAGCTGTAACATTATTTGGACTATTCACTTCTGGATTTAAATAGCTCTAGGGCAATTTGATTTCACCAAACCTGAAATGGTGGATTTAGCTCTTCAGTGGTTTTTTATTATTTGGCACAATATTTGCCACCAGACTACTCTTCTATATGACAAGTTGAGAGGAGTTTGTGAATGGGGGAGGACAGGAAAAAATAATTATGTGAAAAAGGAAAATTTTGCCATTCATTTATTTAAAAGGTGAAAAAATTAAAACACCTCCCCCTCAACCTAAAATACAGTTAACTGCTCCAGTCTGAAATACTTGCTATAGCTCTGTCAGTGATATAGATGTCTTTCTAGTCCTGTGCACTAATTTTTAGGTTCCTTATTTATTTAATTCAAGAGCTAATATTCACTAGCTATCACAAGCAATATCTGCTGTCATATATCTTTATTTGGCTGAGATTACTTTGCTAAAAAGACATTTTCAATCATGATTGAATGTTTCCATATTTTTGACAGCTATAAGAAAAAGAGAAGGCGTTAATGCCATAATTACTAATCTGTCTCTAAGAATGATATAGATGTGACATTTTTTCACGGGTGAATTTGCATCCGGAGATGAGTAGCTTACATGGAGTGTAGTTACAGAGATCTTAATTGTGGCATTAATTTCATTTGGTTGCCTTTTGAACAACTTTTTACAACTGAAAAGCATAAAGCTATCCTACATCTGTGACAATTAGGCAATGTTATAGCTTAGTCTCTTTGCTAAAGCAATACATAGCTTTAGAGAGTTTTATTGTCAACTTTTTTCCTACACCTAACCTCCTTACATACACAAACTTAGTAAAAAATTCAATAGCTATGAGCATGCCTCAGGATTCACTGGGAATGCTGAATAACAGATGCAAAGGTTTTCTCCAATCTAATTCCAAAGTGAAGATCAAGTCTCTGCTCCTTTACGTCATGCACTATTTTTTACAGCAAGAAGCCATAATTAACAACAATTACTTGATTAAGCGTTTCTCAATACAACACTGGCACTTCCAGAGAAAATTGAAGAATCTTTACCCCATATCAGTAAATTCCATACTAGAGGCTTTTTTCTTATTTTATGAACATATTTAAATTCTTGCTAATGAAAGATTAAGGCAACACACCTGTGCTTTTAGAGTTATTTTACAGTGAAGTACATCTCTATTTCCAAGTTATTTTAACAAATCATAATATTAATTACCATTACATTTCAGCCACTGGAAACTAAAGCAAGAGCTATGAGTAAACACAACAATGAACAAGTGTATCTTCCCTCTGGACAGTAAAAGAGCACAATAAAGCAGTTATTAATAAATATCTCTTTGATAATTGCAATTGTTACTTAATATATATGACATTAAGTACAGTTATATACAAGACTGACTCTTATCAAACAGCTACACCTTGTAATGATTTTATTTTTACTGCCAAATTTTGCTCTGATGGATGATTTAATGTACAGTGTTAATATGTGCATGCATACTAATTTCTGATTCTCAGCTGTTGTACTTTGGCATCTGTCAAATAACCATTATGTTATTGATTGGAGACTGACTTCCAAGAAATCATATTTCATTGAATCTTTTCCATTATGGTTGGCGTAACTGCCAAAAAAAGGGATTAATTTATCCTACAACGGTGACATTTATCCTACAATGAAATCTCTCAATCATAGCATGTAATTGCAACTGACTGCTGAATACTACTCGTTCCTCCTGGACAGACCTTTCCTATTTATACCATGATGATCGACATCACATCAACAGAGGTTATTTCAAAGGTGCATGTTATACTGAAAAAAAGAAATGGAAACAAAAAACTTAGTCCAGTCTATGAAACTGAGCTCCTTCCAAACCTGCACTCACTCAGTCATACTCTACTTGTGCTTGTCTGAAAGAATTGATCCCTAAAACAACATCAGAACACAAAACTCCCCAAAAACCTGACTTACAGTGGTTATGCTTGCTGTCATATACTCTATCAAATTCAATTTTCTGAAAAATTTTCCTGATTTCACCTGGGATAAGATAATTTTCTTACATGCAGCAGGTACAGTGCTGTTTTTTGTATTTAAAATGAGAATAGTGTAGATAACACACTAATATTTCAGGTGCTGCTAAACAGTCCAGGTCTGCTTGGGTTCTGACACTGGCCTGCCATCCAGGCAGACACCACACTCAATATGTAATGCTGGGGGAAGAAGAAAGAACGGCATAATGCTCAGAACTATGGCATTTTTTCTCCCAAAATAACTGTTATACATGATGGAGCAGCACTTCTCTGGAGATGGCTGAACACCTGTCTGCTGATGGGAAGAAATTAATTAATTCCTTTTTTTCATTGCTTATCAATGTGGCTTCTGCTTTACTTATTAAAATGCCTTTATCCTCATCCCATGAGTTTTCTCACTTTTAGTCTCCTGAATTTCTCCACCATCTCATCAGTTGTGAGTAAATGGCTGTGTGGTGCTTAGATGCCAGCTGGGGTTAAACCACAGCATTTCATTACCACTTCCCTTACTTTTAAAACTGCATGACAACCTTCCTTAACCAATTAGCAATATCTAATGTTTCTAATATAAATTTATTATTTCATATATGCATATGATGAATTACACAACTAGAAACATGAATAGGAAGTATTATGCTGTTTGCAATAAAAAGGACTAAAAGGGTATTTGTTTGGGTATTTCATTTGTTCATTTGCTTCCCTGAGAATATAATTTCTGTCAATTTAATAACAACTGAATGGTAACTCAGAAAAAAACAATTTATTGCACAATTTCACAAGCATTTCAGACTACATTTAATCCACTAATGTATTTAGCAAGAACTCACACTTACACATTACAGAATTTTTAATTCTATGCTAAACCTACTGCAATGTTGCTGAAAAGTAGATTGAATTTATACCAAAACTGAACTCAGAAATACAGATGTTCTGTTTTCTTATAAATACCACATCACCAATGTACCTTGATAATTAAATGCTTTGAATTAAGTGCTTCTCAATGCTAATGCTGTATTTCCATATTTAGGATAACAACTGCAATACTTAAAAATACTTTGGCTTTAATGCAAAAACATGTTCTATATTTTAAACTGAAAGAAGATACTTCCCACCACACGAACAGATAAATAGAAAGTAATTTTTTTTATTTCAAGTAAATATTTTTATTTGAAGGAGGGAAAAATATAATTTTTAATAGAAAATCAATGCAATTAAAAAGAAAGGAAAACAAAATTTCATCTAGAGCTCTTAATAGTGCAAGCAACACTGCTACTGCTGAGTTACGCATTCCTTCCATAAGGCCAGTGATCACCTCTGAAGTTTCAAGTGATTCTTGGCTAAATTCACCTATGTCATGTGCACTTAGTGCAATAATCATGATCATAGCTTTCAAATTAAAGCATAGCTTTGGGATCTCATCTGGTATGGACAGCCATGATAAATTATTCTTTACATGCTCTAAAAGAAAAATAAAGCACAGCACATTGTGAACCAACTGCATTATCAACTGCAGCATCTGCTTATTGATTTCCTGGTACAGTTCACGATGCCTTTATAGATCTCAAGGATTGTATGGTTAAGACAGTAGTTCTCAGACAATACCAAGCATCAGTTCAGCCAAGTTCAAGTAATGAACTCACAACATTATTGAGATTTGGCTTTATATCAAGCTGTTCTTAACCAGAGATTATTTATAGAATCATAGAATCATAGAATCATAGAATAGTTAGGGTTGGAAGGGACCTTAAAGATCATCGAGTTCCAACCCCCCTTGTTCACTTACTACTTGTTCACTTACTACTGAAAAAGGGGGGNTGTACTTACATTCAGGAAGGGCATAAATGTGTAAGCGATTGAATGCTTTCAATTTTGTACACTTAAAACTGAAACAGATTAAAAGGTTAACACTAGTGTAACGCATCATGACCCTACTTTCCAATTTATTCTTACCAATCTAATATTTAAAATGCCATCTCCATCTCCATACATTTTGCACATTCATCAGCACTACTGTTAAAAGTATTAACTGCATTTTGTTTTAATTAAACCTTCTTTTTCTTACCATAATTTTGTTGAACAAATTTAATAATTATAGAAATAAAATCTTATACATGTTAATTATATTTAAAACAGTACTTTTGTTTTGCCATTCAAAGACCTGTAACAACTAAAACATTGATACCTCTGTGTTTCAGTATGGCTTGAGATGAGAAGCAATAGAGTTTATTTTTTTAGGAGCAGGTGGATTGTATTTTGAAAAATCTTTGAGGATGCTTTAGCGAAAGAAAAAGTATTTGTTTGCCCTGTCATGATGAGTATGCTTGAAATTCTATGTGTATAAACATATTGGCAGATTATCCTGAGTTACAGACAAACTAGCTTCAAAGTCTAGAAGCAGACTTTTAACAGCTTAAGTATACTAAACAAAGTTTATGTTCATGGAACAATAATACAAATAATGTATGGAAAATACCATTTAAAAAAAATCAAATAATGTCAATCACATTAAGTGATTTAGACTAGCTTGTCTGCTGTCCTAGGAAAAAATAGCCTGATACTTGCATGTTCACATTTTACTTGTCATCCTCCAACCCAGCAAGCCTCTACAGAAGTCAAGGGAAGAAGAAAATCCTAGGTAAAAGTAAGAAAGAAAGGACTGTCATCTTCTCTCTCATTAATCCATCGAGCAAGCTTTTCCTTTTCAATCCAATATGCTCTTTTCACTGTCAGTCCTTTGTCATTCCTACAGGTATATTTTACACTAAATTTGTGGAATAAATTTAAAAGGGCATACCCAAAATAACTTGCTTAAGTGTAAGACCAATATACAACCAAAATTCCAGTGTGCTGGACTTGCAAACCAGCAGAATAACTTGTGTAATATGAACAATTCTGTATTCCTGTGAAGTACCTTTGTATCCTTGGGAAAAGATTTGACTTAATTTTTAAGGGATGACAGAGATACTCAATATACTGAAAAATCAACTATACAAAAAACAATTCACTCTGAGACTACATGGATGTACATTCAATTACTGGCTACTTTTATAAAAAACCTCATGCTTGGAAATGTATTTTTCTTAAGGAAAAAAAAAATCTACTAAAACAAAATCCCTGTCTTTTCCAATTCAAAAAACCCCAAAACTGCCTACCATGAAAAGATGCTTATTGTGTTAATATTTTAAATACGTAGACACATTCATCATGGTACAGTACTAATGCTTACTCACCAAAACAACAGCAATTGTGCTGTTGGAATCAAATGCAACAGAAGAGTACATTTATGCTTTATTTTAGGATTAGCTTCCCACCTTAATTCAAATCCAGTTCACACAGATAAATATCTTACTTCAAACCTGATTACTCTCTAGCTTAGAGCCTGAAATTCTTTGAGGTGCAGAGAAACAGCCAATACTCTCATGAATCTCTACTACCTGTCCAAACACATAGCAAATCACTGATGAAACATGGTATACAAAATGACCCTTAATGATCTTAACAACTATTTCTTGCCATGCTCTAGCAGCCGCCAAAACAAACATAAATTTACCATGTGCCACTTCTTTTTACTCCTGGAAATACTACCTCAGCAGTGAATGTCTTCTTATTAAATTTTCAAAATTTAATAATACAGGATGACTTTAAGAATCAAATTAGTGGATAGCTTCTGCAGTTCACCTTTGATTATCTGGTTGAACACAGCTATAGCTGTGGAAAAAGTCTGCCACATGCTAAACAGAATCCAAGGGATATGACCCTAAGTTAGAGTTCAGTATAACCACAGAAACTATGCCTAACATAATGCCTATTAATTACAGAAATGAAATTATTACAGTGCACCTAGCGTTACAATAGATGGAGTGATACAAGACAAAAAAAAATCCTTTTTAGTGAATAAAAACTAAGGTATTGGATGTTGGAACACCTAACCAAACCAGCAGTGAATACCATTGAAAGGAATAAAATTGTATTTCATACACTGTATGACTGGAAAAGCCTCATGTGTGATTGCAGATTAGCAAAAATATAAAGCAATGATGAAAAGCCATATTCTGGAATTATTCGTCTGTGTATTTGTCTTGGGGAAGACTAACAAAGTGTCAAGGTAAGAGGAAACAGTACAGACAATAGGACATTTAGGTCCTGAGGACTGAACCCTGGCTTCTGTATGTATAGCTGTTTGACTCAACGAAGTATTTTGTTAATTTGATTGCATGCATTCTGAGCTAGAAGTCCACTCTACACATCACTGACTATGCCTTATCATTTAACAGCTTGATACAGTCTTAAACTAAAAATTTAATATCTTGTATAGGCAATATTGTACCTATGTGAAAAAAACCAGTCTTATCTTCGTGTTCATTTCTAATTGTCTTTTAGAAACAGTCAATATA
Source organism: Turnix velox (assembly GCA_013400935.1). NCBI lineage: Eukaryota > Metazoa > Chordata > Aves > Charadriiformes > Turnicidae > Turnix > Turnix velox. The sequence goes on from VZTY01015464.1 coordinate 55,043, forward strand.
CACAGAGCCTATTTTAGTGTATTTCAACCCATATTTGCCCACTATGTATTTCCAAAACATAATCACTTGAAGGACAGTTTTGAGTCAACATAAATTCTTCTTCCTAATAACGTTGGAAGTTTTTAAACTGCAGTGTATTTTTGCCAGCTCTACCTTTTTTGTTGAGGTTTTAATGTATACAGTCTCAGACTTACTAATATCTGAAAAAAAAGACACACTAAAATGGTCTTGGGGATGTTTCATTTCGAGATCAAGGACTGGAAACAATATGCCCTTTTTTTCCCTCATGCATTACTTTTAAACTGTGTAGAAATAAAGCCTTAGCCATCAACTGACTGAATTAGTTTTCCCAAAGGTTTTTATGTATATTTTAAAGTTTTTGGCATTCATTCTATGTAAATTGATGAGCTCTATATTCTAAATGATTCAAGCTTGTTTTCACAATTAATCTATGAAAGCTCCTTAAGCTGTTCCATGCCATCTTGTCAATAGCAAATATTTCTTTGATGGAAACAATTAATCCAACTCCTTTTACAATTGTTGGAAATACATTTATTATTTAATATACTGCATGTATTTAAATGTATTTTAATCCCTTTAACCAAAGACAATTATTTTTCCAATTACTTTTCTTCAAAGCTATTTGTCCCTCAGCAGATATAGCTTAGAATTTACTTCTAAGCACAGCGGCCCCACTACATATATTTCTCTTTTTTCCCTGTTCTTTTCTTTAAACTATCTGAACAGCCAAAACCTGAATTTTAGTCTTTGTATATTAATACAAAAGTTTCACTGACAGAAACATCCTTTCTTTTAATCTAAATCTTGTATTTCACAAAGCTAATTAAAAGCCAGTAAGATATGTAAGCCTGACTAAATATTTTTCTAGAGTCACAGAAGTAAAACCCTGTACAGTGGCTTGAGATCCATTCCTTTCATTAGAATTATGGTCTCCCAGTAAATGAATAACAACAATCTAGTACAAGAATGAATTGTCACTTTTCTTTTTTCTTCTCTCCCTTTTCATTATCCCATTGCTAGCAGTGATAACAATGTAACTGTACCTGTGAGTAATTATTATGCAAGATTCTATAGTTTCTACATGATTTCCAGATCACATAAAGAAATTACATATTTTCTTCAAGATCACCTATCTGTTTATGCATGTTGACAGCATATAGCCCAAAGCAGTTCAAATTAATGAAATAAATGCAACTCACACTTCATTTGTCTGGTAAACAAAGATATTTTCTTTTAAATTATATTCTCTGAAAGATACAATAGTACAAAACCTTAACAAAATGTATTAGAGTCAAAATGTATTAGCATGTTGTAAGATTGTTATTATCTCCTGCTTTTAACAAAGATAATTAATTAATTAATTAGATTAAACTTATCTTCCATGAAGCTCTATTGTTCTGCATAAATTCATTTATACTGCCTAATATATAAGCTTTTCTATTATTTTCTTAGGATTAATGTGATGCTGGTTAGTCTGTAGCATCCTTTTTAGATATAAGAAGAAACAAACTTCTCCTGAAACCATGGGACCTTCCCCATCGTCCTTTTTGGTGGACTAACTCACAGAAGGAAGGGACTTCTCATGCAGCTAGCACTTCAACTAAATTTATATACTGCCCAGCATGTCTTCTTTATGAATATCTACCTTTTTATGTTTGCTTGACATCATCACAAATTAAAAACATCAGGAAAAAATTCAATTTAAATTACTGTGTCTGACATAAGTTCATTATGGTTAGCAAATTATGTTCTAATTTTTAGAAGAATGTCTCATTTTTGCTTAATACTAATCAGTTATTTTTAACCTCCTTTATACATCTATAGCTTCAGTTGCTGACTGCAGCTTTACGGTGTCTCTGACTGTACCTAAACTGAGTGACCCATAAGCATCTCTCATGACTATTTCCATGAGGGAACAAAAACTGGGATCACAGTATTCTTCCCTCTAATATGTAATGAGACTGCTGGTCAGACAGGCTTGATTTATGTTTCCTAAATTGTTGATTTTGCAGACAAGGGAATATAGTTTCATTAGTTTAAAAAGTACACTCCACTGCTGCTCAATTCTATAGACTTGGCTTCAGTCCTATCTCTGTCTTCATGATCTTGTAACTGATCCTACACAAGGACCCTGGCCCTGTCTCAGGGACATCCTGGGAATATCAATATTCCCAGTTACCAGCCCTGGGGTCTGCTTGCTGTGCTCAGAGACTGCACCCCATCAGTGGGGGCACTGCCTGTGCTGTGGCCACCCTTGGCTCCTTGTCTACCTTCCCACAGGGAGCAGTTCCTCATCTCTCTTGCCCAATAATAAGAGATATACCTTCACAATAAGATCCACCAATTTTTGAAATTAAGTAAGGTGAAAATTTTAAGACTGCTCATTTTCTGTTGGAATTCAAAGACATTTTGTTAAAAATGTCACATAAGGGTTATTTTAATTTTCTTCTTCCCATTCTACTCCTTCTTGTTCTCTGTTGTTATTTTACAGGAAACAATGCAATTATGTTTTTGACCATGAGAAAGCAACTACTCTGGATGAAATAGCAAATCAAAGCTGGAGCTTTTTCTTCAGTTCTCATCACCTCCTGTGAGCCTGTTCTCATTATCTTTCTATAGAAAAATTTCAGTGACGGGGGTTGGGAAGGGATTAGGTATGGACAAGATCCTTTTCAGAGAGTTTTCTTTATTTGTGGTTAGGGAGAGGGATGAAAGACTTAGCAAGTAATGAATGTGATGAGGGCAAACTAGCATAAATTGCTTATGGCTATTGCCAATGTGATCTATCTAATATGATAATTAATTTTCTTTTTTTTGCTGCAAAAAACTGAATTTCTGATTGAGATCTGTATTTTTAACTGCTCAGCAACATTTGGCACAACAGCAGCAACAGCAAAAATGCAGGTTTGTTCAACTATCATTGATTTTTTTTCAGAAAAAAGATTTTAGGCTTCTATAAATTTCATTGCTGGCTACATACATCTTTTCTTCTTATAGATTTGTCTATGGCTAAGCTTTAGTTGCAGTGGCCAAAATGACAATAATTAGAAGAGATATGAAGTACTTGTTCACTAACTATACTTAGGAATCATGCTGAGAAACTACCATGAACTAACAGAATGATTATTTACTTAGCTAACTTTACTTTAAAAAGGAGAAACCTACATGCTTTTTATGCTTGTAAGATTTGAGAAATGTGAGTTCAAAAAACCCCACCACTCCAATGGTAATAAAGCTGGAAAATGTAAATAAATAGAAAAAGCTAACTACTAAAATGCAGTACTCCCTTGATAAATATGTTTCATCATCACACATTTTATGGAATGAGATAGCAGATGAGCAAAAATTACTCTCAAAATTGCCAAAGAAGTATTTATCTTTATGATAAATAACTTAGTTACATAGAGTGCTCTGAAATCCTAAAGGAAAAAATCTAATTCCAAGGATAATTTTCTACTTGAAAAAATAATCCATAACAGTACAGGCTTCATGCAAAGGTGTTTTTTAGATAGTTATACTTACACAAACTGTGTGCACATATGCACACAAGCCTGTGTGCTGCACTGTGTATTAAATTGGGAGGGTAGGTAGAATTTTCAGGATGATCTTAGGACTGCAAAATTCTTTAGGGTTAATGCATTTTTTTTGTATTTTGAGTTTCTACTGAGAAAAATCTTAGCCTAAAAATGGCAACAATAACTCCTTTTCCACCTTTTCTTTCCATATGAGGTGGTTCCAGTGTCTGGGTCCTGCTTATTTAATGCAACTGCACATAGAAACAAAGCATTATTGAAGACAAGAACTCAGTAGCAGATTACAATCCTGAGAAGTTGACAGTCAGTGAGAAAGCAAGGTAAGCCTGTAAGACAGATGCTGAGTTTTCATAATGGAAAGTGGCTTATAAAAATAATGATACCTGTGAGTTTGACAACTGTGAAGCAGTTGTTTTGAAATGTTCACAGCACCAAGTAACCAAACTAGCACATAATGCTAGTTGGGATGTGGAGATGACAACAGACATGGAATAGAGGGAGGATGCTACTGCAAGGTGAAAACAAGCCACAGTAAGATATTTGTGAGCACTGTACAATATACAGTAAGAATTTGTTTTGCCAGACCGTTTCCTTATTTTCTCACACATGCCATTGCTGCAGTCCATTTTTCTTGTGTTATGACACTCTCAGTGAACAGAACTCTTCTAAATTGACCTGACATTACAAAGGAGACATTACATGCACATTAGTTGTGCACCAGGAGGTATTACTTTAGAAGTACACCACTCACAATGTCCTTGGACAGTGGGCTCTGAAGGCTAATGGAAAGCACAGGTAGAATAAAGGAGTCCTGCAGGTTGCTTAGGAGATTTGGCATCAGCTTGTGGGGGAAAGGAGAGCAGAGAACACTGGTATCAAGACTGCATTTGCATACAGATACCATGAGCACACAAAAGATTAGTTTAACTGCACACTAAATAGCCTGGCAAACGCAGAACTGGGGTGACACTGCTATCACTGGTGCACTGTAGCTACCAAATGTTGGGAGAAAGAATTCCTCTGGGGTGAGTCAAGGGTTCAGGTGTTAAGTGCTAGTACTTAGAGAGAAGATAGACAATTCTTATACGAGGAACGAAGAACTACATACTGTGAATAATTCTTCTATTTGCTATTGTTTATATAAGATTTTATGAAGATACATTAGTTTTTTTCTTTATGCTGCTTGTTTCCTCAAATCCCCATGCTAATAACTAAAAGGTACAGTCAGTCTAGCTACAATTGTATCTAACTGTAAATTAGAAGGGAGAAACTGTATTTATTAAAGGATTGCTTGAATATTCCCCTCCAATTAATTGTCAAAGATGTGAATACTCAAGATATAAATGTTAATAAAACTGAAAAGCATTCTTGAGCCAAAAAGCTGACTACAATCACTCAGCACCATCTTATTGATAATAAAACTGAATAGTAACAAAGAGCTGTTCTAATTCCAGATGCCACCTCCATTCAACCTGTTCTTTAATTATTCAAAAGCTAGTTACCAAAAGTGTAGGAGAAAATACTGAAACAGATGCAATCACAACTTCCTGAGCAGTGTACATCTCAGTGATCTGTTAACTCTTTTGTGATAGCCAAAGTTACCACAGATAACTCAGAATTTACCACAATTATAGTAAGTGTGAGAGTGTGACAACTTTCTAGATTGCTTTTTATCCCCGCATTTATAGTCTTTACTAATGTGCAACTGATTTTTAACTAAAAACTGAACTAGAGGACTGGATTATTCTGGGGGACTTCAGGTTTCTATGAGGAAAAAACTTGACAAAATTTTTTTACCAATAAGATAGCATTAGTATTATATACTAGAACATACATGCAAAATCATAGTTTAACTCTAACAAAACATTGAAATGCTTAAAACTAGAAAATGCTACACATCAATTTTGAATCTGAGCTTATTATGAAAGTGGGATAACATAGTTCTATCTTAAAACAAGCTCAATTTATGGCTGCAAAAAACATCTGACATGGTAATTGACTGTAACTTGACAGCATAGCTGCATGCTAAGGGTTTCAAACATAATGCTCAAGATGAAAAACTACACAAATAACACAGAAAAAATAATTTACAGTGAAGGCCATGATGAGAAATATCAGTGATAAACTGTACTGTATCAAAAGTTGTGTAATGACTCTGAAGAGAACTGTGGGTCACTGGTGCTGATGATATAACAGAAGGGAGGAGGCAAGGATGACAGAGTCAAGCCTAGTGTCAGGGGACATAAAATGAAAAACAGCAGGTATGTCCAGAACATTAAGTAAACATTAACACTTTTTTACCTGGAGGATATCTAGGCACTGGCACAGGTTGCCGAGGAGGCTGTAGATTCTTTATCTTTGGAAATACCCAAAACCCACCTCATCGTGTTTCTGGACAGCCTGCTCCAAGTGCCTGTGCTTGAGCAGAGAGATTTAACCAGATGACCTCCGGGGGTCTCCACCAACCTCAATATTCTGTGACTCTGAGTAGCCAGTCTACACACGTTATTTCAGAAACAGAGATTGTTCACAGGGGAGAAGCAGTGTTTAACTGTCTCTAGCTAAACATGTTCCTGTAAGGCAGTGCAGATCAGCTGGTCAAAAGTTCTGGTTTTAGACAATGATACTACAAATCCAACACAGCTTATCCTTTGTTGCAAGATGAATAATTTAAGTAAAATTATCTTTTATTTGCTATGGGATATTCATACCTGCATACACCCCACATTAAAGCAGTACCCATGGGTAATTCCCTTGTGTATCTGAGCTATGTGTTTCAAGAAAGAAGAATGTCATTAGTTCACTTGTAAGTGTGCTTAAGTTACAAAATCTGTCCTAGGTTTTAAATAAAACCAAGTCAACATAACTGACTAATTAGACATGGTTATTCTTCACCTATTAATGATGGGAGTAGAAGTTCTATCTCTTAATCCTCATCTTATAACATTGGTGTTTATTTAGCATACATGTACCTCAGTGAAATTCTGTGTAAGTGTTCTATGTGACTTCAGTCAATATAACTGTCCCTTATGATTTTGTTATGAACCAGTCACTTCTTCACTGCCTTCAAATAACTTAAAAGGGGCAGCAATCCTTCCAAGCAATGAATTCAATGAATGTCCCATTCTATATTAGATTTGTACTCCATTGTCTCTTGAAAGAATCTCACTGAAACTGTTTCTTAGATTTTAAATCTCAGGAGGTAACATCAATAATGTACAGTACAGTTTTGCTCCAATAATGGAAAAAAATTTCTTTAATTTGTGTTGGAGTAACTGATTTCTGATGAAGAACTTAAGAGTATTTAAATAAATTCATAGCAAAAATAAATTACCTTTACTCTCTGGCCATTAAACTTCAATTTCTTAACATAGGTAAAAACATAAGAAATACTATTCGGTATGATATTTGAATCCTAAATATTTTTGGAATTTTTTTTCTTACTGTCACAAAACTACTTATCTTTCTCTACTGACTCATTGTATTGTGTTAATTCTGTTAATTAGGATGAATTTTCATTAACATAGTCGTGCTATGTGGACACAGATCAGAATACATGCTTTGTAACATGCTTTTTCTTTTCCCACCCCCCCAAAAAGACACTATACTAGTGAAACTAGTTAAGCCCAAATTACAGTACTGTCCATCTTCTCTTTGATTATATTTTAAAATTAACAACAGAGTCTTCTGTATGCATGTATTAACAAAGTAACGAGGATTTTCCACACCAGGCAATCATGTTACTCTATTCTTATGGTATTTTAAAATAGAAAATTAATAAAATATGTAACATTACACTCAAGATTATCAAATTATCTTTTCTACAGTAGACTTACAAACTCCTCATTCACAAAGTAAAAAGAAAATACCATTGTGTTTTTAATTTAAAATTAACACTCACTGAAAAAGTCTTCTGACCTTGAACTTAAAGATATCATTTTATGGCATTCTTTATACTGTAAATTGTCATTTCTGCTGCCCATGTACAGGCAAGTTGAAGCAATTTAAGATGTTCTCACCTATCTTGTCTGCTCCTCAGATGGCAACACATAAATATTGGTCTCCTTTACATTAAATGTAGTTTCTGTCAAGCCCAAGTTTCTGTCAAATAATACTGGGAAACTGAAATAAATTATTACTGGAGCCTAATTTACAGGGATGTACTTGAGCAATGAGGTAACTAGCTCTCTGGATGCCTTAGCTGTCTCTTCTTCTGACAACGATAGCTTCAACTGCTAGACTGCATTCAAATTTTCTACATTATAGGAAATGAAGTCAGTCAAAATGAATCCCAGTTTCAAATCTACTGCTGAAAAGCCTGTTGAAATATTTAAAAGTAAAGAAGTAATTGGAGTAGGTATTATTTTAACTATTAAATAAAAGGTGTATTTTTTTTTTGTTTTTTTATTCCTTGAGTTTAACAGTCAGAGTGCTTCAAATTACTCATTATTACATATTTAATAAAACTGAGAAATAAGAGGAAACATTGAAGAGGACCAGCACATGCATCTAGATATACAGTTAAAAATGTTCAATAATGGAATAAAATCTGAGAGCTTTGGATTTGTGTAAAGCCTACTAAAAGGTATTCCACATTTCATACTTTCAAGCAAAGAAACTGCTTAGTATGAGGTTTATTACAGCTGCATACACCAGTGGACAAATATTCTCTTAACAGCTCACATCTCATAAATGTTTTTTAAGACATGCCTTCTCTGCTGGAGCTGAAAGAGTCTCTCCAAAGCTGCTAAGTGGGAGAAGCACAACTGTCATCCTCAACAACAGTTTGCTTATAGTTGGTAGATGGCAACACACAAACCATCAGCTGTCTCATATAACAAGCACATAGCAATATTATGATTTCCCATGCATCACTTCATGGCAGTGATAAATAATTTTTTTAAAAAGTATTACCCCTGTATCAGTAACAAAATGCTGGGACTTCCTTAAAAAAAAGAAAAAAAAAATCATAACCCTGCAGCAAAAGAATAGCAGCAATATTTATTTATCTCCTTCTGCTGAATGAAATATTAATGATGCTATTTTTAAAACCCAGAAATGTTTGAAGAGACTTAGATGTATCAATGCCTGCCTACTGAATCATGTTTATGTGTAGTTGGCTAACTACAACACTCTGCAGTTCTCCCTTAATGCTCAAGTATAAGGAGCTTAGTTACAAATTATATTGCAAGAAGGTATCTTCCAACACTTGTTCATTGATTGATCAAAAAATCCTTAAGGTAAACATATAGTTGGAGGGGAGGCAGAGTTCCTTTGCTTCAACCCTTCCATGGCAAATTTTAATTTCTTAAATTTTTAATGAATGGACAGCCTTTATTCAAGGGTTTCCAATATGCAGCAATTTAGATCTACTTAACAGATACGTATTAACTGAGTAATATTTAAGTCTACATACATTGTTTGGGGGACTGTATTTATAAAAGAAAGAATAATTGCAACATTTCAGAACACCTACAAAGAATGCTTTTCTAGAGGGTCACTCTTTGGAATGCTCTGCATGCAGTTATTGTGTAGGGACATCAGTTTGTTTTTATGTATATTTTCCTTCAACGTTAGGCACAAAGCCTAATATGAAGCTGTCATCCATTATTTTATTCTAGTATTGTGCTCAGAATAAATGTCATAATGGATGACAGCTTCACAGCATTGCACCCATATGCTTCCTTTCAGTAGGATTCCACATGGTGTCCCATCTCATGGCCTAATAGTGACCTGAGAGTAATGGCTTTGAGTGGAACAGCTCGTAAATGTCTGCTGGGAGTGTTGGGAGTAATTTTCCAGATCTCCATAACTGAAGGCTGATTGCGTACCTTTTCCAACAGTACCACTTTTCTCTCATGCCTGCCTTTGAAGGAGATTGAGTGGTAAAGGCGATAATGAGAAAAGGTTCAACTCATTACACTGGTTTATTGGCATGTAATGGAGCTGTCTGAGTTAGATTGCCTGGAAATACTTTTCTGTTCCTACTACCATTATGGCAAGTTCTCATGTTCCTCAATTTTTATGTCTCAACTAGACACCAAAGGCTAGGTATGTCAGTCAAGGCTAAGAGCCACATCTGAGCTCCTTTGTGAACACAGCAGGGGGTCACATGGGAGGGAAACACCTTTTGTCTTCCCCCGATAGATCAGCAGAATGAGGAACACCAACATCACTTCCAGTCCTCAAACTTGTGCAAACTTGTATCTTTCTGACTAACAGCACAGAAAACTACTGTTAACTTAACAGCACCTACACCTGTTCAGGATAAGGATTTCAAGCTGTAGATGGAAAAGCTATCTCTGGTAAATTCTGATTACATGTCCTGGGCTTATACTGTCTCTTGAACTTTGGCATCTGTCTTAGGAGACAGTACAATTCAGCAGACGTTTCCTGTGGAGAATAACCAACTGCTGAGAAGATTTTAATGGCATTTAAATTACTCCTATTCTCCTCCTTTCTCCTTTTCCTTTACAAAAGCGGCTTTGTTAATGTATGAGTAATGTAAAATCATCAGGAAGCTAATCCTTTCCTTTTGTAAATAAATGATAAAACTTCATTAGCTCAAATGAGCTTCACAGAGCAACAAATGTGAGATGTCACAGTATCTCTTTGTACTAATGAAGGCAGAAGTCTATTTCCAGAGCTTGCAAAAGTTATTGCTAAACATTTTTAAAATGAAATTAAATATAATTTATTGATTATGTATTTATTTGGATTTACTTACTAAACGTAAATTTTCATTTTTATGTCTCACTCTGCCTGGTATACTGACTGATAAAATAATAGAATTTTTTTAAAAATCTTCCCATTCTGTTTTTTTATTAGGAGTTCGGTGCTTTTAAAATAGTTTGTCAGAACAAAGGTAAGAACTAAACAATCTTTCATTTTATGCACTTGCATGCCTGTTACATTCTCTCTGAGACCTTGAACTAAAGACAATACCTCTTGCAAAGAGCAAGACACTGATAGCAGAAATACCATCCACTGAAAGAATGAAGCATTCTTAAAAAGAAACTGAATTAAAATATGCATTTTTCAAGTATTTAAAAAGATGTTAAACCGTGCTTCACTCAGTTTTGCTTTGTTTTGTTTTGATTTAGTTTGTGGGGTTTTCTTAATATATCGTGTCTCATTTTCTATTTACAACAGAGTCCAACCACAGATGAACACATCCATTCTCTGATCATATCTCCTCTTTTTACTGGAAATCAAAGTTGTCAAGTTGTCAAAAAATGAAATTGCTAAAACAAAATGTTCTGGAACAAATTTATTAAATAAAAATTAATAAATTTTCTGGCTCAATTGGTATTCAGCCACTAATTCTCTTTGAAATACATAGCAAACTGCTAAGCTACTAGTTCTGTAGCAGAAACTATTACTTACATAAGCTTCACTTCCAGAAAAATGGGCAGAAGCTTTTGGTGTGATATCACCCTCAGAAAAAAAAATTCGGGCTAATATCTGTATGCTATTACAGGGAAATCGGTATAGAATGAAAGTAATGATGTCCTTCATATACACATGAAGACGAAAGACTTGGAAGTTTCAAAGTGATTTCTATCAACAAATCCTGTCTTTACAAGTTTCATGAAAGAATCCTCAATTATTTGAATACAGTATGAGTAATATGTGTTCTATTTTTTGATAAAATTTTTGAAAAGTTCTCACACCAAAGTCTCTGAAAGAACTGATCTGATTTCAAAGGAAGGAAAAAGCATTTAATTAATTAATAATTAGCTATAAGATAGAAAAAGCATTGTAATAAACTGTCATTCCTCATCATGAAGCAACCTCTACACAGGCATCCCTGAATATCATGTGTTGCTGAGCTTGTTGTTAATTAATTACCTAAGAAAAATAATATAAAGTCTTTCATTTAAATTAATCAAATCTAACCTGACCACAGAATTATAAGACAGATCTCACATCTCTGAATGACTAAGATGTTTGAATTTTAGCAAATATGGATTAAATTCAGTGTTGACTATTGCTCTCAAGGACACTGGAAAAGAAAACACTCACATGAAAACCAATAGGCTCTACATTGGATATTACTGCATAGATGAAAGCTCTGAAATCACTGTACATTTAATTTTGATTTATTTGTTTTAGCATTCACACTTTACTTACTTACTAAGCATCATTCTTTTCTTAGATACTTAAAAGATAGATACAGTTTCTCCCTGAGAGTTTTTTATTATATTTGTGCAATGAGAACACAAAAATAATCTCTGTGGATGTATTTGTAGGCTCCATGAGGCATAAAATACTACCACACTGATTGTATTTAAAAGAAAGTTTTCCTAGAATCATGCCTAAAATCACATCATAGACTGAAGATGATGGGGAGCAGATGCCTTGATGAGCACCTTATGCCCCATACTGGCTTTGCTGCATTGTGTATTCCTTTAGTAAATCAGTAATTGCTTGTATCTTTCTACTCCACTCCTTCTAGACATAAAACAAAGAGTCATTTTTATATAATTTTATTAAATCAAGTCTTCTGAAAGCTTCTATGAAAATTTGCATGCAATGAAATTAGAACCAGGCCTCTATAAAATAAAAATCAGCATACAGAAGCTGTGCAGGGTTCCAGCAATCTGGGCAACTCTTCCTTCCACAGAAAACTCACAGTAGAGACGTTATGAATGCTCTTAAAGATGAAGACAATTTGTGACTGTCTGAATTACTTGTGGAAAAAGCTGGCAGTATAGTTCCTGCAGAGGCTATACTCTTTTATTCCTTAGTACAGCACAGCACATACTGCAACCATTAAGCAAACTTAATAGGAAAGACCAACTTGAGTCATTTGTCATGACTAGTGATTTTATTATGTTTGCAGTTTATAAAGAATTTTCATGAGGTAACAATGGCAATACAGCTCTGTGCTGTGGAATGAGAAATAAAAGGAGAAAAAGGGTGAGAAAAAGGCAGAAGGAAGGAAAGATCATTTCAGAAGTTGTTACCTTCGTTCTGAATACGACTTTCCTTCACATTAATGCTTTGCACAGCTTGCATAAGATGACCTATACTCCACAATACTGTAAACTACTGAGCAACTGGGTCAAAGAAAGGAAGTAAACAAAAGACAGATCAACACATGTTCCCTATTTCAGTCCTTGAAGCTATTTCTGAGTTGAAGATTGGACACAAAAACATTGGACAGCCATCAATCATAGTTGTTTAGCAAGGATTTATTAATATAATGCCACCAAAAATAGCTTTAAGCAGCCTTCCCATGACTGGCAGAAGTCAGTGTAACCGGATGACACTATCCAACTGTGAACAAATACTATCTCAAAGATGATTCTTCAGGTGGACTTTCTTAGAAGACTACTTAATTTTATTGTTGCCATTGTCATTGGTGGTTTTAATTTTTAATTTAGTGGGACATGAAAAACAGTGTAGTCAGTCAGAATTAACAGAAAGCTCATTTAATTTATATATTTAACCCCCCCTGTAAAACTCAACTTGCAAAGACTTACATTAGAAATACGTATCAACAATTTTCCCATTATTCATTTTCCTTTATCATACTTTATGGAAGGTAAAGCTTTTACAAATGTTTATTCCAAACTGTACTTATCCATGAGTAATGATATTTTTAATTGACATCAGAAACATACATTAAAAACCCACAAGAGTTTGCAAACATTTCATAAGCTTCTATCTTGGTATTACTGAAGTAACCTTTTCTAAAGATTAAAACTAACCTTTAGATGGTCTTTTCATAAAAAAAAAAAATCTGAAGGTTGACACTGGAGCTGGTTCTTGTAGCATGAAATATTCACAAATTACTTCAGTGCTTTCTTCTTAGTGTTAAAGAACTCCTTTCAAAATATTCTTATTCAGAAGCTACCTTCTGCTGATATATTAAACTTTTATATCAGAGTTAAAGTTTTATAAGACTTAAGGTTATGAAATACTGAGACAAGGACTGAGCTTGCGGTAAGTTCTCTTGAAAAGAGAGAAGCTATATTTACTGAAAAGGAAAGAAATGCCCAATTACTACATTGTTGCTTTACCAAGATGTTTATTTGGATTCCTCACTCTTTTTTTCTTTTTGTCATGCTAAAATAATTTGTGGTAAATTCATTAACAGAAATAAAAAGAAAATAACTTTTAAGTTCAAATGAAATTAAATTGTTAAAAAATTTCTTTCCCTTTGTTTTCTGGACCAATTTCAGAATTTGATAAATCATTACTGGTCATTAGAGGTGAAATGTATTTTATTCAAAATTAGCAGCAGAATATGGCAAACAGCTATGGGATTTTATTTCATAGAATAGTTTGGGTTGGAAGGGACCTTAAAGATCATCAAGTTCCAACCTCCTGCCATAGGCAGGGACACCTCCCTGTAATGTTCATTCAGTAATGTTCGTTCAGATTTCCAAACAGTATCTCCATGGAAAATTCTTCTACTTGAGCACACTTTAAAATAATTCAATAGAATCCTGATGTTTCAGACATGTTAAAAATTAAACCTTTCCAGTGGTAAATAAGTATGTAAATTAGACTCCAAATACCACCTTAATTTGAAAATTAAGATTTAAAAACTGTAGCTACCTTCTGCAATTTTCATTTTGTATAGAAATATTCATAGTTTCTAGAATTTTCCTCATAAACATCTATATTGTGCAGTCCCTGTTCTCAATCATAGTTTGCATAAAGCTTTTTGTAGTAGTAGTTTTAATTTCAAATTACTAAATCCTCATACAAAAGACAGCAGTTCAAAATATTTTTTTACTTGTACTGTTAAGTCATGTTTGTTATCTTTGAATTCACTTTTTCTATCAATTTTTATTAAGCTGATGAGGCTAGAGCTGCCTTCCCAGTAATGAAAGCACATTAGACGGGTAAAATTTAGATTCTGCCTTGACCTAGACTACTCCAAATTAGTCTATTCCTAGAGAACCTTTATGAAAACACAGGATGGGCGCTATAGAAATCTAAGCACTTGAGACATCCTATTACTTGAGACATCTATGTCATCTTATTAATAGCTTGAAGCAAATATTTTTCTCCATTGGTTACAGGATGTAGACAAATCAACAAAAATAAATAATCTAAGTGGAAATGGCTAAAGAGAACTCAGATAATTTACCTCAATAATTATCTTCTCACTCGAGAACTGTGATTTTGCTTCCTCTGTAACATACCTCTTCCTACCACAGTACTAGAGTTCCAGTTTCTCTTAACAAAATAAATGTTTTGCTTCAGGACTGAGAATCTTCTAAGCAACAACATAATGAATGTCTGTAGACAACCCTCATTTCTGTCTAGACTAACGACATAGAGATCTTCATAACAAGTTTTAGAGCAAAGTGAATCACCCATCCCTTCCAACTCCATTTAGACAACATAGATGTAAATCCAGAATATTGGATAATACAAGACAACTCACATCTTTCATTCTTCTATTTTATTCAATAAAATTAAACTCTGGACATGTAAAATTTTTGGTCTTGGAATATGGCAGATAGGAGCACAAGAACAAGTTGACCCATCTGAAGATACTACTTTTTCTCAGTTAACTTACAATTACTCTCCCTGAAAATGCTCCTAAATCAGTGTAGCTATAAAGTAGAATTAATTAACTGCCATGACAACAGCAGCAGTTCAATTTCTCCTTATAAGGTTTTTTACTTGTTTCGTTTTGTACTTCCTCAGATGTACTTTTTCAGTTAAAAATCACTATCATAGAATCATAGAATCATAGAATAGTTTGGGTTGGAAGGGACCTTAAAGATCATCAAGTTCCAACCCCCCTGCCATAGGCAGGGACACCTCCCACTAGATCAGGCTGCTCAGTGCCATGATTTCTAGTAAATTACAATTAAAATATTAGAGTCCTAACAATCACAAGTAGGAGGTTAGGTTTTATCCAAGACTTGTCTGCTAATATTTTAATTTAAAGTTAGAACCATTCTACACAGAGGAAAGATCTAACTGCAATGAAATCTAAAAAAAAATATTTTGTGAGCATTAGAACTAGTGAAGCCTGATTTCTTAGGTACTTTTTGTTCTTTGGGTTGAATTAGAACAAGATTTTACATTATCTCTTCAGAGATATAATCTCTGCTTTCATAAAGTACTCTGATGATGGTATTCAGGCTGCAATGTTCAAACAACAGTGCTTTAGAAGACTTGGGGGAATATAATTGCTTTTAATGTATTTTTTTCTGATGTGACAATCAGAAATGGTTGGGGTAAAAGAGATATAGTACAAAATTATGTTGTGATGGTACAAAATCTGATCTGAAGGAAAATAAAAATTAAAATGTGCATACACAAGTGTTCAGCAGTTAAAATTTTATGATCATATACTTTCATTTCATAATCATATCTTGCCACCATTAATTCTGTGGCGTATCTGCATCAGGTTAACAGCAATACTGCTTGCTTACTACAACTAAGGTCCATCCAAATAGCTGAATATCAGCATGGCTCTTGCATAACAAATCGAAGCTGTTTCAGAGTGTACAACAAATTTCTGCTTTCGCTTGTTTAACTAATATACACATTTCCATCACACAGCGAGAGGACTCATTTTGTGCGGCATATGCCATATCTTTGTTTACTTAAGCTATATTCAACAGCTGAGTCCATTAGATTGCCTAGATGACGACTGGACTAGATGTCTTCTTTTAAATGAGTAAAATGAAATTGGACAAGCTAATGTTAGTAAACTAATGTATCATTGTAAAACAAGGCTAAAATGGCTTAATCTATGCTAAGTGCCTGCTGTTTGAGCAAAGAAAATTTGGCAAAGTTGTTGTATTGGATCTGATAATACAATACACAAAAATAGCACTAAGAAAAGTTACACAAATCTGAAGAGGGTTACAAAAATGCAGTGTCTTCTTGCCTTTATGCCATTCCTTCTGATTTTTCTAATAATAATACCTAAGAATTCTTTTTTCATTCTCAAAAATTTATGTAGAGCTTTAAAAAGAAATGCAATTTTGAAAGGTCATACACCAGGTACAATACATAACATGTGACATCAATGCCCAGTGGAAGCACAATACTGCCCTATTAAGCTTTTAACAAAATGGTACTTTTGACACAGGACTGCTGTGGCCTTTACCTCTTTGACACTACATCTTACTGAACACTTAACAGTAATGGAATATAAGGTGGAAATATTATGTTGATAGCAAACTATAAACTTTAATATAATATGAAGGGAGCATATTTGCTAAAAATTCACTGAATATTGTTAAGGTTATCCAGCTAAAGGTGATTATTGTTATTTAAATCTTCAGCTGTTTTCAGTGACATACCAAGAACATTTCAACACAGGAGAATCTAAAAATTCAACAGTTACTGAAGTGAGATAACGATCCACGGAGAGAGCTTACATTAGCAACAAAAAGGCAGACATTTAAAAACTTCCCCAAAACAGGATCTCTGATCTCAGAATTAATAACAAGATATATTTTGTGTCCTCTACTAAACCTGTAGCCATCTGTTCAAACATTTCATGGGGTTTTGAGATTAATAATTTAATTCATAGTTTTCTGACAATGCAGTCAGAACTTTTGATGATTTCACAAAACAGTATTCAGAAGATAGTGAATGAGAAATTCTAACTGACTCAAGTCAACACATTCAATGAAATAATTTAGTGCGACTTTTTGTAACACTCTTCAGACTTTTTAACTTCCTAATTCTGATCTTCGAAGCAAAAATATTTTTTAAATTAGACTATAGCTTTTTGGTTCACATGTAATACAGGATGTTTCAGTATTTATGAAAATTTTCTTAATTATTCATTTTAAATCAATTAATCATGCAGCACAGTGACTCACTGCTTCCCACTACATGTTTTATATGACAATATTTCTTTACAAAACATGTTTTCATGGAAAGATCATGTTCATCTATGTTTTTGTGTACAAAAAACAAGCATATAATATTTTTTGACTTTTTAAATCTTCTGTTATAATTTATGACAACATGAACAGTAGGTTTTAAATTTTGACAGGAGATCTTCTTATAAACTGAATACAATATGTTTAGCCCAAATTAAAAAAAAAATCAAATCCAAAAGTTTCAAATGGCTGTCAAGAATACAACTACTGGAAGATGTCAAAAATTTCTTCCTGAAGCACTTGTTTCAGATTTCTGGTATGCTGTGTTTCAGTTTTCCAATTACATACATGTTTACAAATCCCTAATAATGTTCTGAAATTTCCACGTTGTTGTGTGAAAATTTTCCAGACTTCATCTCTGCTCACTCCGAAGGGGTGGTGTAGTTCATTCTCTCACAGAAAGATAGCCTCCTACAGAAGTGGTATGGAATCTTACATAAAATTTCACCTGCATGTGAAAGGGATATATATTTTTCTGACCTCCACAAAAGCCTTCTCCAATGTAGTGTTTTTAAGAAAAGACAAGAAGAGAGTATCATTATCTACCTTTCTTTCAAGTTAAAAAAATGAGCAAGTAATGAAAAAAAAAATAAAAAGAAATACAAACTGTGAGAAAACAGCAATCTATCTGCTTGGTTTTTCAATATGCTGAAATATGCCGAGATATTAGTTTTATTACAGCTTGGGACATATAATCAAAACATGACATTTGAATAGGCAGGCTGCAGCACTTCTGAAATTAATACTGCTCCTAGTTTCTCATCTATCTATACTCATACACAAGGAAAAGTACAAATGTGGGTATGTTGAAATAAGTAGATTCTTCACCTTTTAACATAAGAAAAAGACATTTTCTGGCTTAATTTAGGCCATAATCATACTTTCTTCAAAACTTCTAGCAGACAATCTTATCTGCATAATACTAATCAGAGTACCTATCATCTGCTTGTAACAGAATGCAGAAGCCATCTGTTGGGTGGGTTTTTTTTCAACTGCTGTTTCCATATGCTGACATAAAAAGCAAAACAAACTAAAAATTCTGAAGTATATTTGAGTTTCTCCTACAGCACAGTAAAATAATGGGTGGTTCTGTTTAGACTACACAAACAGGCAGGAGAGAAAAACAAGCCCCTGAAGAGTGAAGTTATTTGACTTCACCTTGCAAAATAACATATGCCTAGATACGCCTCTGCTGTACTATCACAATTAGTCTGCTGGAAAAAAAAAAAGTTCTTTCCAAGATTCATTCTTCAGATTAATTAATTTCACATTTTTTTAATTTTTCTGTATCTTGGATTTTTTCACTGCTCTTTTCTGTTATGCACAAGGGAATTTCAATATCAGAAAAAAGATTGAAGAAACATCTGTATTTGTTCCTAATCACTAACATTTGAAAAGAAATCTCCCAACTGTTTTCTCCTTCAGAAACCTCTTAGAAGGGAGTTCAAAAGACAAGGCAAATTCCATCCTTTCTTAATTACTCTCTTTACCTTTTTTTGCTACATAATTCCCAATCAGAGAATCAGGAAACAGGACACTTCAGACAGCAATCTCCTTGATTAGACAACCATGTTTGATTCTAAGAGTTACACTTTTAATGCCATGTACTCTCTTATTATAAGAGGATTAAGAGCCTACCACATAAAAAGATCTTATTTCACCTCTGAGCTTTAGAAATGCTTGAATCCTGGCATGAAATCAGTGTCACCTGAAGAAAAATCAACTGAACAACTCAGATGGTGGAAAGACAGATGGTACTAGAGAATACTTAGTGCAATTAGGGACCTGTACAAAACTGCTTTTAAGTCTTTATTTTCTATCTGATTAACTATTTAGTTCTAGAAGAAAAATAAATTAAAAAATATATTTCCCAGAATACTTACCTAAAATTATATCACTGGGGAGATATCAATGAAAATGGTTCACAGGAAGGAACATGCTAAACTTCACAAAATAATAATTTCATAGTTTGCTTTAGCATTAACATCCATCGGCTGCAGAGGTCTGACTAATCATAGTCTTCACCATGGGCTCAAAGGGAGTATCTCCTCTGGCCTGGACAACCTCCACCGCCCTCCTCACTGACCTTGGTTTCTACATAGTTGTTTCTCTGACTCCTCTCTCCTGGCTCTTGCCATCCAGGGTTTTTTGCCTGTTCTTAAATATGTTATTCCAGAGGCACTACCAACAACACTGATGGACATGGCCTCAGTCAGTAGGAAGTTCATCTTCAAGCCAATTAGCATTGGCTCTAATGAACATAGATGAAGCCTTTAGTAGCTTCGCACAGCTTAAAAGTACTCCCAGAAAATAACAGTTTTTACTTTAAATTGATAATATTTCTTTAAACTCTGAGATATTTAAGATATCAGTATGTGTGCATGTTAAATGCCAAATATGAAGGGCACAATTATGAGATTTGCCACACTACAGTACTCCAGTGGATGAGTAAATCAAGTGAGGAAGCCACAAAATGTAAAAGGCAATTTACTTAAGTTGCAATATATTCCAGAAATCTTGTAAAAACGGGATAAGTAAAAATTTTTAATCTCCATTTTAAAGGTTAGAGTTTTTTTAAACTTTTTGTCACCATGTGTAGCCAACCTTTTCATAGAAAGAAATGGGCTGATAGTTTGTGAGAGATTATTTAATGCAATTACTTCTTCAAGGCAAAAGTGCTGTCATGCTTATATGTGTCAAGACATGACATTTGTCTAACCTATTCTTCTAATCCTAGTTTCAGATAGTTCACAAAACTCCCAGGAAATCTGTTCCTGTGTGTCAGTATCTGCAGAAACAGTTTATTACTGATCATGTATTGTGTGATTAAAATTTTTAAGTCTTTCCCACACTCCTTTCATAGGAAGAGTAGATTATTATTGTTATCAAATCTTACAGAAAAAGACCTTTCATATGTTGTTTGGTTTGGGTTTTGCTTTGGGGTGCTTTTTGGTGGGTTTTTTTGGGGCACTACATAATTCCTAAAATTCTAGTGATTTCTTACCTGGAATTTCTCCAAATAATACATACATTTCTTCAGAGTCCTGGGAAATACTGCATAACTAAGAGCCTACCAAAAAGACATGAGGAATTGCAAGCTTTGTTTATTTGTTTTGCAGGCTATGTATCTGTTTATACATTCCTATGATTACATTGTAGAAGCAGCTTGGCATTGATGACTTGTACTTTACTTACTGTTTACTAACTGCAAAATTTCAGCAGAAATGCTATCTAGACATTTGATCCCACTGGGTATCTCTACTGATTATTCTTGTGACAGAATAGCAAGTTGAACTATTCCATATTCATTTTTTTTCAGAGGTTGTCTCTGCTTTTTTTACCATTATTTTGCATTCTGTTTCTCTCCAGTAACATACTGTTGAATCCTTAAAGACTCTCTTAATCTTTATTTTTCAGATGCATATGCTGTATTTCATTTAGTCACTACTGACTACAAACTCAAATGAAACATGTGAAGAATTCCACCAGATACAATTGTTTCTAACTTAGCATGTGAGCAAGGCTTTCCTCTTGCATCCTTTTTACAGCAGTTTTCATAAAATACATTTCCACCCTAGATGAACAGGGTACAGAAGCATTCACTTTCAACTAACTTTAAGCCTCTTAAAATACTATTAGACTTCCAAATTAAAAAAAAAAGAAGAAACAAAAAAACCAAGAGTTAAGATATTCAAAACTCAATTCAGGATAATTAATTATAGTTAAATTTGTTGGCATTATTGATTACCAAAAAATATTCACTTTTCTATTAAAAATAACGTCTGAAATGTGGCAGCAATTGGAAGTCTTTGAAAATAGAAGACTAAAATTATTTTTTTAAAAAATGTTCCCACTCAATAAAAATACTGAAAATAATTTTTTTTCATATTCTTTATGAAATTTGCTTTCCCTTCTCTCTCGTGTCTCCTTCCTTCTTTAGAATCTTATATTTTTTGAAGTTGTTATTAATTATACTTTTAGGTGAGATTTTTATTTTATTTCTTTGGGGGTATTTTTCTTCAGAACTTCAGGTAGTTGATCTAAAATGCAGAAGTCCACCAGACATTACACATGGGAAGGGTACATTTAGCATTATATTATAGCACTAAGCTATAAAATTCTCTGATAAATCATTTTCTAAAAAGTCTTTCAGATATTCACATATTACAGTAATTTAATTGTATGCATAAAAATATAATGGTGAGTGAAGATTAACAATAAATGGATGCATACTAATACTACAGATTCCAATTTAGAAGCAGAAGTAACAAGGAATTTGAGAACAAATGGTATCATCATCCTGAAGGCCTGAATCTGTGACACACTTAAGCTATCTAATCCATAAAAAAACCCCTATGTATTACATATGCATCTTGTATTTTCTCTCTTTACATATTTCTACATTCTATTTACAGGTATGAATCATACAGCTGAAGAATCACTAGAAAGAACTGGGAAGCCAAAAAGCATTCAGCAAAGAGAATACAAGTGTGCAATTATACGTGTTGAGATGAAAGGTTCTTTTCAATTTTTTTAAATTTTATTTCATTTTGGATTACTCTTTGAGCTCTGCTCAAAGCAACATAACTATAGCAGCAAAAAGATGTCATAAGGTAAAAAGAATGCTACATTTTCCATACGCGTAAAGTGAGAGAAAGGATAAAAAAACAGATGACAGGTAAATTCTGTGGTTATAAAAGGTTGAATATTTTAATACCTATAAGAAACAGAAAAATGGAAAGCTCAACTGTTACAGTTTAACAGGGTCATGCATTCCACATATTCAGCCTTGCCACTTATGATGCAATTAAAAAGTGCCTTAAACTCAAACAATTCAGTTTAACAAAGATTCTTGGGTTAGATTCAAGAAAAAGTTTTTAATTTTTGAAAAAAACAATTCTGTCTTTCACACTTTTTTTGAGATAATGGCATAATGCTGAAGCAATGCCAAAGGTTAAAAGATAAAATATCTCCTACTTTCAACCAGATGTGAATTTAGGCATTTAAATATTTATGTGTGAGAATTTGTTTTGTCTTTTTTTTGGGTTTTTTCAGTATTACCAGGGATGACTTGATCATTACTTCTCTTTCTCTGAAAGCTGCAGCAGTTCTCAACTTTTCCAAAACTTCTAACCATTTCTCTACTGTGAATAACTTATTTTAGGTTATAAATCCTGTATTCTACAAAACTGCTCAAACATCAGCAGCGAATCTGTACAGTAGGAAATCCTGCCTCAGAACCACGGTATTATATTTAAGGAGCAATTTTCACCTAAAAATGAGGTATTAAAGGGAAGAGCAATCTTTTAAGTCACTTGCAACAGGATATAAAAAATGTGTCACAAGGATAAGAAGCAGCTGTTAGAAAGCAATGACCACATATTAAGAATATATTCACCTATATGTAGAAGCATCATCCTTATGTTTTAGCACAGATTCTGATAGAATGCTCCAGTTTTTTACCATGTATACTACTTAAGTGAACTTCACTGATTCCAAAACTAGCATATGAGAATAAACTATAAATTATTCATTGCACATTTTCTAGGAATCTAAATATGAAAAATATGTGTACATGCATATGTAATATACATACTTATATGCAATTTTATATATGTAATATTATATTCATATAAAGAGAGAAAGGCACATGATACAGATTTAAATGTCTGTGTACTTCTATATATGTCCACACCATTATTATGACAAAAAAACTGGTTTTATCAGGAAGGAGACAAAAAGAAGAAAATAACATAGATACTCAAGCCAACAGTATTTATGTGAGCTTACCTCCAAAGATTCAGCATCAATTAGATTTTCCAGAGATAGCTCTTCTTCTCTGTACCTGTTTTATGTTACCCTTAAGTGAACCACAGTTTCAGAGGTATTTTACTGATTTAGCCACAACCTGTGCAGCTGGTAATTTCATTGATGAATCTTTTCCTCATATTGAATCTTTTGGAAATATTCCAGCAAAACAGTGCAAGCTCTTCAGAACACAAGACCACAGGGAAAAAACATTGTTTTAGTCAATGTTTAAAGTACATGAATTACAGCAACAAAAATACCTGTCAAGTTTTGCTCTCTAGTTGGCCCATATTTTAGAGTAGCACTCTCACATTTACTGGGATGAAACATACACTCTTCACCAAGGCTAGGAAAATCTATCAGGATTTAATTAACTCTATCCTTTTAGAAGAGCTTGAACTGGCAATGTAGACTTCAAATGATGTTCATTTTCTCAAACTTAATTGAACATTAAACATTTAAATTGAATGCTTAAATCTGAACTAGCCACTTTAGACTACTGGTACTCTCAATGAAGAAAAATAAGAATGTCTGCAACACAACTCACTTTACTGTGCATCTAAGAAAGAGGTAATATAAATTTCATCACTGACAGAATTAATTACTTGAACTTCAGTACATTACTGAGCCATTAAACAGCATACGGTACCATCACCTTGGCAGCACTTGAGGGAAGAGGTCAGAGAAATGCTGCAAACCTGGGAGGTGGGAAGAAAATATAGGAATGGGAATTCTATTAGAATTCCGTTACAAGTGACTAGAGGAAGCTGGAGAAGCTAGAGGAAGGTGTAAAGGATGCTGTATTTCGAAACTTGGAAAGAGTGGAAGAGGAACGGAAGAATGAGAGACCTGACAAGTTGTCAGTGAACTAGGGGACATACGGAATTGATTCTTCAAAGTATCTAGGAAAATATATAGAAAAGTACGAAAGTCCTGCATTACAGTATATAACCTTGTGAATAAATCAAGTGGACGGATTATTACAGAAGTTAGTAAAATCAAGTAATACTATTTGTGTAAGGAATCTAGGCTTTGAATAAGGCAGTCCAGAATAGTTTGAGACCGTGGAAAAAAAAAGTTAGAATAAAATCCAGAAGAAGAACATATAATTAAGTCAAAAAGAGCTTAAAGACAACGGAACAAAAGAAAATAAGCATTGGAGCACCAAGAAGAAACGTTAATGTGCCTGTAGCTGTAACTTGGATCCTAAATGCAGCAGAAGAATCCAATGACTTGATATCCCTTCAGCTGTCATATTCCTCAATCTTTCTGCATGGTTTCCAATCACTGTTGCAATTATTCACCAAAAAAAGTGAAAAGATCCTCTTGCTAACAGTTATTCTACCAGTTCAGCTAGCTGTGGGACAGAAAATGTACATCTAAGTGTTAAACAGAAGAAACGAAAGCGCATGAAGTGACATGTGTGTTCTGCTTCCTCCTTTGTAAAACAAAACTGCTGAACAACCAACATCAGAAATGCTGTTTCAGGAGGTGGAAAGCATAAGACTCGCCAGTGAGGAAATCCTAGACCTAGATATTTCTTGTAACTTTAATTTAAATCTATCTACAGTCTTTTGCTATATGGTCATGCACAGTTTTTGTACCAGTTTCTTTTGCATCCCATGCATAGAACATGCATACTGTGAGAACGAATCAGAACTATGGAGAAGAAAGGTCTCTGTGTTGTGAACCAACTCTTTTATTATGAAAGTCAAAAGTGAAAGCATAAAAGCATAAAATTTACACAAACATTTTTATAAGTTTCATAACAGAGTTGAAAAGCTGGCTCATAGTAAAGACAAATTAAGTATTTTCATTTGATTCCACAACCTGGAAATCCAGAGTTGTATGATCTGTACTCCACCTGTAGCATTAAATTACATTCCAACACAATGGTCTATGTGTGATAGCCAAGTGAATGGAAAACAAAAGCAGCTATAAATTTGAGGTCTATAGTAGCTAATTTTAGGAGCTTTCTATGCCAGTAGTATCCACAGTTCATATTTTGATATCTAAATAATATCAAGAGGATAGCACCTCACAAATACTATCGCCATGTTCCACTGAAAAAATATTTAAAGGTGTGAGAGATCAGAGGGTAGACTAAGATGCAGGAAGGTGACTTGATTCTCCTCTTTTTGAAAGTTCAAGTACCAATGTTAAAGCAGTATATGGGAAAATCCATTTGCTTAGAAACCAGAGCCAGAAATCCTCTCCTGATACTACACACATACATGACAGTACATCAAACACTTAAGCAGCAAATTTTGATCTACATTTTCTAAAATGATAAAATGTTCTCTCATCAAATTAGAAAGCTGTATTGAAATTCTTGCTCATCCTGATAGCAACTTTCTATAGCAGCACACCAACCACAAGGTTGTAGATTGCAAAGAGAAAAGGAGGAAGACTTGGGAGTGGCAGAAACTAGTTAGTGGTAAAAAAACATCAAACTGCAAGATTGCAGTATCAGAATAGAAAAAAAAAAACCAAAAGAAATGCTTACACAATTGTTTTACTTCTATAGTATAAAAGTAAACATGGTTAAATATGATTATTGTTTCTTATTAAATAAAGATTTAATTTATATAAATAGTTCAGAGCCTAGAGACTTGTAAACTAAATTGCTCAGTTAATGTTTGAATTACGAAATTATGCTCTCACTTTCTAACCATTTGGATGCCCATTAATACTGATTTAGTTTACTTCCCAGTGAGAAATTTGCAAGAAACAGCAGAAAATGCTCTTTCCTCATAACTTTTTCTAGTGAAGCAGGACATAAGTGTGAGATTCAACTGCAGGAGGAGAGTACAGCACTTTGTCCTTCCACTTTCTTACAGAGCAGTATTACACAGTATCTAATGGTGGGAGGATTTGCCATCTTCTTTCAGAAGCTGTATTTATAAATACTCTTATGAAAGACTTCTGTACTGTCAGTGCTTGCTTTATGTGGGTTAGGCATATCTAGCATATCCTTCTTGGAGCTGTCTCTCAAGCAAAATGTTAATTGTTTCCTGTATTCCTCACTCCCCTTACACACAGCCAGAGGAGTCTGGCACTAGTTTACAGAAGGTTGCATCATTTATGGATGCAACTGAGACCACAAAAAGTGGAGTATGAAAAATGCAATGTGCTCTGAAATCAGTAATTCAGTTCTTTTCACTTTTACCCCCCTCTGTTTCACCCTTCCATTGCAAAAACAGAGCTGCAGTGGGGGTAGTGGTGAACAGTGACGAGAGCTCATGAGTAATTACATCTTCACAGGACTTGGACAGCATGGAGCAGGCAAATCATGCCACCACTCACTCAGGAAGGAGGAAGAAAGTACTGACTCTTTGCTTAGTATATGAATCATACAATCACAGAATCATAGAATGTTTTTGGTTGGAAGGGACCTTAAAGATCATCTAGTCCAACCCCCCCTACCATGGGTAGAGACACCTCCCTCTAGACCAGGTTGCTCAATGCCTCATCCAGCCTGGCCTCAAACACTATCAGAGAAGGGTCATCCACGACCTCTCTGGGCAACCTGTTCCAGCATCTCACCACTCTCACAGTACATGCTATCCATGTTGAGGCTTGATTAAATGTCATATGGTATAAGCTGTCATGATCATGTAAAAACTATTTAATAAAACTTGTAGGGTCTACATATATAATCTCAGTATAGTATCTTCCAAGCATAGATTTCTAAATCTTAACTGTAAATTCATTATAATTTTTTTCAAATAGGTTTTCCTTACAAAACTAGAATCAAAATAGAACTTATGTTTAAACAGCCACTGCAGCAACTGACAAATCTGTAATGCAGGATCAAAAATAATGGGATATAGAAGTTTTCAAGCATACATATAATGGTTTAACACTAATTACTCACTTTAAAACACTTTTTTGTTTTCACGAATACAAAATGCCATGCAGAACAATTATGACAATATTTCATATCAAGCATAAAGACAACTCTTCAGTCTTCTAAATGCCAGTGGGATTATCCATACAACCTTAGGGATACGTGTAAGTACCTGGACAATTCAGAGAAGCATATAAGAACAAATTAATAAAGTATAATGTATTTGCTATTGCCTGACCATGTCCTCTTTCAAATAAATTCCATAATACCTAACTAAATCTTAAAACTAAAATTAAGAATTCAAGACCATTCTGTTAAGCATTTCATTTAGATGTGAAAATAGAATAAATACCAAACCACAAATACTCAAATTCATCAGGCATTCTGCACAATATGGGCTGAAAAGAGATTCTAAGGGGAACAACCAGAAAAAAAAAAAAAAAAGACAAACAAACAAACAAAAACAAACA
>VZTY01015464.1:85788-96500 GCA_013400935.1 Turnix velox
GCGGTGGCGGTAGTAGGAGTACGGGGCGGCCCCGCTCCCGGCAGTGGCGGTTGCGGCGGCGGTCCCTCTGGGCAGCGCTGAGCCTGCAGGGCGAGGGGTGGTAGCCTCCAGGAAGAGACAGATGCGCGCACACACCAGTGCAGAGAGAGAGAGGGAGGGAGGACGGATGGAGTGATGCACAGAGCCGAGAGGAGGTAGAGACACCTCCAGCAAGGGAAAGGAGAAAGAGATGGCCAGAGCTGGCGAGAACTGCACGGTGATCAGTGGGAAAGAGGAGGGGAGAGAGGCAGAGAGACACCTCTCTGGGGAGTCAGGCACTTGCGAGGGAAAAGCGGGTGAGGGAGGCTGCGAAGACGTGCTAATCTGATTAAGGTTGGAGCGAGAGGAGCTACAGCCCTGAGAGGACCGGCGGCGGCAGCAGCCACATTGAGAGGCAGGTGGCCCTTCCTCAGTCCCTTGAAGCTCCGTGACCGAGTACAGAGACAGAGGGAAAAGTCACCTGGAAGCCTATGTCCACTTCCCGCCTTCCCATGTCATTTCTCAGGGGAGTCCCGTGCCTGTAGCAATCGGGAAAGGCAGAGCCTGAGAGCTGGCGCGGAGAGAAATCGGGGCTCCTTTATATACATTTTACGTAGGAGGGGGGAAAAAAAAAAATCACGCCCGACAGGCTGTCAAGGTCCTCACTGTGCAATTTTCTATCTATCTAAGCGCCTCGCACCAAGCTTCCCCCTCCCCTGCATGTGACGCAGATCTGATCTGGGGCCGCCAATGTGAAGAAACAGTGGGAAAAAAGATGGTTCAGTCTTCCTCATGCAAGTAAGTCGGCAGGTCACTGGCTGTCCCTCATAGCCTCCTCCTTCTCTCTGTGCAGGTCTCCTTTCCTTGCTTCTGAGACCGCTATGGAATACTGGGAGCAAAATAAAGCAAAACAGTAAATCCAGTAACAGCGACAGTAAACACACAAGTGTGAATCACAGGAGTACAAACTTAATAGACTGCATGCAGGCTGGGTGAGGTTACAGGTTAACAGTTTATTCTGCAGGCTCCATTCATTAGTCTGTTGGCTCAGTGTTACTCTACCAGTAGAAAACATGGGCTAGAGGGACAGTGTGTCAAACAGAAATAGCACTGCACATCTGCTCCTTACCTTTTATGTCTATTCTTAATGCATGCTGACAGTACTAACCCCAAGGGAGGTTTCTTCACAACGGAGAGATCTGCTTCGGAACATCTGCCCACTTGGGAAGGGTGTCATGAAGTACACTGTGCATATGGGACATAATTAGAGAATTAGAAGCTTCATGGAATAATGAAGGAGAGTGATATAGGGCCAAAACTACACTGCATATCATCACCTGTCAGCTCATAAATCCCCATACATGAAAAATTGCCAGCAAAAGAAAGATATACAGAATGCTTGCATCATGCCTGTATCTTAGAAATCAACATGCTAGAAAAATATTTAGCCCTAGGAGGATGATGAAAAATACTATATTTTCTTCCGGGTACTCTGTATTCCCCAGCTTCACCCTTGCGCTTGAGATATCAAAAGTTTGTTTTACTCACTCTTCCTTTGTGAATTCAAGAAGCTGTTGAGCAAATTCTTTCCCTCAAGCTGAAATTTTTTAACTCCTCATTTGTAAAACCTTTATAGCTTGAGAATTCCTCCAGAGAAACACAGAAGTCAAACATTAATTAGCAGTTTTATTATTGTTTTATTTACTTTATCATTGAAGTATATTACTATTTTATTTAGTTTGACACCGAAATAGTGCTTCTAGGCACAAACCAGTAATAGATTTTGTGTTTTAATGTTGATAAAGTTCTGGATTCAACAGAACAAGAAATGCAGGACACAAAGTCCTACTTTTGAGAGAAGAAAAATTGCCACTGTGAATTCTAAGTATTGATTTATGTCACAGCAGCTGGACTGCAAACTCTCTAGTGGCTCATTTTTCCTTTCAGTATCCAATGATAAAAAAAGACAAAAAGCATTCTGAAGCAAACAGAAATGACAGTTCATTTTTATCAAGGAACAGATCTGAGTGACTATGGACTGCTTCCAAGAACAACGGGAAGAAGTCTAAAAATCTTTATCTAGAATAGGACAGATGAAATTTTCAAAATTTTGGAGATTTTAGAAGTGTATGTCTAGTGACTATGTGTATTAAACCATCAGTAATGAATCTTGACTATGAAATCTCTAGTTACAAGCTCTAAAAGATATGGTTACACCAATTAATAGGTAGATAAGCAGTATGTTATCTGTTCTGTATTTCTTAACCTACCCAGAAAATTCAGACTGTGTTTTCAGAATTACATAATTTCCTCACCGTATAATAAATTATAGACATTTTAAAATCTGCATTTGGATTTTAGTTGATCATTCAATGTGAACAGTTAGGTTGGATTTTCTAGCTTGACTTCTGTTACACAGATAAATACAAATAACAGTATATTCCAATAAAATTGGTTTTTTCTATGTCTACTTTGGAAGTCACTCAAAGAATATATCAATCAAGAAAGTTTTTTTATCATATTTTCAGTATAAAGGAGCAAGCTAGTACAAGGAGAAAAAGTAAAAAAAGACTTTAAGTTATTCCTACTTGGGAGAAAAAAGAAAAAAGACATTCAACAGGAGTTCTAGGGGCCTTTCTCACAGAAATTAATTTATTAGTCAAATACATCCTTATCTACTCATATGAGATACTTATAATTGCCTGCTTCATAATGAACACCATTGTGAAAATATATGTGTCTATAAGTTCTTGAAGACAAGCATTTTGGGAGAGCATCAGACTCCTAATGTGAAGGCCAAGGATTCCCTGACCAGCTACGAGGCTTGTTGGAGTTAGGTTGATGGTTGGACTCAATGATCTGAAAGGTCCCTTCCAACCTAGGTGATTATGATCTTATGATTTTGATGCCTCACAGCTTTCCATCCTTACCTTACACATCTCATGAAATGTAGGCAGGATAAAAATAAATATGGGCAATCTGTCACATGTTTTTTGGTTGTACTATAGAAGACAGCGTGTGGCATTGTATTTCTGTTTATTAACAGCACGTTTCTGAGCTTCCTCATCTGTTGCAGTTTCTCCAGAGTATTCATAACCACTCGAATCTTGAATGCCTTTACAGACTGTGCTTGGAAGTGCTCATTACTTTTTTCTTTATCTATTAGTTAGGCAAATAGACCAAAGTTGTTAATCTTTATGTCCCTGTTATGAGTCAGATTCCTGATGCTTCCCTTCTGTTTTTCAGCTTTCTGATATTCTACAAATGAATTAAATTCACATAGTCATGTCCCTAAGGAAGTCTCATGCTAATGTTTTACAGGAAAAGTGGCCTAGGGATATATACTCTTTTAATAAATCCTCCAAGTAGGAAAAAGTGCTTCCAAAGAGAAAGACCTTGAAATAGGCATCCAAACTGGTCAAATTTTATTAACCCTCTTTTTTTTCTTCTTTTCATTGCAAAGCTTTGGCATATCATTTATTTGTGGATTTCAGATGTTTTATGTTAGGTCGTTTACATGTTGTACTCTGTGCTCCAGGAAGAACTGGTGGATCAGGAATGAAGTTAAGTTGTAGTTGCAGTTATTGATTGTTAGAACAAGCAACAGAGGAACCTTCATGAAAGGTAATTTGCTGACAGTACCCTTAGAGTTATCCTAATTCATGTGAGTCTCCACGTTACAGTTATGTAGTCAAAAAACATATATTAAGTGAGTCTGAATGTGATGAGCAATTGTGTTACTCTGGAACGATAGTTATTAATAAAGGATATCATTCTCACCAAATCCAAAGGGATAAGGGGTAATTTTGTTACTTAATTTTAACCTAGCATGTATTTTTAATCCTGAAGATACTAAATCTTGATAAAAAGAAACTGAAAAAAAAACCCAGGAGAAATCACTGTGCTTTGAGCGAGGATGATACTAGAATGAATGGCTTTAAAACAATTCTCACTTGAATATGGAAATTCTCACATGAATGAATGAAACTGTACTTCAGCTATCAAGATGTTGATTTTGTAAGTGGTTAATTATGCATTCAGAAGCAAGAATTTGAGGGTGTTAAAGAGACACCAAAACAGATCTTAGACTACTTAGAGAGTAATGAAAGAAATTGATGTGACTGGACATCTATTGAGATCAAGACTTACTGAAGGATGTGGCAGTGTGCTAAGTGATAAACAAATGAATAATGTATTAGACTTATTCTTTAAACTTTTGTTGTGTGGAAAGCTTTTGAACAACTTTATGAAATGCAGATGTATTCTGGATCAGCTAAGTAAACTGAAACATTGTGGAAAGATAGTGGTAGAGGGAAACTAGACTGTTATTTTTGTATATAATTTATATTGATAAATTACTATGAGTCAGGACATTTCAAGTTGTTGAGATTACTTTCCTCCTGTAATAGTATATGTTGGCAAATTTAAAAGACTACACTTATTAACTATGATTGTTTTTTAATGCATGAAGGAATAAAACAGCAGAAAATCATTCTTGACAACTCTTATGTATGCTTTTTTTTTGTAGTGAGTTTTCAAAAGAGACTGAATTTTGGAGAGTGAGTTTGCCTTCTGACTAGGTTAAAATACATTATTCCTCAATAGGATAGGTATCCACAAGGGTGGTGACATGAACTACTACTTTACTTCAAGGGCTAAAAAAAATTACTTCTCCATAGTTGTTGTTTAATGCCTCCTTAGTAATGCTGGATAATGATATATGAATTGCCCCCAGTGGTGATTTGAACATATACATTTCATTCTGTACTGCAGAAGCCTAGAAGAGCACAGTCAATTATCTTATATTAGCCTCAGGGACATTGACTTCTCAAACCACTTCATTATGATCACAAGCAGTTGCATAAGCACACCCTTAAGCAGCTTCTAGATGTCCAGAGAATTTCACTTAAGTAAATGCTACATGATTTGTCATGGATAAAGATTCAGAAGTAAACAAGGGCTAGGAAGCATAAAATTTTGACATAAGTGAAATAATTATTAAATTTAGAAAAGTAGGCAAATTAAAGACTATTAAGTTTGTTCAATTCCAAAATCAGTTCCTGCAGTTTCTCTTTTTGCAGTGATTGTCACTTCCCTTGAGAAATAAATGGTTTTTTACCTGCAGTTCCCAAACTGTGGACTACCCTTATTTGAAAAACACTTCATGCCTTCTTTCCCCCACTATGATCAAGAGAAACCGCCAAACTCCATCTCATACAAGTTTTGGCAGAGCACAAGCCTTTGTGCTCCTATGACACAGTCCACATGATATGCTTAAACCTCACCATTTGGGAGCTGCTCGTCTGTCCTGTTTGCTGATTCACATAGAAGCTGTTCCAATCTATTTCTTATTTAAAATCTCTTTATTATTTTGTTTTTATTTAAATCTAACATATCTTGGAGTGCTTCCGTGAATAATACTGGTCTCTCATCTCTGTGGAAATTTTGGTGATGCAAAGAAAATGGCATATTTTTTTCCTCACTAGGTATTCAATGATAGTGGCTGTCATTTTTTTTCTTTCTTTCTGTGACTCAGAACCAGCTGAGGTTTACTTTCATATTCTGTTCAAAATATATGGAGTTTCCTGTCAATCTTTTAATGTTTATTTTTAAGTTAGAAGTAAAAACTTCCACCAAATATTACAAATTAGAAAATCACAGATACCCCTAATTTGCAAAGCAGGCTATATGTATATTTTATAAAATAATATAGGATTTTCCCACTGCACATACTCTAGTAGATTAAATTGTTCAGATTAAACAGAGTCAGTGACATAAGATGATCAGTAGTTACAAAGCATTATCACAGTCATTAAAAGGACTTCGGGTTGTTCATAATAGTATTTCACAAACTAATTCAGGAGTCAGCATAAGTCAGGCGCTTTGGTTGTAGTCAGTGTTTTAGAGGATGAGACCATTTATTTAGCCATATGGAGGTAAATTGTGCCATGTAAATTGGCTTGATTCCCAGAGCCTGAACAGAGGAAGTAACAGGCACTGGGCAATTTTGTTACTCTTCTAGACATGACCTTATGATTCTCATAGGTTCTTTTTAAGTTAAAAAAAAGATAAATCAGGGGGTTTTGACCCTTGAGTACATTTTCATGTTTGACAGAAAACAAAAGGCTTTTAGAGTACTCTTTAGAATGCAGAAGTGGTGGAATAACAGCAGATTTGTAATGTCACGTCATTGCAGGAGTACTTTTCTGAGTAACTTACTTTCCGAACTGTTATATTTTTCTCCAGCATCTGAATAAATAGTTATTTTTATCAATGCTGGTTTTTAGTATTTACTAGCAACTGATAGGATGCATTTGTAATGTCCCCCTGTAGATAAGTAATCTTAAAAAGAAAATTTGTTTAACAAATCTGTTTTATAATATTATTCATCACTTTCTTTTCTAGGAAAAGTTATTATATCTATAGAATCTCACTTTACGTAATCAAAATGCTTTTTCTAAGTAATGGGATTCTGGATATTTTTTTAAACTTTGATAATATTATTTTCCTTCTACAGCTTCTGTAATCTGAGCGGAAAAATAGCTATGTAGAAAGTAGAAAATATCAACCATATCACATTATACCTAGACAATTTTGTTTTGAGGTGTATATGTAGATGAATAGCTGTTTGTACCGCTTGTGGGAAGATGTGTAATAAACATAATTTTATGTTAAAGATTTGCTATTTCAGAAATAAAGGACAAAATACTGCTATCAATTTATTGTTGTATGGATTTCCAAATTAGTATTTTTCCCCTGCAGTCTACAATTTAAGTGAAATATTTTGAAGTTTTGAACATCAATTAACTTCCATTAAAGTTACAAATGAACTTGTATTTTTTCTTCACAATTGAAAGGTGTAGGAAAAATTCTAAAATTCCGTTGTGTCAAGATAAAATCAAATAATCTAGGAATTTGTCTATGTCTCATTCACAAAGAATTGCTCAAGCTGAGCATTAAAACAAGCAAAACAAAACATGATCATGATGCCTCCTCATTTTTTCTCAAGCGCAGAATCTTGCTGCCTATTGAGTGTAGCTTCCTATTCTTTTAATTTCTGATGAATACATACACTCAAAGGAGAGGCATTTTCCTATTTTCAGATGTGTCTCATGGGATGTAAGAACCTGTCCTCTCAGAGGTGTATTCTGTCACTTGAATTGTTTTTTTAACATCAAAATTCTACTGCTAATATTTTCTGGTCTCAGTAGACAGATTTCCTAGATGGAAAATTTGTATACATGCAGTTTAGAAAGTTAAATTCTTCTGCCACAAAAAATAATCTTTCTTGTTACTTGTACTGAATACTTTATCATCATGTAAGTAAGAAGTGGTAGTTGAAAATTTTACATTGCAGAGACATTGACATGCTGTTTTATTTTCAAAAACTGTTGGATGCTTGGGCAGCCTCTGAATTCCTAGTTAAGTAGCGGAATCCTAGTATATACACATGTAGTAATGCTCGAGGCGATCTCTGAATGCTAACTGTTCATGATGCTGTAATCTGTATTTACCATTATTGTTTTCTGTTTTGCAGTCAAACATTACAGTCAAACAACTAATTCAAAACCAAGAAGTTACAGAATTGTTTTCAAAAGTGTGTTATTTCCTCACTAGTTCATATAAGGCAATAAAGTAAGTTCTTGTATGTGTATGCCTCTCTTGTTTTTCCTTTAGAAAAGTCAGGCCTTTGTTTATCACTGTGTGT
The DNA here is from genome assembly GCA_013400935.1 of Turnix velox. Classification (NCBI taxonomy): domain Eukaryota; kingdom Metazoa; phylum Chordata; class Aves; order Charadriiformes; family Turnicidae; genus Turnix; species Turnix velox. Next base: position 93,515 of record VZTY01015464.1, read on the forward strand.
ACATATAGTCTTTCATTTCTTTACATGCTGCATCAGACCAAATTTAAAAAATCACGTATTTTAGCTTTTTTTCCTTTTTTTCATCTACTTATTCACACTTCCACTGTAATTAAGTGTCCCAGAGAATATACTGGTTTGGTTTTTTTCCCTTGAAAAATGTATTGTGATTCAGATGAGGGTAGTCTAATTGTAATTTTCCATCCAAATACCATGAAACTTAGAGTAATAATTGTTAACATTCCAATTTAAGATCATAGACTGGTGGAAATTTCCTTTTTTTAAATGGATAATAGAAAAATGGATAAGACACTTTTGGTTTATTTAATGTTTCATAGCAGCGTATAGTTGACATTTCACATACTGCAGGTTGTTCTTGTATACAAAATTGGTTTCCCACTGTGTTTTCTCTGATTTTGACTAATGAACTACAGTATACTTTTAATCCATTGAAAACAGTTTTTCATACTGGCAGAATGTCATAGATTTCAGTGTTATGAGACTGTAACATCTGACATGACAATTATGTTCTAATTTAATGTTTCGACATAGTCACTTTTTCAAGAAAAGTGTAGATATAAATTACATTGTAGAATTAGAGAATAGAAATTAATGAACCTAGAAGAAATTAATCTTTTCTCCTCAAAGCTGAATGACGCATAACTACTTCTGACAGATATTTTTCTGTTTTTAAAAAATTATTCTTATAGAAAGTTCAGATTTTCTCATTATGTATTCCAGTACTTTTAGCAATTACACAATGTTGAATATAATGCAATATATAAAATTGTTACATCATCTCATATGTAATTTTACATATGTAGAACCACATATTACTCAATTTCAGTTTTATATGATAGAAAATATAATTCTGCAGTTACTTATAATTTAGCCTAGAGAGGGTGGAAGTAATGTCAAGTAGTCTGAAACTGTCCAAGCAGATGGAGATCAGGTTAAATCTGTCCATGGGTGTCAACGGCAACAAGAAAAGCTTCTCAGGTACATCAGTAATAAAAGGAAGACTAGGGAAAATGTGTGCCCTCTCCAAAAAGAAATGGGAGATCTGGATATGGAGGAGGCTGAGATACTCAGCAACTTTTTCACCTCAGACCTCACTGGTAAGCATTCTAGCCACGAACTCATTTTGCAGAAGGCAAAGGACAGGGCTGTGAGAATGAAGAAGCTTACACCGTAGTTGAAGATATGAGGTCATTTAAGGGACCTGAAGGTACACAAGTCATGAGATTCATCCATGAGGCATGAGCAATCTGGTGTATGAAGTTGCTAAGCCACCATCCATCATGTTTAAGAAGTTCTGTCAGTCTGAAAAAGTTCCTACTTACTGAAAAAATGGGGAAAGGAAGACCTGTGCAACAGCAGGCTGTTCAGTCTCACCACTGTGACCAGCATGGTCATGGACATCTTCCTAGAGACTGCTAAGGCACTTGGAAAATAAGGAACTGGCTGTTAACTGCTAACATGGCTTCACTAAGAGTAAATTATGACTCAGAAATTTGGTGGCTTTCTGTGATGTCATTGGAGTGTCATTAGAGTGTTGCTGAAAAGCAACTGACATAACCTACCTGGACTCATGCAAAGCATTTAACACTGTTGTTCATGACATTCTCATCTTAAAATTGGAGATGTGGATGGACCACTCGGTGGATAAGGAATCAGCTGGATGGTTACACTCAAAGAGTGTATCAATGATTTGATGTCCAGGTGATGACCCAGTGATGAGTGGCATTCCTCAGGGGTCAGTACTGGAACTGGTGATGTCTAACACCTTTATCAGTGACATGGATAGTAAGACCGAGTGCACCCTCAGCAAGTTTATCAACAACACCAAGCTGTAACGCACTTGAGGGAAGGAATGACATTGAGAGGGACATTAACAGTATTAAGAATTGGACCCATGAAGTTCATCAAGGCCAAGTGCAAGGTCCTGCAAGGATGTCGGTGCAACCCCAAGGACAAATACGGCTGGAGGAGAACAGATTGAGAGCAGCCCAAGGAGAAGAACTAGCCTGTTGGACTGGACCCAGAGGAGGGTCACAAAAATGCTTAGAGGGCTGGAGCACCTATCCTATGAAGGCAAGCTGAGACATTTGTTGTTCAGCCTAGAGAAGAGAAGGTCCATGGAGGCCTTATATCAGCCTGACGATACTTCCAAGGAACGTACAGGAAAGTTGAGGAGGAGCTTTTTATAATAGTGTGTGGAGATAAGTTAAGTGGTAATGGCTTTAAACTGGAAGAGGGTATGTTTCAGTTAGATATAAACAAGAAATTCTTTACCCTGAAGATGCTGTGGCACTGGAACAGGCTGTGCAGAGAACTTGTGGACTCCTCATCCCTTTAAGTTTTCAAGAGATTAGATGATGCTTTGAGCGACCTGGTCTGTTTGAAGATGTCCCTGTCCATGGAAAGGGGGTTGAACAAGATGATCATTAAGGTCCCTCCCAAATCTAGCCATTCTATGATTCTTTGAAAAATGAAATATACATGTAAAGGTGAGCTTTGATAGCTGAAGTATATTAAAAAAAGACTGACATAATTTTATTTATTTTGGCATAACTTCAGTTTGGCAGTTGGATTGCTACAGCATATAAGTAATAAAGATGCATGATTAACAAAGATGGTCAGTATTTAAGCCACTTTGGTAGTCAAAATTTGTTAACTTTCCTATAGGAATTGTGTGGGCAGTTCAAAATAATGTCTTTAGATATACTAGAAATTTATTAAGAAAAACGTGTACAACAGATATAACACCATTTCTGATGATCTAGAGGAGAAGACTGAAGAAAACCCTGATTGACAAAACCATTCTGTTAAACTTTAGGGTGTTTTTCTTATTTGCCCCAAAAATTCACATGTGGTGTTGGCCAATCAGACTATAGAGTTGAAGTGAAGCTACGAACAATCTTTCATATTCTTTTAAGCTAAAAGTACATTACTGCCAGCACACATTTTTCCTTGTAATTTCTTGTTT
>VZTY01015464.1:96534-158053 GCA_013400935.1 Turnix velox
TTTCACCACCCTCACTGTAAAGAATTTCTTTCTTATGTCTAGTCTAAATCTACCCCCTCCAATTTATATCCACATAAACAACAAGATAAACATAAAAACATAAACACATAAACAACAAGATAAACAACTTCAGTTTCTTAACATCATTTGAATTTTAATATGGTCTCCAAAGCCTAGTCCAGTCTGAAGTGATCTGCAAATCGAATGGTATACTCTATTTTCTATTATAAAATGATAAATGTATTAAACAGTACTGAAGTAAAGATGAATGCATACATAAACATGCTCAACATTTTTTCTTCTTCACCTGTGAGCAGTAAATAACAGCTAAGTACAGTTTTCCATCCATTTACGCACCGACCTGCAGATTTTTCTTTGCTGTAATTTTCTAGGTCATTTAAGAAAATAGCACCAGGCACTATTCAAAATGTCTATTATTTTTAATATACTAATGAGATGAAGTACTGTGTTGAATGGAATTTTTTTGTTAGAGCATGAATCATTGCCTGACAATAAGCACCTTTTGATTTTCACATCTTTATGCTAACATATTTTTCATCAGCTTGAGCTAGGTAACTGTGGCCCTTTTCTTCCTTGTTTAAAAAAATGTTTGCCCTTTTCTAATCTTCTGGAAGGTCATTTATTCCCTTTCTATGCTCAAAGCTAATGCTAACATGAGATTTCCTCAGCCATTTTTTCTGCCAGTACTCAGCAGAAAATTTCATCAACCTGATGAAATTTCATCTAACTTACCTAAGGAACCTTTTTTTCCTTAACCTGTGTTGGTGTGATGTCTGTTACTGCATAACCTCCCTAATGAAAACCAAAGCAGGAGAAGTGTGAACTCTTCATTCTTCTCAGCATCAGTAGCATTTTGTGCTCTTTAAGTAATTACTCAGTTCTTTCTTGTTTATCATTTTGCTTACGATAAGCTGACATTATGCACCTTGGCTGTCCTGACTACTGTTAATTTACACTAGCAAGGGAATGAAAACTAGACTAATAAATAGAAAAATACCGCTTACACTTAGCCATTTTATTGACAGGTGAGTCTTGAAAATAACTTACGACGGATGTGCAAAAAATAACCAACAGTAAATTAGCATTGTAGACAACCAAGAGTAAAAATCATTCCCTTGTTCACTTTCAGAGTTGAATACAATTAAGCCTTCTGGCTTTTCCCTTATGTGCTTTTTCTATAATGTTGTTCAGCTATGTGATCCAGTTTACAGTGTTTTCTGATTATGTCTGAACTGGTCACTAGGAGTTTTCTTCATTATCCGTGCAAAGAAAACATCTCCAGAGGATGGTTCATGGTAGAGCTATCTTAAGTATCTGTTGAGGGTGATATGTAACAATCACTGGAAGTTATTACCATTAACTGCAATAGATATGTCAGAGTTAGTTGTACCCAAATTTTCAGTGAATTTAATTGGAATGTTTATGTTCAGCTTTACATAGAATCTAATTGCAGAAAAGAAATAGCATGCAGTTGTAATCAATTGTATCTTATCATAGTAGTCTAAAAATAGACAAATAAATGTTGTTAGTTATCCAGTACCATCGTCCTTAATAAAACCATTCATGTTTGTTTGTATGTTTTCAAGTTATTTCTGTTTTACAGTCATTTCAGATCAACACAATAATTTTCAGGTGAACAATGATGCTGTTTTCTTAGAGGTGAAATTCTTAACTCTCGCCAGACTTTTCTGGAAATGCCATTTTTAAGTTTAAAATCCACTACCATTTTGCTAAATATGAAAGCTACTGAATTATTTTGTTCATTTTGGTTCATCATTAATTTGGGACTAATACTAAACATGAGTCTGTGGTGATGTTCAAAAGATGTATTATTTTAGGAAATATTCTCAGTTCAACTTTACAGTGTATAACAGATGAATAAAGGCATAGATTTAGATATGAGGCATTTGAAGTTATAGTGTGGTAGCTCATTAATAATTTCTTTGCCCTGGAAGTTAGATTGCTCTTGTAGTCTTTTTCTTAACATTATTATTTATGATTAATTTGTCCCGAATGAAAGGTATGTTCTACAATCACACTTTTATGAATGACACACAGATGAAAAGGATAAATTTTGCTGGCAATGAAGTTGCTGTTTTATCTATTCAGAGAGACACTCCGCGTTTTAACCAGTTGAGCATATGAATTTACATGCAGAAGGGGAAAATGTTATGGGAGTTACTGTGCAGACTTTGCCTATGCTAGTAGTATTAATTTTTACAAATATATGAATATCAATATGTTATGCAGGCATAGATTGGCATAGATCAACATAGAAAGGGAGAGTGAAAGAAAGTTAATTACATGAAATATCTTTATCTTAATAGTCTGTGGCTGACATCAAGGATACTGTAGACATTCTGAGCAATTTAAAGAATAAACCCCCCCCCCACATTTTTGACCTTGACAAGTATAAAAATTGCAGCAAGAGACATAGTTTTCTTTCAAAAAATGTTACGGAGTGGTATTAGAACAAATTTGGTTATTTTCTTCATAATGTAGTAGCAAATAAGTTTATGAAATGTTTAATGAGGTATAAAACCGTAGTTCTAACAAAATAAATTATACTAGTACAATTTAATTTTCCTATTATTTAGGCTACATCTGAAGAAACTGTAGCCTTAAAACAATATAAGAGCATAATCAAAATTGTTCCAATTTAAAATCATTGTGACAATAGCCTATATTCAAGAACTTAAAGCTCTTTTAACTTCTAATCCACATCACTGTAATGCTTCAAACAAAATATTTTCTAGAATGGAAATGATGTTCTTGAAATGTTAATGGTATTAATAAATTTGAAAATAAGAAATCCTGAAGTAGTTTTCATCCTTGTTTGTTGTACATTTATTTTGAATTTCTGTAACATAATGATTGGGAAGGCTCACTATAATGAGGGTAATCTTTCTGGGTTACTTAGATTGGGCTTCTTCTGTCATAACTGAAGTACTCCCCATTCAGACGGGGAAAAGCCACATCGATACAGGATTTTTTAGTTTATGAATATTTATCTGTCTATTTTTGAAGATAGCTGCCCACTGACATTCCCAGGAGACTGCCAGGGAACTTAAGAACTACGGTTGCTCTAAGTCACAAAGCACTCGACATTTAATACTAAATTAGATCTCTTTGTTAAGTAGGCTTTATGTTATTGTTGAACAAACTGACTTATGTACATTTTAATATTTATTTAGTAAAATGCATATCAAAATCACATTTGAATTTCAGATATACTTTAAACTTTGTTGAACATCACTTATCTCTTGGCAATAGAAAAAATAATTCTCATTAAGTGAAATTTATGTGAAATACTGTCCTGATTAAATGTAAATTAGTATTCATTAACATTTGGCAGTAAGCATTTCTTGGAAAATACCCCAATAAAGAATTCATTTTATTTACATAAATGGCATGGAAAGTAATAATATGTTGTATTTTCCATTTCAAACAATTGAAGTTAAGAGCCAGAATAAATGTCTTACAAGACTTCATACTGCGACACTTATGTATCCAGGTTGAATAATTCTTAAGGTAAAATTAGGATATTAGTTGCATTTTAAGTGTATTATGTGGTTGAAAATAAGGACTCCCACCTACCTAACATCTGGAAAACTCAAGGAGAATTGAAATATAAACTAATAACTAAGAAGAAAAGGATTGTATTGAAAATAACACTTATAGGAGTTGAGGTATATCAAGACAGACACGAGTCTTGTGTCTTCATGAAAGACAGATTCACATCTGAAAGGCCTCTCATGAGGTTTTTGCTGTGTTTTGGTTTGAAGTAACTGGTCATGAAATATCTGGGACATTTCTCCTTATTAGAACACAAATGCAGAACTCATAAAAATCTATTACTTACATGATAGTCCAGGTCTTTTTCTCATTCATTTCTGGATTTTTGGTCATAATTTTCTGTACTTTCTAAGTTTATTTTGTTGGAACAAATCTAAGCTAAATTGTTGAACAAGGCATTTCTGAAGGCAATGAGTTAATTTGTAAAGCACTGTCCACTTAGATGCTAAGTAACTGCCACCATTCACATATTCATCCGTGTCTCCAGCAGTGGATAGCAGAGTGCCACTGAGGCTGTAACTTTGATAGCATCTTGAAGGGAGCATTTCAAAGGCACCTTTGAAAATGGTCTGTCAGCATCAGAATTGCAGAAATGTGACAGTTTCAAAATATGTGACTCATGCTTACAAAGAAAAAGAAACCAATAATGACTGGTCTCCTGACTGTTTTACCTATACATTTAAAACCAATATTCATTGTACTAGAGCTATATCAAATCATACAAATTGGGTTTTTTTCTTTGCTTTGTTTTGTTGTTTTTTTGTGTTTTTTTTTTAACTGAGAGGGGTCCTTCACATGTCCCAAACAATTTATTTTTAAATCTACCCGCAGATTACCCCTTCCTTCTTCATCTCTTACAAGAATTTGATATTACCCTAGAATTTGATCCAATAGTGATCTTTTTTCTTCTGTGCTGTACTGTATGACATTTGAAATAGTCCATATTTTATGTTTTGATAAATTACCTTTCTTTATTGCAGATATAAAGTGCTGCTGGATGAAATTCTACATGGAACTTCATAATATTACAAATGGAGTTAAATTTATAAAACTTGAGATAGAAAGTTTCATTTTCTTAAATCCATGGTTTTTTGTTGCTGTTCAATAAAAGAAATTAAGATTAAGAGGGTAGATTTCTGTTGCTTCCTTCTAAAAGTTTAAGTTCTTCCTTCTCTACATTCATTGTATATTGCTCCCTAAATTTAAAGTCTTCTGTGGAGTCAGTGTAGGTTTCTGAGGTAAATCAGGGGAAACTGGTTTTGATTAATAAAAAATAAAAATGAAGTTATAACTCAATGAAAAACGAAACAGATTAAGAAATTTAATTAATAGTTTTGAACAGAATTTTCTGTCTTCTTGCTCTGATACATTTTATGGGTTTATGTTTTAAAGCTTTTTTACTGATATAACTTCATCATTGCTGTTGAAGTCCAGCAATGTTACTTATGCATATGCACACATTACAAAAGTGAATAAACATAATTTATGCACTATAAATTCAAGATAGTATTTTTCCTCAGGTACTGGAAATGAATCGTCTCAGACCTCAGGCAAAATGAGGTATAAAACCTAGTTTGATCTATATCATGGTCATGTGCAGTCTTTGTTGATATTCTTTTTCCCATCTGTTTAGGAATAAAAGAAAGAAGTACTGTGGAACTATGAGATGTACAAATTATTTGGAGAAATATTAAACCATGAACCATAATTTATTTTTTTTTAAACAATTTAAGAAAAGTCTTGCTTTGACCTCTCTGGATCAATAAACACTGATGTCACTTTCCAGTGAGTATCTTCTTATTTAGAATTACATCATCAGCTAGGAATCTGAGTTACATGAATTGCATGGCAAGGTTTGTGTCAAAATATTATGCTTGTTAGAAGTGATTGGCAGATGTGCATGCTGTCGGGAACAAGACCTGACCTGGAGATACTATTGATTTGTCTGGCCCTATTAGACTGCTCCTGTTAGCCAGAGGGAGAACTCTATCCAGTCTGTCCTGCCTGCAGGGTTCGCTCGAAGGTTATGCTCAGAGCAACAAGCTTTGTCTAATGTCCAGATTTAAGCTACAGTGATTGTGTGGAGCTGCCTAGCAGATACACTCAGACAGCAGGAATTTCAACATTAACATACCTTATTACTGGTATTCCTTTAGCTTTAATGTAATTTTTGTCACTCTTGTACCTCCTTTTCTGTGCCTCAATCTCTTCCCATCTGTTCTCAATTAACTTTTATCTACTGATCCCCATTTTGCTACATCCTTATCCAAAAAGGATATTTCTGTTATCATTACATAGGGAACCTCAGCCTTGTAAGTTATTGCTGATTCACAGCCATTAAAACCCAGCCTTCATGCCTATGGTCTCTTTTTGTAAGTACGGACTTCTTACTGTACTTGCAGCGCAGGTAACTAAGAGGACCAAAATAGTAATGATTAAAGGCTGATTACAGCAGAGATAATAGTGAAAATTGCCCCTTTTCCTAACATATCTGTAGTCAGTTGACTTTTCCAGTAATGGCACTGGAAATTTGACACTCAAGGGATGTTACATAGCTATAACCTTCTGATTTTGATTCTAAGTACCTAAAGAGCTGGTGTCTAGAGCATGGGACCAGATTCTTTTCAGTGGTGCCCAGCAATGGGGGAAAGGACAGTGGGAACAAATAGCAACACAAGAAATTCCATCTCAACATGACAAACAGTTTTTTTATTTTGAGAGTGACAGAGCAATAGAACAGGCTGCCCAGAGAGTCTGTGCTTCAAAACCCTTCTGGATGTGCTCCTGTCCAACCTGCTTTAAGTAAATCTACTTTGGCAGGAGGATTGGACTAGATGATCTCTAAAACACCCTTCCAACTCCTACCATTCTGTGATGCTATGTTTCCTTTTATCAAATGCTCTAACCCTAAATTGTATGTTTATGTGTATTTTGTTCTCATACCTACTGCATCATCATTATAATCTGTAGTGTTTTACTTGGTTGCTTCTTTATGAACTTTAAAATCTTATTAGAAAAAAATTAAATCCTGGTTTCAGATATTGTTAGACTTCTACATTTCATTTAAATGATCCTTATAATTTTTAATTGAGTAAGGAAAAAAATTAGCTACAAAGCTGTGTCTGACAATTTTGCAGTCCATTAGATTTGTATTTTCTGTGTGAAGATTTGCCATCAAGCAGAATGAAGGATTTTAACTTAGTAAAAATGTCTGCATTTGTGAACACTATAAAGAGAATAAAAGATTTCATTATGTTAAAATGTTATTAAGAGCAAACTGTGATTTAAAAAGTTAATTTAAAAGTGCACTTGAAGTCAATTCCAGTTCCAGAGGTATTGATCGTTCTTTTTGTGCTCTCCAGTTTAGCTGTGCCACAAATTGCCAGAAATTGCTGGAGTTTTAATTTTATCATTAGTATCTCTATTTTAGCTATGTATTGCATTTTATCAGTTCTTTCTAAAATAATACATAGCTGATAATTTAATTATTATAGATTTATATATTAAACTCCAAAATATATTTGTATGTTTGAAAAGTGTGGAAGTAGCACAGCATTGGATCTGGTCTTCTACATGCACATCATCCAGAACCTAATCCTTTTGCCAGTGTGGGGAGGAAATGCACAGAATGTGTCTGTAGTTACCTTCCCAAATACAGTGTAGGTATAAAGAGACCAGTTTTAAAGCATAGTTCTGTGGCTGGAAGAATCAATTAGGTAAGAGAGGATAAAGTTAGGATAAATTTGGCATAGTGTCACACAAAGTGAGAATTAGCTCTAGACTAATGCACAAAAATTGGCATGGAGTTAGATATTACAAGTGGATTTGAAAGATAAAAACTGTGGTTTACATTACAGCCAATGGTAAGTCTGGGCTCCATACTGTTGCCTTGACACTCAAAGAGATATGACAGATATGACGCTGTGAGGGTGGTGTGATACTGGAACAGGTTGCCCAGAGAGATTTTGGATACCCCCCTGAAAATGTTTAAGGCGAGGCTGGATGAGGCACTGAGCATCCTGGTCTAGTGGGAGGTGTCCCTGCCCACAGCAGAGGCGTTGGAACTAGATACTATTAAAGGTCCCTTCCATCCAAAACCATTCTATGGCACAGTCTCTGTGCTCTTCCCAAGTGATAGCTGCAAAACATACTTATAGTTGCCTGCCACGAATTAATTACTATTTTCTTGATATTTGATATATTTCATTATCTATTGCAGATGTGTTAGGATTTTTTAATGGGTCTTCTTATGTTTTTCTTGCTGTACTGCATTAGGGTCCTGTAGAAGTTTCTAATTTCCATTTATATTCTGTTCATGTGTTTACGCAACACAAATTCTTAAACGTGCAAACTGTCATAACAGCTAAGTGTAGTCTGTGGACAAATAGAAATGTGATGTTGAAGCTCTCTGTACCCTTGAAAGCTGAATGGCAACACAGCCACTAAGTTCCTTGGCTACACTTCTTTACCTGTAGTTTAACTGGTCTGTATGCTTAGATTTATACCAGTACTAGAAAATACTTAGCCAAGTCAGATAAACTTACTTGAAAATTCAATAAAGTTAATGTCCAGCATAAATTGTTTAAGCAAAGGCTAACATCCTTAAACTTCCATGTCACAACATTCCTGCTGGATAGAATTCTAGCTGATGGGTAGGACTCTTGACTAGTTAATGTGACCTGTGGAGCATCTTGTATGGACTAGTCTTGCCAAGTTAGATTGAGAAGTGAAAGCCCTCTAAGTCTGAAAGCTAGTGATGCTACAGAAATGAGATGGAGAATGATTAAGACGTAAAATTGAAAACAAAAACAAAATTACAAACTTGCATTTGATTTTACATTTATGTTGTTCATTCTGTTGTTCTAAGTGGTTCCTTTGATGTTCATGGATTTTTTGAAATGGTACCTTGGCAAAGCAATGGAAGAACTAGAAGAGAATTGACTTATGAGAGAGAATAAACCGTATTATAAAATGTGTGTCTTCAGTTAGAGCTGGTCATGAGCTCAGGAAAGAAGACTTGTAGAATGTTGTTACTTGCTGATATTTTAATTTAATTTAAGGAATGTAGTTTAACCCAAAAAAAATTCTAGTCAGAATGTTTAAGAAGTATTATTCAGAATTTATTTTTAATTAAAAACACCGGATAATTATGTGCAATATGGTACCCTGGCATTTAATAAGATGACCTAGAATCATAAAAATGCACCCATTTTTAAGAAAAGCATTCTTCATTTAACTACCTGAAGTTTTATTATGTCTGTATACAGTTGTAGATTAACAATACAACATATTGCAGTATTTTTCTGTGATAGAAATAAATAATTCTCATTATGACCATCAAAGATAATTTATCCAGTACAAAGAAGAACTCAGAACTATCTTGTGAGTTCTCAAAGAATTCAAATTCCTTTTTGTGCATTCATCCAGATAAGTCCCTTTTGCCACAGTGCTTGGGTAGATTAGGAATTATTTTTGTTCAATGATTTGTATCATTTGCTGTTTGCTTACTTGCTTTTACAGAGGTAAATAAGGCTTCAAGAAACACTAAGTCAATTTAATTACATAAATAGTTTCATTATGTTGAAACAAAATCTCTTCTACTGTAGTTGCAAAATTTGTTGTTTGACATAATTACTTTTTGTTTATGAATTGCTAATTTTGAGGCAATCAAAAACCATATTCACAAATATTGCTATAAAAACATCTTTCTAGTATGATTAACATATTCTGTTAATATGTAGAAAAACAGTAAGTGTCTGAAATCAATGTGGGATGAGATATGGAAAGGAATATGTGCACTGCAGCATATTTTTGTGGAACTTAATTTTTAAGTTTAGTTTTCATAGAATAGTTTGGGTTGAAAGGGACCTTTACAGATCATCCAACCCTCCTTCAATGAGCAGGGACATCTTCAACTAGATCTGGTTGCTCAGAGCCCTGTCCAACCTGACTCTGAATGTTTCCAGGGATGAGGCATCTACTCTGTCTCTGGGCAGCATGTGCTAGTGTTTTGCTACCATCATTGTAAAAAAATTCCTCCTTATATCAGGTCTAAATTTTCCCTCTTTTTTTTAAATACCATTACTGTTTGGCTTATTGAAAAAGGCCCTGATAAGTTTGTTCCTGTCTTTCCTGTAGGCCCCCTGTTAAGTACTCAAAGGCAGTGGTAAGGTCTCCTGGGAGCCTTTCTTCTCTGGGCTGTAACAATACCAACTAGCTAAGCCTGTCCTCATAGCATAGGTGCTCTAGCCCTCTGATCACCTCTGTGGCCTTCCTCTGGACTCACTCCATCAAGTCTATGGAGTCATTCCTATGTGAGATGCTCCAAAGCTGGATGCAGTATTCCAGGGGGGGTGTTACTGGTGCAGAGGAGACAAACATAATCACCTCCCTCAAACTGTGGTCCACATCTCTTTGTATGCAGACCAGGATATGGTTGGCCATTTGTATTGTGATAACTCATTGTTAGCTCATGTCCAGCTTTTCATCTACCAGAGTCCCTAAGTCCTTTTCCTCAAGACTAGTCAAGCCCTTCATCCNCCTGTTAAGTACTCAAAGGCAGTGGTAAGGTCTCCTGGGAGCCTTTCTTCTCTGGGCTGTAACAATACCAACTAGCTAAGCCTGTCCTCATAGCATAGGTGCTCTAGCCCTCTGATCACCTCTGTGGCCTTCCTCTGGACTCACTCCATCAAGTCTATGGAGTCATTCCTATGTGAGATGCTCCAAAGCTGGATGCAGTATTCCAGGGGGGGTGTTACTGGTGCAGAGGAGACAAACATAATCACCTCCCTCAAACTGTGGTCCACATCTCTTTGTATGCAGACCAGGATATGGTTGGCCATTTGTATTGTGATAACTCATTGTTAGCTCATGTCCAGCTTTTCATCTACCAGAATCCCTAAGTCCTTTTCCTCAAGACTAGTCAAGCCCTTCATCCCCCAGACTGTACTGGTACCAGCAATTGCTATAACCCAGGTGCACACAGGACCCAGCTGGCCTTGAACTTTATGATATTGGAACAGGGCCACCTCTCACATCTGTCCAGGCCCCTCCTGATGGCATCACTTCCCTTGGGCACATCAGCTGCACAGCTCTGCTTGGTAGCGTCAGATATGTTCACTGTAGACTAAAATTCTAGTAATTTTTGTTAGAATATTAGAGACTGACTAGACGACTGGAGTGCTGGGTGATGGGCCAATAGTTAACCAATAATGAGAACTATCTATTCAGTGTCATTACTCTTCAGAAAATACTGATATCCAGGGAGGCTTCTTTATCCTCTCATGATTAATAGTCTTTCTTCTTAAGATACACAGTACAGCAAGAAGAATTTGCTTTCCTGTCACACAGCAGTTTATTAGGATAAAGTCGATGGAGATTGAGATTCCTTTGTCTCCTTGGATACTTAAATCTACTTTGTGTGTGTGTGTGTGTATGCCCTCTCCTCCAGGCTATAGATTATTTTGGAATAAAGCTGTAATTTGAAGACAAGATTTAAAGTATTTGTTTGTCTTGATAGAAAGAGAAAAGCATGAATAAGCTACTGGATAAAGATCTTTTTTATCTATAGATCTGCTAATCTTGTCTTTTGTAGTGTATTCCTTTGTTCAATATAAGCCAAAGAGTTATTAAGATGTGGTTCTCTGCCTATTCATAAAAATTTCTTCAGAAATTAGCCTTGATTACGTCTCTGCCATCTAGATAACAATGCAAATTTAGATAAAAGATCGTGTACCTTTGATACAAATTAATCTAAATCATTCATGTAAGGTGATTTCTTCTTGTTTGTTTATGTTTGTGCCATAGCTTCAACAATCCCTTCAATATTAGGCAAGTCCTCTGCAGAGCCCTTTTCAGAAAGGACTGTGCTATAAGAACTGATCTTTTGTTTCAGTTGAAAAGATTTGAGTACATAAAATTAAGTCATTTTGAAGATGCGTAATGTTTAATAAGCATTTTGGAGAGATTGGACCCAGTTAACTATAGACCAGTCAGCCGCACCTCCATTCCTGGAAAAGTGATGAAGCAACTTATCCTTGGTGCTGCCTCTAGGCACATTAAGGATAAGCAGGTCATTAGGATAAGCAGTTAGCATGAATTCACCAAGTTAGCATGAATTGACCAACTTGATGACCTTTTATGAAAATATAACTAGGTGGGTAGGTGATGATAAAGCAGTGGATGTGGTCTATCTTGACTTCAGTAAATCATTTGATACTGTCTCCCACTGAATCCTTGCAGCTAAACTGAGGAAATATGGTCTGGACAATAGGGTAGTGAGGTGGACTGTGAACTGGCTGAAGGAAAGCCAGAGAGTTGTGGTCAATGGGACAGAGTCTAGCTGGAGGCCTGTTTGTAATGGAGTCCCTCAAGGATCAGTACTGAGACCAGTACTATACAATATATACATCAGTGAGTTAGATAAGGGACTAGAATGCATATCAGCTAGTTTGGTGATGACACAATACTGGGAGGAGTGGCTGATGCGCCAGAAGGCTGTGCTGTCATTCAGCAAGACCTGGACTGGCTGGAGTGTTGGATGGGGAGAAATTCAATTAAATATAAGAGAGGCTTGCATCTGGGCAAGAACAACCCCATGTACCAGTCTAAGTTGGGGACTGACCTGTTAGAGAGCAGTGCAGGAGAAAGGAAGCCGGGGGTCCAGGTGGACAGTAGGAAAAGCATGAGCCAGCAATGTGCCCTTGTCGCCAAGAATCATAGAATAGTTTGGGTTGGAAGGGACCTTAAAGATCATCGAGTTCCAACCCCCCTGCCATAGGCAGGGACACCTCCCACTAGATCAGGCTGCTCAGTGCCTTGTCCAGCCTATTCTTGAACACCTCCAGAAAGGGGGCATCCACAACTTCTCGGGGCAACCGGTTCCAGTGCTTCACCACCCTCACTGCAAAGAATTACTTTCTTATGTCTAGTCTAAATCTACCCAGTGGCATCCTGGGGTGCAGAAATGATAAGATGTATAAGAAAGGTGCAGTCAGTAAGTCGAGAGACATTCTCTTCCCCCTCTACTGTGGTCTGGTGAGATCATATATGGAATATTGTATTCAGTTCTGGGGTCCTTAATGCAGAGTCACAAAGCTGATTAAGGGTTTGGAGCATCTCCCTTAGGAGGAAAGGTTGAGGGAGCTGCGTCTCTTCAGCTTGGAAGATACTGAGTGGTGACCTCATAAATTTTCATAAATATGTAAAAAGTGAGTGTCAGGAGCATGGATCCAGGCTCTTCTCAGTGTCATCTGATGATAGGACAAGGGACAATGGAACACAAGACTACCTGTTCTGGTAGGGGGGGTGGACTAGATGATCTCTTGAGGTCCCTTCCAATCCCTGATATTCTGTGATTCTGTGATTGTTTCAGTCATTATTTGTCTAAATAGTGGTGTGTACTGCAGCATGAAGTTAATTTAAGCTACAGTTCTACCTGTTGGTTTATATCTCATGGCCTTATTTATGTAATGAAAATAAGTATAGATATCTATTTTAAATGGAAGTTTTTACTTCCTTCTTTGTGGTTATTTAATTACAAAGTTACTTGTTTCCCAGTTACTGAAGGGGTTTTTTTTTCCAACTTTGGCTGCTACTGATATTTGCTAATAAAATATTTTCTATATTAATTCCATCTGATTACCTGTGTTAGATAGAAGTTATTAACTTGTGAAATTATTAACCTCTGACATGAATGAGAGGTAAATGTGAATGCTTTATTTCATAGGGCACTGTAAGTTCACTTGTTGAACTTAATATCTCATTACCTAAGGAATACTGGGCTAGTTCTTCTTGCCAAGAACTATATATAAATAGATACAACATGAAACATGACAAAATTAATACCTAGCATAAATCATTGCTATATTGGAATTGTACTGAAGAATAATTCAACCCCCTATCCCTGCAATATTTTACATTCATTAGAGCAACGTAATATTCATAAATAATAAGACCTCTAAGTTACAAGGGATTCAAAGGAAAAAGGAGCTCAGATAATGATGTTGGCTGACTGTCTTGCTCATATAATTACAATGTAGCAATATTTTATCCTAAGATAAATAAAATATGACAACAGTTTTGAGGTCTGATGTGACACTGCTGATTCTGCAAATGCCATATGTTCATTGTTTTTTTATATTGTGTTGTACTTAATAGTGTACTTGTAATAATAAAGAATATTTGTGTATTATAATTAATCCTGATAAATTAATGTCCATGTCAGATTGCACTTAGGTCATTTTAATTAAGTAGATATATTTTCTATGCCTTACAATAGCAGAAGACTTGTTATGTTTTCACATTCCCCTTTTGTGTTATTAAACACAACTTCATCATGTTTCTCAAAATCTACAGTGGGAATTTGCTACAGTGAATACTCTTAGACGGCTGCTGACATACAGTTGACTATTCCAAGCTGAAAAACAGGTCCATGTGTTCAGGCTGTAAAGTGCTGACACTTTACAGAGGCCTTTTCAAAATAATAGCTACATGAGTAATTGATAGACCCAACCTGAAGCAAATACTGCCCCTGGAATGCTATTATAAAAAAAGACCCATAGATAACTTTGGAGTCCTAATTTTACTTTGGTAAATGTGTCTTTGTGCAAAATTTTGCTTTGGCATATCATGCCAAAATAAATATATAAAGCCCAAGACTTTTGTCTTTAAAAATCACTGGTGTCACTGTGATTTGTACATGTAAGGAGTCTTACTTTGATCTTTTTGCATGACCAAAATCTCGAACCTCAATTCTGCAGACTGAATCCAGTGACTCTACCAACATCTTCTGAATGACAGACACAAATACCAGCATCATCACTGCAATTACTCCTCACACAGTGCAATTATAATCTATCAAAAATATTATCAATACAATGTTAGTGAACTAGTCTGCAATATTAGTTAACTAGGCTGCAATAACAGTACAGCAGTTGAAATGCTGAAACTGAAAGTTTAGGGTTGATTTTCCCCTCCTGTTCCAAACATGCCAAATTCCTATCATTCAGCTTTCAAAGTTATTTTCACACTTGTGGCTTCTCTTCTGACACATTAAAAATCGTTTCTTCCTATTACATAACAGTACTGCTTCAAAAGGAGGAACCATGTGTTCCATCCTAACAACTGGGAAGTCCAGAATGTTTACTTTGCTCTGGTGGTGTAAGGTGTGGATTAAAGGAAGGTCTTTGACAGCCTAGACCGGTCCTCTGACAATAAGGAAATAATGTGAAATAGCATGGTACCAGTTTATCCCCCAGCAGATATTCTTTAAAAGAAAAAAGTCCCAAATCTTGCCAATAGTTTGGAAAAAGCCATAGTTATTTATAAGGTCTCAGAGACTCATAGCAAGGTACTTATAGGGAAATTCAGAGGCAGGGAATATTCACAGTAGTTGTGAACTACAAGGTTCGTACCTACTCAGAAAGTAAGATTCACTACATGTGAATTCAGTGTATCTTTCAATAGTTATTTGAATCCTGCAACATAGCAATGGTTCATAAAGCATACTTCTGCTGAATGAAACTGAATGAAACAAGTGAGTCAAAATCAGTAAACTAAAAAAATTAAGGGATGCATTGAGCACCAAAAAACAGACCATACACTGATAAAGTGTACCTTGCATTTGTAAGTTCTGAAACAGCTTCTCCTCAAGATATTTCTTTTTTACCTTGATGAGTTCCTAATAATTTCATAATTGGATGTCTCCTTCTACAAGGGTAACACTTTCTAATTGGTTCATTTCTAGGGACATATAAGTTTTTGAGAGAAATCATAACAAAAAATAAAGACAAGAAAAGTTTGAAAAACAGAGAGTGGAAAAGAAAATCTTGACTTCTAATCATTGCTTATCTCTGTAAAACCATATTGTCTGGTTTATCAATCAGGCAGATTACGGCTGTCAGTACTGAAACACTCATTCTTGGGTGGCACATGTAACAAATATCAGTTCTTTGTATCTTTTCCAAGATACTAATCACCTAGATAGTATTAAAAGAAGCCCAGTGGCAAAGTAGTTGCCAAAATGGTGTATTTCTTTAATCTCCATATCTGACAGAATCATAAAAACCAAGCTGAAATTAGCAACAAAAGGAACTATGCTGGCAGAGGAATATGCAGAACATTTACTGCAGGCAATCAAAATATTGCAGTTTTGGATCTTCTTAGCAAATCAAAATTATCCAGCAATTTGATAAAGGAGCTGCTTTTATATTAATTTTTCCAACATGTAAAGAAATAAATATCAGAAGTAAAAATGCACAGATTCTAATGACTGTGTTTTTGATAATACATGCATATTTACCTCAAAATGATAGTCATATTCTGCAGCTGCAAATAATGACATAATCAAGAGTGCTGTAGAATTGGACCTCTTTCTGTTTAAATAATATATTTTTCCAGTTTTCATTTAATCCAATTTATAAGCATTTTTTAAGTACTCTGCTTTTGTTTAACAGAAGCCTTTCAACTCTTAATGAGTTCTCATAGCCTACTTGACAGTTCTTAGAAGAAAATTTCCAATTTTAGATATGTTTTATATAATGACAAGTGTTAATTTTGATCATCAAGAGCAGTTGCAGTTACTACAGAAAAAATAATACAAAGTTTTATTGATAGAACAGCCTTGAGTGTTTTGATTTATTAATATTAATGATGTTAATAAAGCATTAATAATAGAAAGCCAATCCTCTTGCAATGCAAATTGGCAAAGCTTCCTGAATTGGGTAAAACTACATTCAGTTCTCTAAGCAAGTGCTGGATCTTTTACCTGGATCTGGATTTTTTTAATTGTTATATTAATATGTACATTAAGTAGGGATGTGAATGTGGATTTTTATTCTGTTGAAACACAAGTTTTTTAACCTTGCTCTTGTACAATATTTCTAAAAATCATTAATTCCTATGAAAGGAATATATATCTGAGGTAGTCAAAACCTGAAAATATCTAGTTTCTCCTTTGTGAAAACACCTAGTTTTCTGTCCTAATAAAGACTGCAGATTTTCCTGAAAATTTGATGTGTTTCTTATATTTTCCTTTATTTTAACATATGTCTATCATGTTATTTAACCTTTTAGATTTACTTAAATCAGTTTTTAAACTATCTTCTCCATTACTGAGATAGATTTGTATGAAACTTCTGATTTTAAAAGATGCTGTCCCCATTGATTTTGAATCAAGTTATGAAATTAAGACTTCTTTAGTGTTTTTCCTGGAATTTGTGTTTAAAAATGTAAGAATGTGTAATTATTTTTGGATGTCATATGTAATCTTTCTGATTACAGTAAAACACAAAATGCAATTTGGAAAGCTATACTTTCGCTTCAAGTATAAATATTTTTTGTTTTTCAATCATGTTTTTTATTATGTTATTCTGTTTGAATCCATATGCATATATGCATGTGAATATGAATGTATACTCATAGATACTGAGGAAGTGAGAAGCATAGATACTTAGGTCTCTGCTTATTTCTAGTCATGGCTTGTTTTCTAGTCATAAAAGTATGTGTGATAAGAACAACAGTTCTATAGGACTAATCATGATTGGAGCCTTTATTCAAGAATTTTTGGAGGGCTGATCTCTTTATTTGTAATCAAATTGAATGTCACAAATTGACTACAGATGTATGGTTCAATTCTTGTACTTCAATGATTCTTGATACTTTACCAGACAATATTGGAATAGTTTTCAGAAATATTTCAGTACAATGTCACACTACGTGTGTTAGAAAAAGATGTCATAAAATAAAAATAATGAAGAAAGAGGTGCAGCCTTATTTGTTCTCTAGTAAATCCTCCCAGCTTTTCATTTTGGTTGTCAGAAAACACTGTAAAACAAGTTTGGAATGAATTTAAATCAATTACTCTAATTAGCAAAATGGAGGAAGAGTATAGAAATCAGTTCCATTTATGCATAAGAGACTTACATGTCTACTTTCCATTATCAGTGATCAAGAAAGGAATCAAAATAATTATTTCAGTTTAATGATTTCCTACAGATTTCACACTTGCTTTCATTTAAAATCAATGATAAAGTTTCCAGGTTAACAGTGTGCTCATTAAATATACTGAGGCCCTAGGGGTAGAGGACATTTACATGGCAGATCCTAAGTGATTTCACTTGCTAATTCTGTCAGTAAAATCAGATGATATCCCAAATGAGGAGAACTAATTAAAAATTAGATGTCTTCCTAACTTTTTCACCTAGACTAAAACCTCAGAAGGAGAATGTCATTGTCTTTCTATAGTCATGATTTGTGAAATCTCTTTTCTTTAGGATTGATGAGATTCTGGATATGCAAAGTTAACAGCTTTAATCCACAGTATAAATCCTCATCATAGAAATAAGAGTTTTACACAAAGATGAAGGACAGTGCTCATTTGTCTTAAGCCTATCCAGGAAATTTGGTTCAGTCAGAAATCAGGAACCACAGACAAACATTGTGAAACTACTTCACATGGACCAACTCAAATTTTCTTATAGCAGATAAACTGAGACATCACTGTATATGCACCTGACAACCTAAACTTAGGGACAAGTACAGAATATTTGTTGACCATTTAATTGGTGTCATGTTTTAGGCCAGGCTGACAGGACATCTGCCTCTCACTCCAAGGAGAGGAGAAGGTGAAGAAAGTTACAAGTTTAGGAAAAAAAAATATATATAAAAAAAAAAATTAAAATATAATTAAATAGCTGTAGGATTATTGCTTTTCATTACCAGACAGTATCTAGTCATCAATAACTTTGCATTGAAGGGAAGAGGAAGTGGAAGCAGAAATGGAAGGGGAAAGAAGAGAAGAAAGAGAAGAAGAGAGGAGGGGAACCAATCAAAAACACATTCAGTCATTCTGTCATTATTTTTAAAGGATATTTTCTGGAACGAACCTATTTTCAGCATGCAATTCCATCCTTTTAGTTTTAGAATAAAAAACCATTCTGTTTTGAGTATCTGGTAGAAAAAAACCTCCTAATCCATGAAAAGTTAAAAATTTCTTTTACTCCAGGGTGCATATTGAACAAGATACAGAAATGCATTCACAATTACTCTTAGAATAACAAAAATGCAAAATAATTATTAACATATCCCACGGAACTGCAACGTTTTAATATGAACTATTAGAGGGGAATTGATTTTTATTTCTTTCGACATTAGTCCATAGCTAAAGGCATACTAGCATAACCCATGAAAAAGAAAAAAATCCTTGTCTTTTTAAATTTACTAATGTTCCTATATATCCTAAATGCTTGATTTTATCGACCCCTTTATTTTTCATAATCATTTATTGAAGCAAAATAGGAGCAAAAACCAGTATGCATTACCTATTTTTTTTCTTAGAAATAGATTTTTCTTTATTTTTTTTATTATACATGAAAGCATGATACTTATATTTTCTTGATTAATAAGGAAATCAATTCATGATGTATTTTGGAAGAATTAGTCCTCTAGTACTATGATGTAAAATCTGAAATAATGCAAATCCCTTTACCAGTTTTGTTCAAAGAGAGTAGAAGCCCTTGCCAACTTAGATTTCAACATGTATATTGTTAAAGATAATTAATCACCCTTTTGAGTTTATATAACTATTTGATGAAAGGTTTATAAAGATTTATAAAGCCTGGAACAGGCTGCCCAGAGAGGTTGTGGAATCTTCTTGTCTGGAGCCATCCAAAATCCGCCTGGATGAATTCTTGTGTGACCTGATCTAGGTGTTCTTGCTCTGGGGAGAGGATTGGACTAGATGACCTCTTGAGTTCCCTTCCAATACATGACATTCTGTGATTTATAAAAATGGAATTGAAAAACTTCATAAGCCTCATTTATTTCCATGAAAGTTCCATTCATAATATTTTATATGCATGTTAGCAAATGTTAGGGATATGGTTTTACCTACATTGATTTAATGCTCTTGGAAATTAAAAAGAAAAACTTTGAGGATTACCAAAAGGATATCCACTGAGCCGCCTTTCAAACTTTAATACCTTGTTTGAGTTTTTCTTGTTTTCTTTTGTTTTTCTTTATAAGTATAGAATCACAGAATCATAGAATGGTTTGGGTTGAAAGGGACCTTGAAGATCATCGAGTTCCAACCCCCTGACATAGGCAGGGACACCTCCCACTAGATCAGGCTGCTCAGTGCCATGTCCAGCCAGTATCACCTTATTCTCCTGATATTATTCTGTGCCATACATGTACTACATAGATGTATGTACTTTTTTCTTACATACATATTTAAAAGAGACTTACCTGTTTCAGCCTCTACCACAAAAGATTTACATCAAGTGCTCCAAGAAATTCCCACTACTAGGGATAATTTGCGTTTTCTCCCAGTGATTATTACCATAAGCAGTTTCCTGTTTTCCTATAATCTTTATTGTTTGAATAACATTACAAAAAATCCAATAAAGATCATAGGATCATAGTATCCTGTGGTGGTTCAGATGTAAAGGGATTTCAGGAGGTCTCTAATCCAACGTCCTATTTCAAGTAGAGTCAACTATGAAGTTATTGAGAAATTTATTCATTCACCACGGATGGGGACTGAACAACCTCAGGACAGCTGATATCTCTACCTGATTGTCTCAGTAATGAGAAATAGTTCCTAGATAAACAAATGATTTACTTGTGAAAAAGAATCTGAACTTTTCTTATTCCAACAAATCTCCATAGTCCAGACATCTCTGTGAAGACCTTTATGGCATCTGAGTGACTTCTCAGCATGTTCTGTAATTCTAGGAATGATGGGTAATTCATTCCTCTGAGAAAATTATTCTTGGATATAATCACACACCGCATATATGGTTTGGAAAAATAGCACATATGCTGCACATTTGCAGCAGTTTTAGTAACAGTTAACAGATTTGATCATGCCAAGCTAACCTCAAAATATAAACGTATTTTTTAGTGGATCTAGTCTACTAAAATTTCTGTCAAAACCTTACAAATTATTAGCTGAACTGGCACTAATTACAAGATAGATAAAGAACTTGATTAGAAGAAACAGACAATAAAATTGAAAGAGTTAAAGGCATCTAAAAGAAGCTTCTGTTGGATTCTGTTAAGATTCAACCTTTATTTATAAATATTTGATATTTTTATGACTGATTCTTATCTAAAAATAGTAATAGCTTAAGTAAATTTTCTTAGGAAACAGAGTTGAGAGGCATCATTAATATAGAGGCTGACCTTAGTATCATAAGGGTACAATGACACAATCTTCTAAGATAAAGTAATGCAAATACAACAAAATTTAGTAAGGACGTGTGCTTAGGGATTTACAAAATGCATTTCTACTAAATTAACTAATAACTTATGGGTAGAAAATTACTCCAGTGATTATGACTATACACAGATTAATGCACCCATGGGAAAAGTGAAGGGGAAGTCCAGAAAGTAACATGGAATGTATTCCTAGTAGTAGTAGGAAAGTAAAATTATTATACAAGGAAATGGGATGGAAGAATAGCATATTTTCAGTTGTAAGGGAACCATCTCGCCCAACTTCCTGGCCAAGTCAGGGATGACCAAAAGTTAAAGCTTATTGTTAAGGGCATTGTCTAAATGTGTTGAAAACACTTAAAGGCATGGAGCATTAACCACCTCTCCAGGAAGCCTGTTCCACTGTTTGACCATCGTAATGCAATACTTCTTAATGTTGAGTTTGAACCTCCTACAATGGATCTTTGACCAATGCCACATTTCCTATCATTAGTTCTCAGGGAGATTAGCATTTCTTTCTCCACATCTTCAGGAAGCTGCAGAGAGCATTGTGGTTGCTTCTCAGCCTCTTTTTCCTCAAACTAGACAAAGCCAAAGTCCTTAGACGCTTGTCATAGGACATGCAAGCCTTTTCACTGATTTAGTCAGCCTCCTTTGGACACATTTTAATATCTTCACAACCTTCTTAAATTATGAGGCCTGGCATTGCACATAGTATTCAAGGTGAGGCTTCACCAGTGCTGAATAAAGAGGTATAATTAATTACCTGTTTAGGCTGGCTTGCTATGATGTGATTGATGCATGCCAGGATGGAGTTTGCCCTCCTGGCTGCCAGTGCACCTTGCGGACTCCAATTGAGCCTGTTGTCAACCAGAACCCCAGATCTCTTTCTGCAGAGCTGCTCTCCAAACATTCCTCTCCCAATTCATATTTGTGACCAGTGTTACTCCGTCCTAGGTACAGAATCTGGCTTTTATTCTTGTTAAATTTCATCCTATTAATGACTACCCAATGTGGTGATCTATGTATATCCCTCTGCAAGACCTCTTGTCCCTTGTACCTCCCTGTTTATGAGTAATAGTCTAGAAAACTACTGATAACTCTGTTATTCCATGTAATAATAGATAAATAAATTTCTAAGGCCTTTAGATAATGGTTGTTAGGAGACTGTAAAACTTAGTTTAGGAACATCAGCTAAAAGACCTAATATCATTAGGTCAGATAAAATGAAGCTTTAAAAGAAAGTAGTAAAAAGCAGAGGACAAAATTAAGAACGATTAAAGCTAAAGAATAAATGTTGGTGCAAGAAAAAATGGGCAAATTGACTATGAACAAATTTAATACCTAGAATTTAACTTTCTTTTAATAGCTGAATTGGTGAGACAAAAAATGGCCTATTTTACATAGCCACTTGTTTCACTGTGAAAAGGTGGGTTGCTGGGGATCAGCCTGAAGGAACAGAGGCTGAAGAAGGAAGAAATGTGTCCAAGTCCTGCATTCTGGTTGTGGAACAGCACCCTCTTTCTTGGGACATGAGCTATTTTGATATTGTTATGTTCTCATAGGTTAGCTAGCTTTTAATTACTTTTGGATTATTTTGGATAGTTATATTTTTCATCATGAGGAAACAATGTTGAACTGCAGGCCTAAAGGCAGCTGCAGATAAGAATTTCTTCCTGATAAGAGCTTGATATTTTCTTTCACTGACAGAAAAAAACCCAACCAACCAAACAAAAAAATCCACAACACAGAAAGGATAGAGTTTGGCTTTGTGATTTGCTTGTGTTTACGTCTGAAAGGTGAGGCAAGTTTGCTAATGATAGAGATGTAAGTATGAAATCTTTTATGGGTGTACAATACTGACAAAAAAGAAGATACAAAAAAGAATGACATTTACCTATTGGAGAGGGTCCAGAGCAGGGCCACAAGGATGATCAAAGGACTAGAGCACCTCTTCTGGAAGAACAAGATGAGACAGTTGGAGCTGCTTAGTTCAGAAAAGAGAAAGCTCCAGGGAGACCTCATTGCTGCCTACCAGTGCCTGAAGGGGACCTACAGAGAAGCTGGGAAGGGACTGTTTGTCTAGAGCATGAAGGGGATAGGATGTGAGGTAGTGGTTTTAAACTAGAGCAGGGCAGGTTTAGATTAGACATTAGAAAGACGTTCTTCACTGTGATGATGATGAGACACTGGAACAGGTTTTCCAGGGAGGTGGTGGAGGCCCCTTACCTGAAGGCATTTAAAGCTGGGCTTGGTGAGCAAACTGATCTGGTGCAGGATGTCCCTGCTCACTGCAGGGGACTTGGACTAGATGACTTTTGGAGGTCCTTTCCAACTTTGTGATTCGGTGATTCCACATGATGACAAGAAACAATAGTTGACCGGTAGTTGAATATTATTTGAAAAATTCAACTCTATTCTTACTCTGTGTATTTAAGAAAAACAAAAATGACCCCCAAAATACCAAATTAGTAGACTTGGAAGGCAACATGCATTGTAGTCATTTGTGCATGCATGCAGCTATAGTGAATAAGCTTGGAAGGGAATCAGGTTGTGCTACATGATTACTATTCAGTTTTCTGCTTCTGCGTGGGCTCTTATTTGCACAACTTTCTAACAGGTTTAGGGACACAGCATATGAGTAACCTTAGATAATTGAGACATTGTTGAAATCTAACCCTAAAATATTTATTGTATGAAGCTAATTGTGGTGTATTCATATCAGAAATAGGAATTAGGAATATAATGAAATGCTTTTCCAGATATTTCTGTTTTAGAAAGTGAAATAACTTTGTGTGTGTAATACATTCATATGATCCTCCTTCTTTTTACTTAATGCTTGACAGAATTAAGACTTAAAATTACTTCTTTTTTTATGGAAAAAAAATTGTCTAATAAAAAAGAAAATGGAAGGCAAAAAACCCAGCAGAAATTAAGAATCCCTAATTCTCAGAAAGGGTGGCAAAAAATAAGGAAAAAATATGGACATATTAATTGTCAAGTATTAAAAAAGTCAGCAAATGCAATCATAGGGAAATAAATATGATTATTTACAAAAAGTGAACTTAAAAGAAACAATAAAAATACCATAAGCTACACAGAAAAAAAGTTTGGTTTGCCTAGAAGCAGATCTGAAAAAATATACATATCTTAAACAAAGGACAGATTCCTTCTGCATACTTACAGCTAGTTAGCATCTTACTGTTGTCAGGTTCCTGTGTATTCCAGTGTACATTAACTTCCCTAACAGCCTCACCTGCATTCTCCAGCAATCCACTCACCCTATCACCGTTCCTGCTTTGTTTTGTGCAAGGTCCCCAATGGGGTCATCCTCAGGTCCCGGGTCATCTTGCCTCAAGGAACAGCTGTGTTTTTGCTACTCATTGATATAAATGACTACATAAATTACCCTGATATGAATTATCTGTTACTATTGATTATTTCAAACCACATGCAAAGTATCTTCTGGTTGTCCTGAGTATATGCAAAAAGGTTGCCATATGCAACTATTTCTGTCTCTGCATAAGCTCCTTCGAACTTATAAGAGTCTTATTTATGCAAAGGGTGCTCAGTTTTCCACAGGAACCATCTGTGAAGTTTCTGACAGGGACAGTTTTTCCATCCAGGGTGTTAACCAACACACTGAACTGGACTGGGCACAACTTTTCACCTGGGGAAATCTTAGGGACTGTTTAAAATTCTGACCTCGAGAGGTCCACTTTAAATTAGTTGCTTTCTTGAGAAGATAACTAGGAATTCAGTCAAAAAACTTGACTGTCCATTATCACAGCTATGCAGTTAATATCATGGAGAATATTTGGACCAGCTTGAGAGCTAATGACTGAAGTACTCTAGGTGTGCTTAAATGCTCATGCCCAGCTATATGACAGTTATAAAGGGCCAATTTGAATCTAACTTGCAAATAATATTCCATACCTTTTGCTGCACTCCAGAGAACTAAGAAATGAAGTCTTATGCTGATGCTGAGGACATGACAATAGCAGAATGAGAACAGCTTAACTGGAATCAAGTGCACTATTAGTATGTCATAGTGAATATATCCCCTTGCTGCAGCTGACAAGACTGACTGTATTGAACAATAAGATGAAATACTTGCCTAGAAGTTTGCAGACTATAAAGACAAGACTTGCACTGACCAAAAGAAATTACTCTTTTATGGGAACAAATTCACCTCAAATAAATCACATGTTCTGTCCCTGCAGGGTATTTTTGGTCATCTTCATTAATACATGTTCTGGCTTGGGGTGTAGCAGAGTTAACTTCCTTGTCAGTGAGAGGGGCTCTTGCTTACACTTGTTGCTCTGGCAGCCAGGGTAAGATGACTTGATTGTTTACACTTTGAAGGGGTTGCATGTGTGGACATGTCACGTGACCCAAACTGACTAATAAGGTATTCTGTCCCATCTGCCATGCTCAGTATAAAAGCTAAGGGAGGAACAAGATGAAGTTGGTTGCTGTGGAGTTGATTTTTCTCCAAGAGTTTTTCCTCACTATGAGGGTGGTGAGACGCTGGAACAAGTGGCTCAGAGGTATGATGGGAGGCCCCATTCCTGGGGATTCTCAAGGCCAAGCTGAATGAGGTTCTTTGCAATGGCATATAGTACAGGATGTTCCTGCTTAGTGCAGGGGGATTGGATTAAATGACCTTTGAAGTATTCTTGGATTCCTTTCTTCAGTGGCTGACATCTGAAGAGGATCTCATCACCTCTTCTGCCTTTTTTGATCCTGGTCAGTGTCTTCCAGTCTGGAACTTTCCTTGGGTTTTTGTTTTATATATATTTATTTGTATCTTATTTTTATTTAAGTAGTTGAGAGTTTTTCCTATACTTGTAATTCCTTATTCCTCTTCTTAGAGCTAGAGGTGGGGGGAGTGCATTTATTTTCTTGTCATGGTCAACCCTGACCAAACCATGACAATGTAATACTTTACGCAATGTGCCAATACTGGTTCCTCTTAAAAAAACCTTTAGCCCTGTAATCCATTATCACCACATCAAAACATTTCCAGTGGACTAAAATAATTTTACTTAAAGAAGAAATAATTTCAACTACTATATTCAGCAGAATGAATCCAATAATATAAATAATTAAGATGGAATTATAGGCATGAATTAATGAGCATTGTTTAATTAAAAAGCCTTTGTTTAATCACATGTTTAGATGCTGTATAATACTTTACTTCCCCAACTGTACTGAAAGACATGCACACGATTTTAATTTCAGTCTTGGAAGAAGCTCTCCCAATAGATTAGCTTTAAATGTCAGTGTTCCATACTCCAGCCAAATGTGGCAAATGAAAATGTGATAATAAGAGATGTGATGGCTGTAAAGCATCCATAATTTATTCATTGACATTGCCTTCTAACATGTCTTACATACAATATCCTGGTAGTTCCTCCATTAGTTGCTAACTGCTAAAGTACTAATGAATTTCTCCATTGGTTTTTCCTCATTATTCTTTTCCTTGGGGGCTCAATCATAGATCAACTATAGCATATTTTTGCGATTCTATAAAGTATTCTCATATTCTTTGTAGAATATTTGTGAAGGTCTGCAGGTGATCCTTTGGCTCACAATGTCCACTCACTGTATTTCCATAATTCTTTCTGCTGAGATGTAACTCAGATGCCTAAAAATAGAGATCTAAATTTAAGCTAGGGCTTCTTCCAAACTGCACTTAATCATGAAATCTGCCTAAAGGCAGACATCCTATTCCCCTATTTATGCAATGGAAGATATCATGGATAGACAGCCTTCAACTGGAGTGATTCAGGTGACTCAGCTTTATCAAGATGACAGTACAGTAACATGAAGGAAAAGTGCTGCAGGGCATCACACTGAAACCCCTTCCTCCCACTCTTTCCCTATATATTTCTACTTGGCCTTGCTCCTTCTAACCTGTCATTACTCTGTTTGAAAGAAAAGCTAAAAAAACAAAAACAAACTCCAGAACTTGGAGATTTATTTTCCCTTCTCTGCTACTCCACATGAACTATCTAGAAAATAGAAGAGCCACTTTTTGTGGACAAAAAGATGTAACCTCTGTAAGACACTTCTGAAAGAGGAGTCACAGCTTCTAGTCAAGCTTGCAAAAGCTGACACATTTGGACACAGTGGTTTTCATCTGTCACAGCCAAAATCAAAGCAGGTAGATCATGCAGATTTTATATATATGTTTAGCCAAAAAATATTACAGTTACTGCCTGTGGTCCAGTGAGCTGATGGTTTACATGTTTAGTTTCTTGCTACGGAAGCAAATGGACACTGGTAGCTGAATATTGCTCTCTTACTGGGTGGTGTGTAGGGTGGAAGTGTTTTTCCATTTTTTCCTGGATAGTGGAAGAATCCCTATAATATAGAACAACGTAGACTGGAATACAGGGAGGATAGCTAGGAGCAGGTGGGGATATCAAAGATGGACATGAAGGATGTTCTGAGTATGTCTGGGAAGAAATATATACACATTTTTCCCCTTTCCTTGTTGTCCTAACACTCTATATGGGATCAAGATACAGGAGCCAACAGTACAGCTTACAGTAAGTCCTTTCATGCAAAGCACTTTGTGCAAGAAATCAACGCTGACATATTTCTACAGTGACATGCTCCTTTCATAGATCTGACAGGAATGCCTGACCTTTCTTATAGCAGTGTCAGCATCCATCTGGCTGAGTAAACTACTCAAATCCACAGCTAGACATAACCAGAAATACAGAAAAAGCTTTCAGGGACACATTAGTGTGGATGGCTATCCTTGAGCCACAGAAGCCATTGTGGAGTCATTCTACCCCAAGCATGGACTCTTTTTTTCAGATGGCTGGGAGAATGAGCCCAAGCCCAAGTTTACATGAGTTCACTTTGTCTTATGGAAAAACCAGTCTAAAATCATTGTAACATAAGGTATAGGTTTATTTATCAAGACCGAGAAGTAAAAGTTAAAGATATTGACACAAAGCTTAGAAATAAAAACCACATTGAAGTAATTCTGATTTATTCCTTTCCTTTCAGTAGCTATTAGTAATTAAATCTGTATTCCTCTGACACATGGAATACCTGAGGAATTGTCATGGTTTATCCCCAGCTGGCAGCTAAGCACTACACAGCCTCTTCTTTGCTCTCCCCCAGCATGTTGGAGGGAGAGAACTGTAAGGGTAAAAGTAAGAATACTCATAGGCTAAGATAAAGACATTTTAATAATTAAAACAGAATAGCAACCATAATAGTAATAGCAGGTGAATTGCTTAGGAAAATAGGTTAGATTAGTGATGGATTTTGTTGGAGTTAGGTTGATAACTGGGCTCCATGATCTGAAATGTCCCTTCCAACCTAGACAGTTCTATGATTCTAGAGTAGTAATAATAATAGTAATTGTTTGTAACAAAAAAAGAAGAGAGACAAATGAAACTCAAGAAAGACATGATGCAAATAAAAACATTTTTTTCACCACTAATAAATGGAAACCTTGCCTATTCAAGGCCTAAGCAGCAACTCTCCTGCCAACCTTCCTCCCATTTTTATTGTTGAGCATGATGTCATATGGTATGGAGTGTCCATTTGGTCAGCTGTGGTCAGTTATCCCAGCTGTGTTCTCTCCCAACTTCTTGTGTGTCCTTAACCTAGTCAGTGGTGGGGCATTGTGAGAAAAGAGAAAAGTCCTTGAATTTGTGCAAGCACTGCTCCGCAGTAACACAATTCCTTGCTATCTCATATGAGGAAAATTGCTATATTCAGTTGCCAAATTCAGTCTTGGACAATATAAAAAGGAGCAGAAGAACTAAAAACTTAACTTCTTCACACTGTTAGTGAGGACACTGAATGAACATCTGAGATGGAGATCCATGGGAGTCATGTACTGAGAGGGAAGTATCTGAAGCTGGATAGAAGTTTTCTGTGCCTTATATCTGTTTATTGAGTTGATCTATTCACATGACTGTGCAAAGAGTACTCAACAACATTAGAATGCATAAGGGAATTAAATATGTTCTTTATCAAAAGGCATTGAAAAACCTATGATATTTCATTTGGATGCAGCTGGTAATAATATGCTTTCTTGGGTATGGAAGGTACAACTGTTGGTGGTGTTGCTAAATCGCAAATGTAAGCAGACATTACCTTAAAAAGATGCATGTGAAAGTATTATAGGACGCAGTCCAAGATCTTGCTGCTTGCTGAAAAATATATTTTCCACAAAATGCAGTATTTAATTTAACTATTCAGATTAAAACAAGTTAACAATGACTTAAATTTGAGCCTATGCTATAAAACACCTCCAGTGACTGATGGTGTTCAGCCTGGAGAAGAGAGGGCCCAGGGAAGACCTGATAGTGACTTATCCAGAAAGGCAGGGGTAGGACTTTTTAATAGGATGTGTGATGGCAGGACTAGGAATAACAGATGCAAATTGGAAGAGGGTAGATTCAGGCTAGATATAAGAAATAAATTCTTTACGGTGAGGGTGGTGAGACATTGGAACAGGTTGCCCAGAAGGGCTGTGGATGCCCCCTCTTTGGAGGTGTTTAAGGCCAGACTGGATAAGGCACCAAGCAACCTGTTCTAGTTGGAGGTGTCCCTGCCAATGGCAGGGGTTTGGAACTAGATGGTCCTTAAGGTCCCTTCCAACCCAAAGCATGATACTATGATTCTCTGTTTCCAGAACTCCACAACTTCTCATTTGTGGAACTTGTACCAATATTAAAAGTTGAACAGCATTACAAATGGACTACTATAATTCTCAAAAATTTTCTTAATGAAAAGATTGCAGTAATAACTAGATGGCATTTTTGGAAATACAGGGAAGAGTGGATAGATTTCTGCATTAAGATGGTTCAGTAGATATAACACAAGTCCTTTATTTTTCAAAAAAATAACGTTCTGTCCTGATATCACAAGGTGCACAGATTACAGTAACTTTACTGTTTTACTATTTACTATTTACAATTAATATTATCATTATACTGTTTTACTATAGCACAACTTTACTGTTGTGCTATAAAACAGTACAAAATTAACATATATGCAGATTTTTTTTTCAGACATCTCACCCATTTCTTGATTATCTGTTTTCCCTTTGCAAAGTCTTTTGCCAGTCTGTGCACTGGGACTGATACCAGAGAAATGTTGCTAGGCAACATAAAATGAAAATCATGTAGTGGACAAATAGGCATTTCTGATGTAAGCTTCTTGAACCATATCATTCTTCACACTTCACTAATAATTTGGGGGTTACGGGCTGATGTAACAGATAGGCAGAGATCTCCAGTTAGCATTTCCTAATGTAGAGAAGTAGTAGGCCAGTATGAAATTTATTTATGAATCCAAGATGCACAATTATTATTCAAGGGTACAGGACTCAGGACTTAGGCAATACTGTGCAATGGAAATTATCTAGCTACCTAAGCTTGGAGTAAATACTTAAAAACTAAGTGGAACAGTAAACAGCATTAGTACTATTGCCTGTGGTTATGTCTGTGTTAGGTAATTAATCTATGTAAACGCTTTTAGGCACTGCATTGCAAACTACCATCAGACTTCTAGAATGATCTCCAAAAAGCTTTCTGATTGTGCCAGTAACAGTTTCCTGGAACATTTCTTTGGACAGTTTGGGGTTAACACTGACTATGGATGACACTGTGGATGAATTAATGATTTTTTGGAGCATATGAGAACCTAACAGAGAAGCAGCATGAATGCAGGTTGTTCCAGAGAGCTGCCCTCAGTGACAGACAGAAGTCTTGAACATTGGCTTAGATTGAAAGGATTTAACTGTGTGTTTTCAGTCTGGAAAACTTTCTTGATCCCTAGATCTTGATAGTCTATCCACAAAGTGTCCTGGTTTGTGTTTTTTCACTACCTTGTGTAACATTTGGAAGCTTTGTAATACAAAAATGGTTATTTGAATAATTCATCACATTAATTTCAATTATTTAGGTGATCATATTACTCAGTTCTGTTATTCTGTGAATTTCCTTTTATTTGCAATGTTGCTTTGGCAATTATGAGCATCCACAATGGCTATTATGTTTCTGTGGTGAGACATCAAATGTGCAAGCTCTTACAATGTTGTCACTGAGTAAATAATACATAATTCCAGGAGGAAACTCACAGGATGTCTCTCATTGTCTCTGCTTCCATTATGTTTTCTTACTTTTTAATTCTTTCCCCTCCTTCCTACTTATGCTTTGAGTATCTCCCTTCTGATTTTCTGTGCCGACTTCTCTATTTCCACACAATTTTTTCTCTGGTTTGGACTATATTTAATTCCAGTAGTGGTCCATTTTAAACTTTATGGCTTATAGGAAGGCTTTTCTAGATTTTGAGAATGGGCTTCATCTCACCTAACTTTAGGCATCTGAAAGTCATCTAGGTTTCCTCTATAGTCAATAGGAATACAAGCATCCACAAAGAGCAGTGTGTGAGATTCAGCTTGCTGAATCGCAGTTATCTACATGTGAAATGGATTATAGTTAAGAGTTCTGTTCATTGCAGTCAATGAAGTTTAAAGAGATGATAATATCATTCAGTGGCATATACCCACAGAGGCTGAAGGGTACACCATGCTCTATTGCTCACTAGTCATCTTGACATGATTATTTCAGTCCTTGCAGAATTTGTATTTTCCTAGCAGAAAAAAAAGTTTTGCCAAGGTGAACTCAGATGAGAAATATGATATAAAGAATTAATAATATTTAGTGTTAGAGGACATCTTTAGAGGCAGGTACCCTGTGAGTGCTGATCTAGCCACCTGTTAACTTTCAGTTGGCAACTTTCAAATATTTAATTATCTTTAAAATATATAATTTAATACCTTTTGGATAAAAGTGGTTATTTGTATGGTTGCTTATATTTTCATATGATTTTGCTAACATTAGTTCAAGTTTCCAGCAAGAATCCAATTGCCTGCTCTTATAATTTTTAGAAAATTAGAAATATTTTATATTATTATGCATAGAAGACAAAATAATAAAATAAAACAGCCAGTATTTCCACTATGTTTACACTGTTTCTCCAGTCATTGATCAATGAAAAAGGACATACATTTTACCAAGGCAGAACTTCTGATCCAGATTTTTGACACCGATTATTTCCACTTTCTTGCTGAAGTGGCATTTCCCGCATACATACTAGGATCTAGTTCTTGAAAAAATAAGTGCATCAGTTCATCCACTGTCTATTTTGTTTTCCCAATGCATTCATTCATAACAACTTTTATAGATTTGAGTTTCCATAAATATTCAGAGAAGGGAAAGTAAAAAATACAGTTTGCAAAAAATCGACACGTTTTCGAATCAGTGTGAAGAATTCTACTGTAAATAGATCACAAGCATTTATAAACAAAGACATCCAACAATTACTTAATGACCTCTGAAAAAGCTGAGAAATTTAATTGCAATGAGTTTTACTCTAGTCACCAAGATGATAGTGTTCTATTTAAACCAAAGTTTCTGAAACACCATTTTCCTACAAAACAAATCAGCCTTACAGCTATGGAAAGAAAAATACCCTGCTTAGTGGTTGGTACCTGTGTCCCAAGGTTGAGACATGTCTTGCTATGAAAGAGTTTATTTTTTAAAATATGGTGGTAAAAACGTGTTAACAGGGAGTTGTTCTATATTGTGTGTGGTAACCACTAACTTCTGTGACAGCTGTTAATTAATATAAATAAAGAATACATGTTGTGTTATAAACAAACAAATGTAAAATCAAAAAAAAACCCCACCAAAACCCATGAACAAGTAAAAAGAAATAAAGAAATAGTTTACACAGTTGTGACTTTTTCACCTGTCTTCCACAAGGTAAGGGTAGTTCTTATGAGGTTAAGGAGAAGAAAGTATTAAAGACTTTTTCAAACAATATTGCTTCTGAAATTATTTTGACATGAACATGGATGTTCTGTACTAGACAAGTGGTAGTGCTGGTTTTATGAGTTGTCATTGAAAATATTGCTTATACTAATATCCTGCAGTTTAAAACAAATTAAATTGCTTAACATGGTTTGGTTGCTGAAATAAAAAGTATTTATGCATGTATGTATATACGTGCGTGTCTATATATAGAATTCTGACTCAGGGCCATTGTTAGTTGTTCTTTTTCTTCCAGCTCTAGACATTGCAAGGAGGGAGTAGTAGACTATTTTGCAAAGCAAAAAAAAAAAAAAAAAAAGCAGGCTATTTAGTTTTTTAAAGTTATTAGAGACTTGCTATCCTCTTCTTACTTTTGGCAGTTACTTTCAAAATATAATGCTGAGGAAGTATTCATAAGAATGTCCTAGTTGGATCAAAACTAAAGAAAAATGAAGGGGAAATGGAGGAAATTTTAAACCACCCTTAAGTAATTTATGAGCCAGTTCTTTTGTCATTGCTTAGTGTCAATACAGCTGGTATCTTTAGTTTTCCTACTGCGAAAGAACACAAAAGAAATAGAAGAGCTTAGAGAAGGTTAATCAAAAGTAAGTACTCTTTGGTTGATCTACTTGAGCCATGAGTATTTTGGTCAAAGGTGGATCTTCCATCACACTAGTTAGGGTACTTCTATTGAATGAACACAATGAAACTGTGGTAATATACAGTCCAGCATCTGATCTGTTCTCTTCAACTATCAGTCTTTTTTTTTTTTTAATAGCTTCTAAATCCTACCTGAATTTATGGTGCATGCTTCATGTAGATGTTCCATATGCTGTAATTTACATAGTTATACTAATGATGTCTCCTTTCGTATTTTGTGGACTACAAAATATTAGCTGAGTACATATGCTCAACATATTTTTCATGCCAACTTGCTTTAAATTATACTATGGTTCATACATTTTAGTAATTAAAAAGTCATAATCCAGAATATCTGATATGAATCTTGGTATCCTGATGGTTATTTAAATGCTACCTGTGACAAATGGTGTAAATTAAGTGGAAGCAAATGGTTTTATTTTCAGTTTTTCTGATAGGAACTCTAGTTGGCTGAAGCACTGCAACATGATCTTGAAAAAATATACTTGTTATAATTGCTCTATTCCTATGTAATTAAAAACAGCTTAAAATTCCATTTCTTACCTAATTTCAATTATAATTTATATACTTAATATCAAGAATATGGGTTTATGTCTTGTCTATTCAAAGATAAATGTCTGTAATTTAATTTAATGTGTATTTATTACATACCCCTTACAAACAGACCTTCTATTGGACATTTTTATGGGACTGTAGAATCAATAAAAATGTATTTCAATGAATTTCTAGTGATTATGCTTCCAATATTAATTTCTAGAAATCCAACAAATAAAAGTCTGTTCTTTCATCAGGTGAAAATGTCTGGTCAAGCTATGTTTTTACTAATATCATCCAAAGCAATTTCTAACTTCATCAAATCAAGTCATGTTAAGCTATTCATCTGGTAGTTTTGCAACAAGTTTCTCACCAGATTCTTGCCTATGTTTCACTTCTCACAGTTTTTTCTGAAGAGTATGAGCTTCTAACAGTATTTTTATTTAAATTAACTTGCTGCTTTTGATAAGATGTTTATACAAGGATGATATTTGTAAAATCATTAACTCTGATAAAATTGATTCTGTTTTAGTAGTTACTTTAGTGCCGTACATAAATGAATCCGTGTTTCTAGACGGAAACCATATGTGTTTGTGGAAGTCTGTATTTTGGAAAGACAGCTCTTAGTTTTAATGATAGGTTTTCCACTAATTTCAATGAATCCAGGGTTCTGTAATAGAAAAAAATTAAATATGGAAAGATTTTTGAAAGATACACTGTGCTACAAAACACACAGAGTCCTATTCTTGCAAAAGATAACCTGTCATTGACATAAGTATTCTTTAGTTACTACTTTATAATCAGAAAAGGATCTTATGTATGTAACTCAAAGTAAATGGTTCACATGAAAGTATAATTTCTTTTGTCTTTACTAAATATTCTATGAATTTCATTGACATCAGAGCCATGAAAAATACCTCTTGACTCTGAGGACCAAGATAAATAAAACTGTTGTGGAATAAATGAAACAGAAAAAAAAGAAGTTCCTTTCTTGAGAGCAATATTCACAGAACTATTTCCCAGGGCAGAGGAAAACAGCTTGCTCGCTTACTCACGGAGCATTTTAGCAACTGGCTGTCATGGTTTCATTTGGGATTGAATTATCTTACATACTAGCTGGTATAATGTTATACTTTGAATTTAGAATGAAAACCAGTGATGATTGTACACTCTGGGTCCAGAGGAGAGCTGTGAAGATGATCAGAGGGCTGGAGCACCTCCCTTATGAGGACAAGCCGAAGAAGTTGGGGTTGTTCAGCCTGGAGTAGAGAAGGTTCAGGGGGGACCTCATAGTGACTTATCAATACCTGAAGGGGGCCTCCTGAAAGGCAGGGGTAGGACTTATTAATAGGACATGCGATGGATGTGAGTAACGGATGCAAACTGGAAGAGGGGAGATTAAGGCTAGATGTAAGAAAGAAATTCTTTACAGTGGGGGTGGTGAAACAATGGAACAGGTTGCCCACGGAGGTTGTTGATGCCCCCTCCCTGTAAGTGTTTAAGGCCAGGCTGGACAAGGTACCAAGCCACTTGATCTACTGGGAGGTGTCCCTGCCTATGGTAGAGGGGTTGTATTAGATGATCTTTAAGGTCCCTTCCAGCTGAAACTGTTCTATGATTCTGTAATATATATGAAATGAAAAAGAATTTTGAACTATAATTTCTCAGATCCAGTACTTTGATTGCACTGAATTCTGCCCTGGAAAACCTGGGAGATTTGGGAAATTCCAAAATATTTAGAACTACAGGAAGACAGTAAAAAAAGAATTACTAGACAAACATTGTCTCTGCACATAAAATTTTTGTGCTAAGTCAGTATCTTTACTTTGTTTCCCCTGAGTCTTCGTCAATACAGAGACCTCGAGGGAAGGGTGTGAGGGGAGAATTTTACTTAGTTTTTATTCTTAACTAAGAATGTGGGTTTAGTAGGACTAGTTTAATTACAGACAGCTTTCATTAAACAAAAATAAAAACCCTAAACAAAAATCCAAATTAAGTTCTTTTGCTAGTTCATCAAAAAAGAATGGGAATTGTTCATACTTATTAGCCATATCTGGGCATCTCAGGTGACTAAGGACATCTCAGTCAATGCCAATATGTTACAATTGAGTAAATGAATGTCACCATTAAATTTACTTGTCTCAAGCACAAACTGGGCATCATTCTTAGATGAAGTGTGGAATTTATTTTCATTCTTACTGTTTCAAAGTCCTGGGAACAGCAATGTTTAGTTCTAGACCATAAAATGGTTAGGATGTGTTGCCCTGTAACAGATCAGGCCCGTACTTTTTTCAAAAATAGACTTTTAAACACTTCAATATTATCACATACTTAGACCTACAGAGGAGCACTTCCATTACAAGTATTTCCTCCATTAATTCTACTGCATCACATTTGACCTTGAATCAAGTGATCTTTTGAGACATGTGGTGTGTCTAATGGTATCACATCTATTTCTTTATTTTAGATATTATTGTTCCTGCTAAATCATAAAACAATATATATCACTACTCCAGTATACATAATTTATTTTTATAGTGCATAATAATTCACAATTTTGTTGCCCTGAACACAGATGAGTGCAAAAGTGCTGCTCGGTAGGCCTAGCCCACCAGCTCCAGCTCACTATGCAGGCCAAGAGGATATGAGATATCTCTGAGCTACCTTTAAGACACCCAAATTCCAGACGAGGAAAGGTCATACAATGCTTTAATTGAAAGGCATTTTTGCCTAGCTATACATGGAGTCATAATTGCTCTGGAATGCTTATAACACCCTGATTGTTTTTCTTTTGCTGGAGCCTATGACATTATATCTTGCCTAAAACTTCTTAATGCTACTACACAGGAGAAATGCTGTCCTGAAGAACTGCGGCTAGAGGCATGATGTGCTACACTAGGGGCTCACACAAATGTCCGTTACTTCTATTAGAATTTTCATGTGATGATCAGCCACAGAATACAGTTTGTTGCTCTTCATTGTGGTGCAGAAATAAAAATTTTATTTTTTTATTAAAGGCACACTCAAAACAAGAAGAACTAAATTCTAAACCAAAATTATTTTCAGAAAGAACCACAAAGTTGTTGCCAATTACCCACTGTGTACATTTATTGAAAGCTACATTCCTTGCAGATGTTATGATCCATGAACCAAAGCCAAGTCATTTAAACTACTTAGAGTAGAACTTATGTTATACTTTCATGATAGAATATGTTATTGTAGTCATAAAATAATATTCTGAGCATTAAGAAGAGTAGATTTTTATTAGGAAATAATGAAGGACTTTTGTTAAGAGTAAAATATGGAAGGAAATGAGTTTAGGAGACAGCACAGCAAGATCTGAAAAATTCATGGCTAGCTTAGTTCTCTTGTTCAGTAACAAGTGAAGCAATTCAGCAATGTCCTCCTGTGAAAATAGTTTACAGATTCTTCTCCACAACAGTAAACAACAAGCATCAGAAATGTGTACAAATAAACTACCAGTCACAAGAAGTCTGTTACCCATGAGTGGTAGAGTAATATCAGATTCATAGCAGTGTTGCTATTGCTACTGCGTCTGCTAGAATAGACAAAGATAAAATTTTCTTTTTCCAAGTAATTTATTTCAGTTTCAGTACAAAGACTATTTTCCTGCCCTCAGGAGGCAGTGAAAACCATCAACAAGTGGAATGCTTCAGAACTGCAAATGATCCAAATCTTAAATATTGCTTTTCAAGTAAAATCTAAAATGTAAGTCATAACTATAAGGAAGATAGAGCTATTTAAATCTGATTGTACTATGTATACTAAAATATCAGCAATAACAGTTGTGTCCTAGATCTGTTTAAAAGTCTAGTGTTCCTGTCTTGTATACAATGGATGTACTTAAACAATATACTCGTTTCAGATTAATTATGCTTTCCATTCTCATCACCTCTACCAATATATTGCCATAAATCCTTAGAAAAAGTAATTTTATTTTTTGTTCTGTGAGAAGAAAAAAAAATCAAGTAACAAAAATGATTTTTACTCTTTCTTTTCTACAAAGCCTCAGGCCTTAATAACTTCATATGGAATTTTATTTCATAAATAACCATGTCTATCAGGGGGGTGGAGAGAGTGTGAGCCTCAGCTTAACTATCACTACCTATTTAGACTTTAAAATCCTGTATTGTCTTTTTACTTACCTATGATAATAACTGGAAAGAAGGTAAATTAGAGATAGCAGCCCTTGGACATTTGCACAACCACTTCTATCATGTGCTTCCATTATGCTTTCTGTTCCTCTCCACAAGTTGCAGGTTCCTTCAGGGCACATCCATGTGCTGAGGCAGGCATTCCTCCTCGGGCTGCAGTGCGGGTATCTTTTCCACCCTGGTTCTCAACAGGCTGCAGGGATCAATCTGGTGCATCAGGATCTCCACTAGGGACTGCTGTGGAATCTCTACTCCAGGGCCTGGAGTGCCTCCTCCCCTTCCTTCTTCTCTCATTTTCTTTTTCTCACTTGTCACTGCCTGTTTAAGAAATTTGTCCTGTCTTAAATATGTTTTCACAGAGTTGCCTCCAGCTTGGCTGATTGACTCAGTTTTACTAGATTCTTACTAGAAAATTACATGATATATAATTATAGCATATTTTTCATAGGGTGGTAGCAGTAGGAATATATTAAATAGCTGTAAAAGA
The DNA here is from genome assembly GCA_013400935.1 of Turnix velox. NCBI lineage: Eukaryota > Metazoa > Chordata > Aves > Charadriiformes > Turnicidae > Turnix > Turnix velox. The sequence goes on from VZTY01015464.1 coordinate 135,063, forward strand.
AATGGAAAATCTTTTCAGATAAATGACATTGTCCAGTGTATGATGCTATGCAATGACACTAGTAATGAATTTTGAAGGCAGTAATAGCAGATGAAAATCTAGAGAGATAAAACAACATCCTTTCATGATACTGAGTAGTCACTGAAATTAGCACCCTGTACACATGCTTCATCTTATGTCTCAGTGATGAACCTGGAATAAGCATCTTCTAATTGGTTTCTTTTATACCTATAGAGAGATCTTCAATTATGTTCATACTTTTTATCCCAACAGCAGCTGACTTGACATTTGCACACACAGCAGCAGCATACTTTTCCTCCTGCTACTAGACTTAACAGTTTCATAATCCATGAATCAGTGACCTTTGCAACTAAATTCAGACCTTCAGCTTTTCTCATAGATATAATAAAAAGCCTTTACAGGAACAGAATACTTTTCTACCTACTTTCCAAGCCTGCAGAACAATGGTGTTAGCATCACAACCATTTGAGTACAGACCATATGCTCTAAGAGGGAAAATTTAAAATAAGAGCTGTGTGACACAGCAACACATCTGAGAAATAAGGAGAACAGGATCTTCCCAACTGTTCTGCTGCAGTATGAACCTGCCTGTAGGAAGACGGAATTAATGTAATTAATTGTGAAAAGCAATAGTCTCTGTAGCTGAACTGGACTGAGTTTCCATAAGATGAAGGAACAACGAGCTTAAAGTGGAGACAGGGAGGCACATTGAGATATTCCAAGAGAACCAAGAATTTTAAAGATAATTAAGGATTCTGGTGGACTGAGCAGAAAGTTTAATCTGACATGCTCATTAAATCTGGAGGACTGAATTGTGAAGGACTACTAAGCTATATCGACTTCTGTATAAAGTAAAAGATTTGTTGACATTTCTTTGTATGGTTAAAGCATGAACACTCTTTCTATTTTATCTTTTTTGTAAGATATGAAACAGTCTTAGTAATAAAATGAAACCATTATAGTGTCTCAGAATTGGAAAGTAGGTTCAGAGGATTTTTTTTTCTCATAACAAGTAAATTAAAATTTCAACAATTATGGATTGTTTTCTGTAGATAATACCCAGCATGCTGCTTTCATTACATTCTCTTGCTCCTTACAGGCTTCATTACATTTTTGTAATATACTGGTTTTGTAGACATTACAGATTTTTCATCTCTTTTCCAAGGAATACCTTCTAAAAGACTATGTAAATAATACTTTCCTGCACTTTCTCATAGCTTTTTCTTTAAATTGCAGCATTCTCAATGGCATCAGAAAAGCAAGTTAAAAATAAATCTTATCTCAAACAAACTGCTAAAGCTAATGAATAGCCAATCTTGGCATTTGTAGGTTCCTAAATCCTTTTAATTTCAAGGTTGCCTTCACAAAATCTTGGTTTAATTATAAAACATTGGGTTTATATAACAGACCTAGTTCAACCACTTCTGCAAATTCGCATTCATTTTATATAATTGAATTTAAAGAAACCTTCTTTAGTTCAGACTTTAAAAGTATAGATTTAACATCAAATCTGACCATCAAATCTCTTTGAGCTATATTTCAGTGTATGAGTTTTTCAGCTGCTTCAAATAAGGACAATTTTTTTCAATTCACATTGCACACCATCTAAAGAACTCCTGCCTGCTTCCTTGACTTACTTTAAAGGGAAGATCAGGAGAATGCATTCTGAATATTACCTTCTATTGTCTACTTCTACCTACCATGGTTTTTATATCTAACAAAAGCAATTACAGCATCAAAGAAAATATATTTTTTTTAAACAAAAAAAAGAATAAACAGAAATTTAAATGTAAAAATATATATTGAGTCAATATTGCTCTAGAGAATCACATATACTGAGGAGAAATAAGAAAAAAGACACCTTATCAAAGGAACTTCAAAATCACAATTTTGTATATGATTGTTTTTTGAAAACTCTGAAACTTCTAATTTAGTTCACTAAAGTGAATGTGTAGGGAATAGGATACCACTTCACCAGCATCGAATTAAGTGTTAGGTCAGTCTGAAAATGTGAGTGTAATAGAGGAAAATCATCCCATAGCACTATCTTATTATCTTTCTTAGGTTCAGAATGCCTAAATGGCTAAGATGGATTATAATCAAATGACATCCAGCCTTCTACCATACTCCTAAAACTATTGCAGTGGAGTGATTTTATCATATGAAGAGCTAGCTGTGCATTGGCTGAATATACCATCATGGATACTTTATTGTGGATTGTTATTGTTTGGAATTGTTTAGCCTTTAGTCTCTCACATAGATATGGAAAATTAAAGAGAAAAACATGAGTTTTACAGCTATTATTGTATTTTTTGTTACTATGTCTTGGGATGATAAGGATTTAGGGTGGTAAGCAAAAACAGCGGTGAGTTCTAGTATTAATTTTATTACTTATTCATTTTGGATTAATTGCTTCACCTATTAGTTTACACATCAGTGAAATGAAAATAATAGTGTCATCCTTCCTGTCTAAAGGGTGTTTAATGAATTTCTGTGATGTCATGGATGCAAAAATTAAAAGTTTGATTAGTTATAGTGTTAAAAGTATTGGAGGTTGTGGGACGCCACAAGGTAACTGTAGTGATTTGTCTTCTCTCCCACATTTCATTACGGCTACATGAGTTTATGCAGGCAGGAACAACCATAAAACCACACATGAAAGGCAAAGGACAAGTTTAATCTCATACCTCACAGACCAGGGAATCTCTGAATCAGGGAAAATTCCAGGTAAAGGCAGACAAGCAGGAGATGCAGGCACCATGAAACGAGAAAGAATCCTTGTTAGTAAGAGTCCTATTAGCGAGAGAGTCCTTGCTAGCAAGACAGTGAGAGAGTGAGTGCACAGGCTCCCCGTTTGTTCCAGTATTTCAAGGTTTCAAGCAAGCTGAGTTTTCTCACTGTGTTTTGATCTTTTTCAGGGCAGGATTCTCAAGCGGCAGGATGTCCCTTAGCCAACCGAAGATTTATCTAAGTGCAGGTGCTCTACTTGCAAACACATAAAACTGAACAACAATTAGTGTGATATGTATGTTTTCCAGCACCTCTGTTTCAAGTCACTTGACCATATTTATAGTTCTTCTCACCAATCTTTTGTTGCTTCCCACATGGTTATAGACTTTTTCTTAGCAGTTCCAGAAACATTTTCTACCATAGTCGGATGACATCTCAGAAGAGCAGGCTGTGTGATTTATAGAATTGCTGAATCATTTAGATTGGAAAAGACCTTTAAGACCATCGAATACACTGTAATAATTGATTTGCTGTTTGAAGAGAGCACATGGTTTTCAGGTAAGCTTCACAAGTACTTGTGTTATCACAATCATCCATGTCCACTGCATTAAATAGAAATATAAGAAGATATTTCTGTAAATTAATAAAATTATATTTAAGATAGGATATTTGCACAATTAGTCCTCTTCCCTGATTTCTTCAAATGAAGTAATGCTAAAAGTTAATGATTAGAACTGTTCTTATTTTCTTATTCATATCTTTTACTCTCCTATGAATGACAGTTAATGCACCTGATTTTTAGGATGAAGGCCATGATTCAGTATTGCTTAAGAGGAAAGTAGAAATTTGAATATTCAAGCCTTCTATTCAGTACTCAATTTGTATTTCAAAAGCAGTGCACAACTTTATCCCACTAGATCAAGCTGTCAGGCAACATAAGCCAACATATCTCAGTTTATACTAAATGGGCTGCACTAACATGCCCTACATGGTGCTGACAATAAGAGAGTTTTGATATACAGCTATATCTAATGATAATTACATTTAATTGGACAGTCCCGCTAGAGGATCATCAGAGGAATAGCCTTTTGGACTTTTCATAAGATTTTTCAACTGCCTACATTCTCACTCACTCATTTAGCAACCTGCCTTGCACCCTTGGTGTGCTTTGTTGGAATCCACACTTTATATGTCTGACAATGGAGGGTTTTTAGAAGAGCTATGGTGGTTAAGTGGGGAGATCTCTGTGGGAAAGGACCTTAATAAGGCAGCAGAAATCACATCTGTATATGTTTATGCAAAGAACTTTAATACCACTTACTGTAAAATTCTTCAAATTTATCTACCTTTCTCTGCAGCCTATAAGTGAAGCTGCATGTACTTTTCAAGACACTCTCCAGATACACTTATAGTTTTATAAACAATGTGGTTTTTTTGAGCCACCTAGCATTTTTAAACTGGAATAAAAGGAAATTTTTAACTGGTGAGGGCAAAGTGTTTGAGTTTTTACTTGTGAAAGAAATCTCACATCCTTTGTAACTTGAGGGTTTTTTCATACTTTTTTCCTATTTTCCATTTCACTTATACAATTTATTTCCTTGAATTGTGAGAGATCAGGTACTCTGAAAGACATTTAATACTATACTTTTTACCTGTATTTTTTTAGTGTATACCTTGATCCTCACTTCCCTATCATCATTGCTATATATTTTGTGTATTATTAATAGTGTTTTATATATACATATAAATTATTGTTATTAAATTCAAAGTTCAATTCTCTATTGTTAGATGAATTATTTACATTGTTTCCCTGTTCTGACTTCACATAACCACTATTTTGAGCTACATATTTCTGCAGTAAGGGGTCACAGCTTTCTGCAAGCAATTTTAGCATGAAGGATATAAATACATGTGTGATAGGTTCTAACATGAAACATCAGAAAGTTACAATATGCTCAGATAAGCTGAAATAAATAAACTTTACACAGCAGTTCTGAATCTCAGAAAACTATTAACCAAATATTTTCCATCTTTAAGAGTGACTGAGTTTGCATGACTGTATGTAGATATGCAAATGTGAAGCCCAAGGAAAGAGCAGATGTGTGAGGCAATGGTGCAGAAGATTGCTCTGGGGAGTGATATAAGCAGGATTTCATCCTAGAAGAGATGTCAACTGCCTCTGCTAGTGTGAGGGCAGAAAACTTGTGACACCAGCCTAGTTTTCTGGAGATATTTGAGCTTGAGCATTCTTGAAAGACAGGAGACCTGAATGAATTTTTTCTTGTGTGTATTTTTTCATAAGTTGGATCTGATCTGGTATTGGTTACTGTGATTTATAGTTCTGTAAACTATTATTTGAAAGTTAGGGTGGAATAATGCCAATAATTAACATACTTAAATTATATCAGCTGCCAAAATTGTTTATAGTTTTGTGGATCATTGCAATAAGAATGGGATAATGAATTTTTTTCTTCTTTTGTACTGTGCAGAAAAATAGTTTCGTACCATCCAGTTAATAAAATGTTTGTTTGTATTTAGCATCATTATTGAAGGTAGTCCTCACCTCTAAAAACACCTCTTAGAAGCTCTATCAGGCAGGAAAGCCAGGCAGATGGCAGTGTACAAAAACTGCCATACAGGTTATAAAACAAATAAAACCCAAGAAATTCTCTATGGATGCTTCCTAAGCATAAAGACCACACTAATTAAAAATTGAAATAGAGTGAAATGTGAAAATTCTAGGATAAATAAAAATCTGTGCTAAACAAAACACTAAAACTGCAAGCATGCCACAAGACATTATTGTAATTAATGTCATTTCTAGCATGAGAAAGATGCAATTTTTATTGTGATTTGTTTTAGAGGGCAGAACAGTTTGGAAAAATATTTTTCTGCCTATAATAACTGTCTATCATTCTAACAGAGATTGTAAACCTTGGCATTATTGGAAACAATGTTATTTTAAAGGTTAATTATATTCATAAATACTTCAGAGGAATTAATTCATTATGCTGTAAATTCTGAAGACTCTTAAAGGAAAATGTCCTTGTTGCACTCTGTTGTCTCTTGTACAGGTACACCGCCTTACCTGCATTCTAATGCTTCCATATGTTCAGGCTATATGGCCTGAGCTCCATTGCTGTGTTCGATTCCATGACAAGTTATGAGAATTTTTGCTCATGATTGATGAAATTAATCATCCTAACAATGATTTCAAGTTAATTTGAAGCTATTTTTCAAAAGAAATTTCTTCCTTTCTAGTGAGAAAATAACCCAGGGTGAACCTGCTCAGTTCTTCAGAAAGGGAAATAATAGATCTGTATGTGACTCAGAAAACCATTTCCCGTGTCACAAAGACATCCCATGAGTCTTTTGGCTTGTTTGAAGGAATTACCCAGACTAGAACTGCAAGCTAAAAAGCTTTTATAACATATTTTCTAGAAAAAAATCTATCCTGCTCCTGGACACAGTGACATTTAGCAAAGAATGACAGCATCAACAAACAGAGTGTTTATATAAGTTCTGTACAGGAGGGTTTTTTTGCAGAATATGTAGTTGTGCTCAGTGCCAGCATGTTGAATCCTTCATGTAAAACATGCAGCACATTCCCTACCCTGAAACTTCAAAATCTTCTGTGGATAAATAAGCATGCCTTTCTTTGCTTTGACCTGTTTAAAAGTTTTAGATCTAGTTCTTGCTACAGTTATCTGCAACTTCATAGTCTTATTTTGAGCTTCCATACAAGAGACTGCAACTGCTCCTTATTGTTGCTTTCTTGTCCTGGAAAAAAATCAAAGCAAAATGATACCATCCTCTCACCTTTGTACTTCTGAATGACATCTATTGTGTCAGTTGTGATCTGTATGACTTATTCTTTGTGACTGTACTGGAACTGTGTGCTGTGATTGCCCCTGAGACCTTATGAAGTGCCTGAGCTTGCAGTTTACTGGCATATGCTGAGCTCAGTGAAACAAAGGTCTCCCACTGTCCTGATGCCACCAGTGTCTGACAAGGCAATAATGTACCTCTGGTAATTGAAACAAAAACAAAAACAAAAGAATTGTAGAAGAATCAACTGAGTAGTTCTTCTCTGAGGGTTCATTTGTAGGAGAGTCGAAGCAATGAAAGGCTTTGAAGCCATTTTCCCAGGCAGCCTGCAAAAATTAGCAATGGAAAACCTGCCATAAACAGGGATTGTGATAAGAAGTCAGATACAATTTTTTTCTCACACGTGAGGCATTTAGAAAGCCTATAGACTTAACCTCAAAAAAAGCAAGCTAACCAAGGAAAAATATCCCTCACACTCTGTCAAACCAGAAGCTGAATTACAAAAGAGGAAAGGCTGTCAAGGTCAAGGGAAGAATTGATTCATGGATTGCCATTGAAATCAATGGCAAAGCTCCCATCAGCTTGTGAAGTGCAAAACCAGGTCTACAGATGTTAAAGTTTTCCTCTAGTCCTTTGATGTAAAGAAAACCTACTGGAAAGCAGGTGGTGTCAATTTTTCTGAAATCCAATCAACTGATGTAGAAATGCAGTTTCTATTGCCCTGAGCTAGCAAGAGATATTAATTTCCAGTATGGTTATTGTAATTATTTTATATGTGCACAATGTAAGATATATTAGAGTGAAGACTTGAAACAACTCAAAGCTTTGCACATTCACAAATATTGCCACGTAGTGTTCTAATGATAGCTTGTGTAGAGCATTGCCATGCCAGTGTTTGAACCAGCCATATCTTTTTAGTCATTTTTAAGCTTGGTAATGCTAGAAATTTTTTTCACTGGCCATAATTTAGTAAGCAAGACACCCACTTAGCCCTTAGGCACTAGAGTCCTAGAGAAAAATGTATGAATTGTTAATGTATCTTGTACTCTTTGAAGGGAGCTGAAACACTTATTTCTGGGATCAGTCCCCATACTAATGCAGAAAGTGCCCAGAGGACTGAGAAGCACAGCCTTTACCCTCTTTGCACTCAGTGGCAAATCTGAGACAGAGCTTGCCTCAGGCCTTTTGCAAAAAACCTTTGTTTATACTGCTGTTAACTAGGCACAATCTCAGGGAAAATCTGTGGTGTGTGGTGTCAGAAAGCAAGTGCTTTCTGGAAAACTTTCTGAAATTGTTCAGAAGTTATTCCCATTCACTGCTAATAACCTCTACTGACTAGCTGTCAGAAATATTTGGGGCCATGTTAAAAGTTAAAGTAGTAATGAACAATATACTGGTGCTGCAGTGGCATGTAAATATAAATATTTTCACAGTTGTCGTGGAAATAAATCGTTGTATTTATGAAAAGGAGTTTAGTATTTAAAAATTAACCTGGCACTGTAGGAAACAAACCAAAACAAAACTTTGACTCAATGAAATGAAAATACCTAGGAAATTTACTTTTAAGTCAAATAGAGTGGATATTTTCTCAATTAGTCTGTGAAAGCAAGTATGAAGTAGTAAATACATTCTTCATAACTGGTGCACAAGAAGTTCAGGTTTCCAACTTATTAAAATGAGATTATTAAAATCAGAATTTGTTGCCTTGTGGAAAAATAGCCAATTAATAATTTTTTCAAAGGTAGAATTATTTCAAGTATTTTTACAAGACAGCATACCTTTTTTTTTTGGCATGCATTTGACTATGGCAAACTTGAGAAAGCAGATTATAACTATTTTATCTTCTTACAAGGATTTTGTGCAGCAAGTTGTGCTACTTGCTAATGCTGAAAGGCAATCTAAACAAAACCTGTCAAAATAAAAAGATTGTAAAATATGCTGCTGCATATACTGCATAATAGAGTCAGACAACTTTAACTAGCAAGTACTGGACACATACTCTAGTTGCATATTCTAATGCATAGGTGGACCTTATTATTAGCAATAAGCAGAGAACCTGGATACAGGATCAAATGTACATGAATTCCAGGCAAGGAAAGTACTTGAGTGCTCACTGCAGTCCCTTAACATTAGAAGAAACTGTGTCCAGTAATCCCATCTGTAAACTTGTATATCTCCATTTTCAAGTGAATTGTATTTATTGTCCTGTTTTTCTCCTAGATGACTGAACTATGCTTTGGACTAATCTTCAAAATGTCATAACTAAAGCCCTTAAGATTCTGTGAATCTTCTTTTTCTGCTAGAAACTGCTTCCTTGAAGCCTCTTTAAAACTGGCTTTTCTCCCTTAAGATGCAGCATTTTAAAATAGCATCTTGTCATTGAACAAGGTCTTCAGAATATCATTTACAAATTTAGATTAGAAGTAATGCTTTTCCTAGTAATCTTTCTTTTTTGCAGCACAGTGATAATATGGGCAGTGAAGAAGTGAACAGACTGCCGTTCTTTCTGGCACATGTTGAACAAATGCTATTGCTTATGTTCTAATCATTTACTTCATCAAAGCTACTAATTATGAAAAAATGATTGTGAAGACATCACTAATACTATCATATGGCAAAGTGTGGGTGTGATTTATCAAGTAGAATTTGCATCACAGCAGATGATACCTGGAAAGCAGCAAATAAATTTGTTCTTCATATCTCAGACTCGTGCTACATTGCAGTAATTTAATGAAAGGTTAGCCAGAAATACATTTCTCTGAGAAGTTGAGACAGTGAACAAGAAACTTAATAATGTCACTACCACAGATACCTGGCAATCATGGATAGGCATTGGCTAGATTTAGAAGAAGGGAAGAGGAATTATCACAGTTTGAAGACAGACAGTGAATACTTTGCTATTCAAATACTATCCTATTCATTTAGTGAAATAAAGCAAAGGTAGAGAGGCATTTGAAACATTGAAAGTACAGCAAACCATCTAAAATGGTGCTGACAGCCAGTGAGCCCTCTAATTTACATATTACTTAGTATGTGAGGATACATAGGCTACAGTTGCCTGAAGAATCATTAGCCTTTGGCACAAAGATACTGAAAATAGTGAAGCAAAACTTTTGCAATGAACAAACATTGATTATAGGAGATATACTTGCTGAAGTAGAGGCATGGAAAAGATATAATCTAATCAAAAGTACTTTCTGTATTATGCATAAATAAGATAAAAACTTATCTCTTCCCTTTTCTCCACCCTCCAAAATCTGTGGAAAATTCCTTATCAGTTTGCTAATGAACATATAGAAGAGAAATAGAAATTATGCAGGGGATAATCCAGTTTTACCTCTTTCTATTTCAGTGTCCTGTCCAGAGATTCATAAATGAGACTTCCAGCAATACTTCCTACACCATACAGCATTCAAAGGAATTCCAAATAAATCAGTTTAATACTGGATAGTGTCTTTGGCAATAATGAATCCTTGGAAAACAATATGTTGGAAAACAATAGATAAAGCTCACAAAGGAACAAGAAGACCAGATAAAAAGTTACATCTGAAGAATGAATAAGAATTATTGCGTAACTAATAGTCACTAAGTTCTGAAATTGCTGTCATGCAGAGCAGTAAGGGAGCATCTTGACAGCTGCAATGCAAATTTTGAATATAAAACAAGCTCAGATTTAAGAATAGCAGTTGTACTGTTGTAAATTCAAAGTTGTACAAAAAAGTAATTAACATTACTGTAACAAAAGGGCTAATGAAAAGTATGCAGAAGATATAAAATGTTAAAAAATATAGTTCATGAAATAAAACGTAAAATGTACATGAATTACAATATAAAATATGTGAGATGAGTTTCAACATGGAGGATGTCTGAAAGGAAGTCAGAGTTCAAAATCTGGATTTTCTCATTTCATGGTGCTATCATTTCATGAAGTGACAAAGTAAAATATCATTCAAGGCATATTTTACTGTAATTCAACCATGTCATTGCTAATAATCAATATTTTAACTAAATATAATAATATCACACATGCTTTCCACTGGAACCTTATTGTATACTACAAATGAGCAGTGACAACTAACATTTTATAAAGTCATCTGACAAATTTAAAGTATTTAATTATAAATAGTCTGGTTTTATTCCAGCTTAGTGAGGAACAAATAAATGCCTCAAAATCAGAAATACTCAAAATTGTAGAGGACCAACCAATTTTTAGCCTTGAAACCAGATCTTTCCAGTTTTGGTAAGAAAATGGAACAGACATCCAAACATTGTGAAATAAACCAGAATTTTAAATTATATGAAAGAAATAAAATGAATATAGGAATAAAACTAAATATAAGATAATTTTTAAAATTTGGTTTGCTCAAAAAGCATCATTTTCCCATGAATGATCAGATACCTTTCACAGGGAAATAACTAATTAGTATTTGAGTTCTTTTCCATGTTTTTCTATGGTAGTGATGGATGTGTGTGTTGGGGAGGTGGTAGTAGTGTAACTACTGAACTCTTCCAAAAGTTACTGTGCTGTTCAGAAACTTGAGTAAAAATTATTATTTTTTTAGTATTGTTTTACACTGAAAGCTTGCATTCTTTTTGCATCAAGGGCTTCAACTAGGATCAAAATAAAACTATGAGCAAGTCAGCAAGTCACCAAATCAATTAGTCTCAGTAGGAAATTAGTAGAATAATTTGTAAAATGAATTAAATCATCCTTGTTCAGGTTAATAGGCATCCTCTTGTCCCATATTCCTATATTAATTTAGCATATCAATATGTTGCACTGTATAACAATGAAAACTAAAGTCTTTTTTTGCCTAGCAATTCAAGACCTTCTGAAGCAATTGAGAATGGGATTTATCTGATTAAAGGCAAAAGTCTGTATCTCAGCTGGTTACTCTTAGTTTTTGTCTACAGTTAATGAAAGAGAACAGACAATTGCAATATGTGATTCAACTCAACCAAGATATCTGCTTAAGATTAGATAAATCACATTCTAAAACTACCTGCTTATCTATATTGATTATAAATAAATCCTAGTGTCAATACATCAAAGGCAGACATCCACAGACTGTCTATGTCTGAAGTTAGATGAGATGTTGAAGGCTTTTCACTAATTACTATGCCTTTGGAATAAGCTATTGGTGCTTCCGAGCAGAAATTCCTTTGGATCCTTTATAATCTCTTTTTCTGCTGTTGTAGCCATAGTTTGACTTTAAAAAAAAAAAAACAACACATAAATATCTAACTTTTTGGTCACCTATTACAGACTTAGTTGTTATATTATAGTAGCCTGAAATTAGTTTCCTTTATCTTTTCATTCCCCTCCTTTCCTCTACAAGATATATAGCTTTATTCTTTCAACTTTAACTTTTTTTAATTCATCAGCACTTTGAATGAAATAACAGAAATATTTGAAAATCTATTTTTCTGTTATTACTCAGCACATTTCTCATATATGAAGTGGCAGGGATCATTCAGATTGCTTTCTGTAATAGATTAAAAATAATCAATCAAATATTGCATTTTGCTTTCATTCTAAAATGAATATATAATTTATTAGAAAGTTGAAAAATTCATTCATATCTAATGCACCATACATGTATAAATGCCATTCCTTTGATGGGAAGTAACATATCATCCTTTTTTGAAAGGAAACTAACTTTGTTTCAAATTAGATCTCACTTAAATGTCATTTGTGTTATGTTCTACAAATTCCTTAATTATATACTGTAAAATGATATTGTAAGTTTGGGAAGGAAGCTGGACCAGATGACCTCTATATCTCTTCTACCCTCAACTATTCTCTAATTATGTGATAAATGAACCTTCCTCACAAAATAGTGAATCAAAGATAAGATGGCAAAATTAGCTTTTATTCTATTCTTTGTAGTCTATATTTTTTGGTTGAATTGGAAATTATTAAGTGTATTCTGCATTTTCCTTCATTTACTGTGCTTTTGTGGTTTGGGAACTTTTTTGGGTTTTTTTGGTTTTGTCACTAGAAGTATATTTTTGAGCTGTCATGGGGTAAAATGTGAGTACATGAGTTTGAAAAGAAATAGAAAGAAGCAATAGTTAAGGCCCAAATAATATACCATTTGGAAATAGTAATGAGCTGAAGGTCAAGTTCCGAACAAAGGTCAAGTCTAGACAGATTAAGGTGATTGGGGAATGAAAGAGTGAGTCATCAAGTCCACAATGGTCAGGATGGCAGGTGCTCTGTGTTCTATGCATAACACAGGAAAAGTTTTCTCTGCTTGATTTCTATTCATATTCTGCAGTAGTTCAATGAAAAGAACATTTATTAATATCAGTGGGAGTCCTGTACACGGGACAGCTGCAGAATATACTATGAAGAACTGCAGTGCAGATTGGAGAACTTTACCCTTTGTTAAGGATTTCATTGCAACATTTCTCATCCTTTAAAACATACTTCCATGTGATCTTGTTCTACTTGGCGTCCTGACTTTTTCTGTCTTACATTTACTAATGCATTCCATCTAACCCTTTCTCTCTGCAATTTCATTTTTCTTAATTTCACTCTTTTGATGCTCAACCTTTTTCTATCCCACATCACACCTGAAACTGCAGACCAATAAGCAAGTTGTCTTTTGGAGTAACTGTCATCTAAATCTCTTCTATTTCATTGAGTCTGAGCTGGATAATAGCAACTCAAAGTAAAAATGAAAAGATTAAATCACAAAATAGTTGCCTGGATTTATAGAACAAATCAATGGCATATAAAATTAGAGCTCAGGAACTCTCAATTTGAATAAGCAATCCCTTGACCAGACTGGAGGTGCTATTTTATACTGTTAAAATGATTTTATGCAATTTGCAAGAGTAGATGGTGTTTTACAAATATGTAAAAACAATAGCCCCTCTTGTTAGAATGACTTCATTTCAAAGGTCAAATACAAGGACAGAAGGCAGTTTCTCAACAGAAAAACAAGTTTTTTGAATAATAATGCAAAAACACACTACTAGCATTGTAATGGTAGCTATATCAGAGCAATAGGTGAGGCATGGAAGAGGCTGCTACAGAGTCTAAAAGGAGAATATTTAGTAGATTACAGCAAAAAAAAAGAAAAAGCACATGCTTTTCCTAGGATCTATGGCAACACTGGCAATTCAATCTATATGTGGTGATGTTCTATATGAAGCATCTAGATGGGCATATCTGCCACGTGCAAACCCTTGAAAGCAAAAATCTCCACTTTCAGAGCTGCAACACATACAGACATGACAGTACGTAAGCAAACAATAGCACAACACATTACAGCAGATCTTACTTGCATGGTATTGATTAAGTTTTCTGTGCACATTCTATAGCATCCATTCAAATACTTCAGATCTAATTGTAGAGATAGACTGCAAAGTGAAATAATCTCTTCTTACATATATAAAAACCACTTTCATAATGATTTTCCTCCTAGCAAAGATTTTGGCAACTGATTTCAATGAATACACATCCATTCTTATCCCCTTTTCTTCCATAAGTATTAACCATAATGTTGTTATATCTTTTTTCTTTTATTATACCTTTGTTATACCTTTTTATTCTTTTACTTAATTATTAAGCCTGTATTTGAAATCCTCATTGAGCTGCATGGACATTGCTGGTTATTAGATTTTTTAGGTAGAGAAAAAAAATCTGAGTGCAGAGGATGAAGTCACCCAATACACCAAGTACAAGACAAAATAAAAAATCCCCAATAGATTGCTTTGGATTCCAAGAATTCAAACAAAATTAATTACACTTTAGCTGCTCAAGCTGCTCATGGAAAGGCACAAAATTTTCAAATACTTAGAGAAATGCTTCCTGACACAGAGTACCTGTTAACTTATGTATCTCACATAACTATGGTAAAAACTTCTTATTTTTAAGGTTTTGTTAAGGTAAGCCAGAAAATAGTTTTTAAAAGCAATTGACAGATGAATTATTTTCAATCAGGAAACAATATTTATTCACTTTATGCATTTGCTACTGATGTTTTCTCTATTTGACTTGGTCTCTGAAACATTTTGTTTATTTCTTTAAATGTTGTCCTTCACATAGCTTACACATAGTCATAAAACAAACTTAGTTCTTCCTCAGCTCAGCCACAACTAAATATATTTTAATTTCAGTGTAAGAAAAACAGTGGTTGATTCAGAATATGTCAAAAAGCAAAGCAATTTTTTCCTCTTGGTTCAATTCTAAAATGTATTCATTCATTATGCATACTATAAATATAAAAGTGGAACCCAACAGTAATAAGGACAGAATTAAATTGCAGGGTGCCATGTGTGGTTCCTTTTATAGCTGCATTCATATTGATTACATGTAATTTTTACAGCAGACCTCTTTTAAATGTAGGGGTGAGGATGGCAATTAGAGATCTGCTGTTTTTTCTTTCTGTTGCACTAAGATATCTGGGGTGGTATAGTTTTTTATATAATTCTTCCCATTCTTTTGCTCTTCTTCAGATTAAATATTAAATATTCGTGATTTGTTGTATTTTTTTTCCTCCTCAAGAACCATAGCAGTTAAAAAATGCTAGTGAATTTTTTTTTTCTTTTTTTATTAGTAGTTTGCAGTAGTTAAAAGTATGGACATATGAGTGGTGGTTTAAAAAAAAAACAAAAAGCAAAAAACAAAACAGAATGGTTTGGAATGGTTGCTAAAAGACTTTGTGGATTCCCTTACATGATGCAGAACCCATAGTGCAAATTCACAGCTCTTGGATAAATAAATTGGAAAACTTCGCACTATTCTTTAATGAGGATAAAGCCAGTGCAGAATCACCTCTACCTGCTGTTAAGTAAATAAATAGAAACCCTTCAAAGTGGAAAGTAAAAAGGCCTACATCAATAACAAGATACAGAAGAATGAGTAAAACAGGACAATATTACATGAATAAACAGTGAATTCAAGAGAGACAAAATCAATTATAGCTTAAGTGAAATAACAAAACCCCTTGCATATAGAAATAAACCACATAATTAAGGTCTTGTTCTAAGGCCATGTTTGAAAGGTCAGAGGCAGAAGATAAATACTTATCTTCTCCTTTTCCAACTTTACCCTCACCCTCTT
Organism: Turnix velox; assembly: GCA_013400935.1. NCBI lineage: Eukaryota > Metazoa > Chordata > Aves > Charadriiformes > Turnicidae > Turnix > Turnix velox. Next base: position 150,718 of record VZTY01015464.1, read on the forward strand.
GTTTTATTGGTTCCCTTGTGGCTCTTCACAGTTCTTGCAGTGAACTGTGATATAAAATGAAATAAATGCTTTTCTCTTTGTGCCTCCTACTATTGCTTCTTCTCTCAATGGAATGACCATAGGAATTAAATTTTTCAGGTAATCTTGAGAGGACTGCACGATTTTTGCTGATGTAGAATCTAAGGAACATGCACTAAAAATGATGTAACTGCTGTTGATAAGACAGAAAAATTAAAGTAAGGGCTTATAATTTTCCTCTAACTAGTCTTGGCATGTGAATCAAAGGATGTGTAAGCTTACATAAAAATCCTCAAACCAGGACACTACTGCTCCTGAGAAAAATCTGCTTCAAGACTCCATGTTGCAGGAACTCCTTCCATTTAATTAAATTCTTTTTCTCCTGGAATTATAGTTAGCACTCCTTGTCCTGCAGAGTGTACATTAAGCCCATGTCAAATTTCGATGATGAACAGACCTCTAGCTCCTCCACAACTTATTCAGTTTTCAATTTCCACCAGGTCAAGCAATATGCAGTATCCAGGTTTCCAGCTCCCATTCTGTCAAGTTATTGATACAAGGCAAGAGCATTCTAAATCTCTCATATTAATATGTCAACTTATACTCAGTAATAACTGTACAAAACAGTAAATTTTTCTCTTTTTTTTCCAAGGGAGATATTTTAGTAAGTTAATTTTCTGCAGTAAGCTATTATGAAATGCAAATACAAACATCTGATATTAAGAATGTCCTGTTTTGCTCATAGGCCAAGAAACTTAACAGGAAGAAATATTTGACATGGCTTGCTACATTTGTTAAAACATTCACCAATCAAACAATTACTTCCCTAGACCTGCTAGCCACATTCTTTCTGATACAAGCAGAATGCTGTTGGCCTTCTTGGCCACCTGGAAATGCTGCTTACACATATTTCAGCTGGCTGATGCCAGCTGTCAGCCAACATCCACAGGTCCTTTTCCACTGGGCAGCTTTGCAGCAACACTTCCCCAAGCTTATAGCATTGCTTGGGGCTGTTATAACTCAAGTGAGGGTACTAGTCCTTGTTGAACCTCATACCATTGGAAGATTGATACAGTCTGTCCAGATCCCTCTGTAAAGCCTCACGCAGATTAACACCTGTTCTAACCATCCAGTCAGATGTGGTGTTCCCTAGGGTTCAGTACTGGTACCTGTTCTCTTTAATACCTTTCTATTAAAGGTGCTAAATCCGAATGAGGGAATCAAGTGCAATCTCAGTAAGTCTGCAGACAACACCAGTTTAGGGCTCCTTACCATGAGTGACTGGATTATCACATCTTTGGCTGTGTGGTCTACTGGACCTTGACTTAACTGTCTGAACTAACTTATGCTGACATTGCCACAGTATGACCAGCCATGAAAAGTGAGGTTCTGTATCATGATACCTGCTTGCAGCAATATGCCGTATGTAATAAAAAATAGTATAACTGATGGAAGAAATCAGAAAGTGCTGCAAGCAGAGAACTCCTCCATTCTGTGTATAACATAGTTTGAATAAAGCTGGTCATGTCCCAGGATTCTTTGTGGTTCACCATTGTTGATAGTTCATGTGGTAGTGAATGAATCCCTTCTGATTTTCTTAAGAAAGCCAGATACTCTCCTTTAAATTCTTCATGAAGTGTTGCATATTTTTCCTGTAAGTATAATTATTTTATATAATATTTTAACAAAATTGCCTTTTTTCACAAAACTTAGACAATACAGTGTAATACAACACCCACATAATGGCAAGTTAATGTCAGGAGCATCTGACATCTCTATGCTCAGAGTATCTACAGAAGATTTAGTCTAGCATATTATTTCTTTATTTAATTATTTGCCATGCTATTTAGTCTAGTGTCCTTATCCCTAAATTAATGCTGAGAAAAAGAAGCAGAAATAGTTCATGTATTGGAAAGGCTTAGTGTTTCAGTCAGAAATTAGCAGCAAACTTTAGAACAGATTTTTGAAACATTCAAATGCTCTAAAGATTTCAAAGGTCTGTAATGAAAGCCTTGGAATGAAACCATGTACCATTCTCTCCCATAGACTTCAGTTTTCCATGAGGCTACAAAAAAACAAGGAAGAGAGAGAATATCTGAGTAATATTTTTCTGTACTTTGTAATTTATCAATAAATTATTTAAAATTTTCAAAGAAAAAGGTAATGTATTTTTTTCTGCAGGGATGCTTATTTATTTATTAAACAATGTATGCATTCTCATTTAAAACAACAAATGTTATAACATTATAACCACCCCAACTCATTCCTGTTTTCATCAAATCTCTTTTGTAACGGGAAATAGTCCCATAAGGATTTATTTTGTGATTTCTCTATTCTTTTGTTCCCAAAAATATTAATAATTTCTTAAAAAGAAAGAACATTTTGTTGATACCTTTCAGGTTCTCCCACTTTCATGGGACTCAGTCATTTAAGATAACAGGTGGGTACTGAAGTGATGAAAGATATGATTGTGATTTCTGCTATCCTAGTCACTAGCTATACCTGGGGATGAGAGAGTAGTGAAAAGTGTTTTGGGATGAAAAATATAGAAATGAAATCAGATTAATTGCCTGGAAAAAGTCTCCTTTATCTACTCTCAGAAAGATTCTTGGATAAGAATGAAAAGTGGGAAGTATACATTCAGTCTTGTCTCTCCTAGTTATCTAGCCAATATTAATATTAACAAGGCATGAGCAGGAATGCATAAAGTAATTTGAACTTCTGATTTGAAAAGAACTGTGACTGTTCATCACTTTCAACTGAACCCTTTGCACCTTCACTGATTAATATGATAATTTTATTAAAATATTTTATTTTTATTTTATTAGTCTTTATTCAACATATATTAACATGTCAATCTGAATAATTTTGTGCTTATATAGACTGTTTCTTCCTTCAAATAGTAATTCTGAAATTTTATTTTTGTGTTGACATGCACATATACAAACTCTAAATTGCTCATCTGACTGTAATCAAAGTTGAATTTGACCAGAATCTTGAAGTACTTTGGGGATAAGTTTTAAATTGGTTAAACTAAATCAGGGATAAAATTTTCATCTTTTGTATTAGCTTGTACCATCTACTTTAATTTATTATGAAATGCACTTTAGTCATAACAGTATTTCAAGACATTTTTGTTTTCTTAGTTCAACTTCTGTGACCTCCTACGATTCTTTACTGTTAAAAAGAGATTCATTTATAATGATACAGTAAATTTATAATGATACAGTTAATTTATAATGGAGACAACTGGAAGAATCCTTATATTCATGAGTCATAATTCTCATGGTGGCCTTTTTCCACCCTGGTAACTGCTGGAAGGACAACACAGAAGGTCTCAAGCAGGCTAGAATGTTTTAACAGCAACATTCTGACACAGGTGACTGAGAAGCAAACAAGGAGATGTCCTCTGATGCTTACAAACTATGAAGAACTTACCATGGCTGTAAAAACATCCAAATGGGATTTGCCTTGACTGCAGAGACCAATAAAACAGAGGAGTTCAGAATCCTTAGCAAAAAGCAGACCACAACCCTGAATTTTAGCAGAGAGGATGTTAACCTCTTCAGATATCTGATTGGAAGGATCACATGGGGTGATTTCTAGGGAAGAGAAGTACAATGAAAGATGACTGTTATTAAAAAATGTCCTTCTTCAAGCTCAAGTAAGGTCCATCCATCAAACAGGAAGTTACAAAAAGGTAGTAGAAATCTTGCATAGATCATCAAGGAGCTCCTGATTGGACTAAACCTTGAAAATGTAGCATACAGTAAAGTAGGAGGAAGAGTATGGAGTTGCTGTTCATCACATGGATTTCCATAGGATTACTTATGCAGCTAGGAGAATAGAAAAGCCTGAAGTTGACCTGAAGTTGAACCTGTCAAGAGATGTGACAAGGGATGTGACAGTAAACAAGGAGGCATCCTACAAGTACTCTAACAGTACATCAAAAGTAATAGGAAGAGTAGGAAAACATGGATATGCTGCTAAATAAATTAGGAGATCTGGTGGCAAATTATGTGGAAAAGATCAAGGTACTCAGTACATTCTTTGCTTCAGCATTTCCCAGTAAATTTGTCTTCAGAAATTCCAGATTTCTAAGAATAGAGGGAGGTTGTGGATGCCCCGTCCTTGGAGGTGTTCAGGGCCAGGTTGGACAGGGCCCTGAGCAACGTGATCTAGTAAATGTGTTTGTTTGGTGGCCCTGCTAGGCAGGGGGGTTGGAGCTACATGATCCTTGAGGTCCCTTCCAACCCGGGTCATTCTGTGATTCTGTAATAGAGGTAAAGTCTGGAGTGGGAAAAACTCTCTATGAAGCAGGATTTTGTTAATGTTCACAATAGCAGTTTATACGAACCATTTTCACAGTGATAGTTGATTTTCTGGGTTTTTTCCCCCTTTTATGTTATAAATAGTTCCCGTCCAGCTCCCTTCAGCAGTGTCAGATCTTTTTTAAGTTCAGTGAAGCATGCCTCAGGTCCAGTTGCTGTTTAACAGTACCCTGTCTTCACAATGAAATAGCAGAAAAGTAAGTGACCTCTCAGACAAATCTGTCAAATAGATAGCAAACACAATCTATTATTTTTTCGGTTACTATTTTAGAGAAAAGAAGTGAATAGTAAGACAGGATTATATACTTCATTGGTTAACTGATGAGAAACTATCTAGTTTTCAAACACCTAGCATGTCCAAATGCTTTTTAATTGTTTCTCAAAGGCTTTGGTGAGTTAGTACACTGTAAAATAGAAAAGAGATTCTGCAGGAAGCAAACCCTGTCTCATGGAATCTGTCAGCTCTAAATAGCTAAACTGTGTGCTATGATTTTGTGCAGTATAGGTTACTGAAGTTTTGAATTTATTTGGTGACAAAGGGAAGTAATACAGTTATAGATTAAAAGCCAGGAAAGAGGAGAGAGGTTTTGGCAGGAGGGTTAGATTATACAGCACACATAGAATATAGGAAACTGCTAAAGGTATGAAAGAAGCTGTGGGCACAAGTTTTGTGTTTTAATAGAAGTGTCAAAACGTTGTAGTTCTCTACCAATAATCAAGCAGAAACTTTAGTACCTCATTTTCCTTTTTTTAATTAAAATATTTTTAAAATATGACTTTCAGACATTATTAATGGTTTTACTGGTTTACGTAACACCTGTCTAGTATTCACTTTCATTATTGTGCAGATGCTGTATTCTTTATTAGATATTAGAAGTATATTACTAAGAGGGTAACTCACTGACACTAATTTTAGCCCTATTTTATCTTAATACCTCATGATACTGAAAAACATGAAAAAAAAGTGTGTTTAACTCTTTTTAATATATCTAGTACAGAAAGGGGGTTTGTTTGATTGATTGGTTGGTTTTAACAATCTGGACTTGAAGCAACATTTGTGGAAGTGATGAATCTTGATACGTGTTAATTAGTAAACTGTATTGTCTTGACATAGCTGATGGCACTATGCTCCACACGGAACAGGCCAACAATCCACTAATGTATTCACTCTGCAGTTTATTACTAGACCTGAAATTTGAATCAATGTCAACAATCCTGCTTTAAAACTAGAACAAAATTTATTTTTTATTTTTTCATAAGCGGTTATTATACTTTGAGCTCTCAGAGATCATACCCTTACATAATATGCAAGGGTATGAAAGTCAATGGAAAAAAAATCTATTGATTTCAGATAATGCACTGTGAAAGTTTAATTATTATTTAAAAAACAGTTTTGACCCTGTTTGTTCATAAAAATCACAACTGACTGGAGTTAATAAATACATATTCCTCAAGCTGAATATATTTGCATATATAGAGAATACAAATATAGAAGCACACACATATGTATATAAATATTTATATACAACTATGCATATTGTATCTCTCAGAGAATTAGAAATCTCTGTGACAATAGTCTGATTAAACTTTCTTCTCTAACTATAAAAATAGTACTAGACCGACTGCTCACTTTGAAAGCTGCTGCCACTACTTACTAGTTCATTATGGACGACTGTTCATCCTTAAAGCATATATCCCAGATTAATTGTGTAGATAGTATTGTGGAGTTGTTGCCATAGAGTTATTGCTGAGAAATTTGGTCATTAGCCATTCTTAGTTGTTAAGGTAAAGCTTGTCAGGCTTAAGAACTGTGAAAGTTGAGGTAAAGGTGAAATATGTACATTTTCACCTAGAATCTCTTACTCAGCTCTAGTATTTTCAAAGTGCACACCCCTCTTCAGAGACAAAGAATTTCCTCTGCCCTCATTAGTATGTAACTTTTTTATTTTCCTTTTATCTTTCCCATACATTTATCAGGGTGTCTCGTTTATTTGCAGTCAATTCTGCTAATCTTGTGCCTTTTTTTTGTTCTCCATCTGGTACAGCTGTTACGTGGACCACTGTTTACAAGCTTTTCTATACCTAGTACAGATAACTGCATCCTTTTTTATCCCTTGGTTGGTCACCCTGTTCACACACACATATAAAATGTGCATATACATACACATGTGGTTTAGCAGGTTTACAAAATATTTATGTACTGCTTAAAGGTCATGCGGCAATAGGAAAAGGGACAATGGTTTTAAATTGGAGCAAGTATGGTTTAGATTAGACATTAGGAAGAAGTTCTTCTCCATGAAGGTGATGAGGCACTAGAACAGGTTTCCCAGAAAGGTTGTGGAGGCCCCATCCCTGGAGGCATTCAAAGCCAGGCTTGATGAGGCTCTTAGCAACGTTATCTACTGCAAGGTGTCCCTCCTTACTGCTTTGCACATTATGTTGTTCAGCTTTGAGGGTCCCATACAACTCAACATATTCTATGAGTCTATGACATACTACTATTGCTTATCACTGATATTTTTATTGGAGACTATCATGGAGACTTGTCAGGGGTAGCTTTCTCAATACTTAGGATATTAAAGAAAGCTTAATCCTTCTAGTCAATATACTTTCTAAAATTTCAGTCTTTTATCAAAGCAGTCTAATATTTTACAATTTGTTTAAAGACATTTTTTGCTTTAAATTAGTGGTGAGTGATTTTTAGATAATTTGACTAGCCAAAGATGTTTCTTTTACTAATTCAGGAAGGATTCCAAATCTGTCCCAAACTGTGAGATCTTCTTTCATTTATTGCACTTTCTCAGCTGTGAAGCATTTTGTTTTGTGTCTTTACAATTAACAGTTAATTAGTGTTTGAAATCTATATTGTAAGCATCCAGTGGAATTAAATTTTCATTATTTCCAAAGTAAATTGCTGCAGAGACTATCACAATGAGTAATCTCTGTAAATACTCCAAAAAATAGGTATAGTGTAAACTGTCTAATTA